>CM067378.1:5937656-6537656 GCA_034510155.1 Eucriotettix oculatus
AAAACAAATAACTCAAATTAAATTGTAATTCTGACGAGAATGGTTATAATTAAAAGTTTGAAATACTCTCTAGTGTGCATGTTTATATTTATAATTCTGTGTGTGATTGCGACCCTAAGAATTTACATAGATTTCTTTTGTTTTCCGTTTCATACTACATGTTGTTAAGGTCGGGGCGAAAAATGGAAGATAGTAGTAATGTTAATAATGTCCAAATGCAATGTATTGATGGGGAAGGTGGCGCAAATGACGTAGGCAAAGTGCAAGGTGCTATGATGACGAGATTTGAGGCATTATTATTAGACATGGAAGCAAGATTGATGGCAAATTTGTCACGAGTCTGTACAAATGATTCCTCGAAATTGGAGGCAAAATTAGACACACTATCTAAAAGGGTGGACGAAATTGATACTCAATTCAATGCATTTAAGGGAGAAATCAATAAAAATATTGCATCAATGTGTGAGAATGTAGAGGGAAATTTAAGAAGGGAGGTGGAAGATGTTTCACGAACAATTAGGACGGAATATCAAGAAAAATTAGACGAAGTTTTAGTTAAATCTGAAAAAAAAAGTAGATCAAGTAGAGAACGCTAATAAGAACTTAAAGGGAGAGGTGAAGGAGATAGAAAACAAACTAATGAGAAAAATTTTGGAGTTAGAAAGGGGAATCCCAATAGAAGGCAATATGAATAGCATAGATATTGATGCTCCGGAGTTTGAAGAAAGGAAAGGAGTAAACCCTAAGTCGTTCATAATAAATATGGAAGAGTACTTCAGTATAAAAAGAACACCAGAAGGACAAAAATTATTAATTTTCCGAAAATCTTTAAAAGGTAGCAATGCGAAGTGATACGAAGCAACACTGATAAACATTTCCAGTTTTAGCACTGCTAAGGAAGCTTTCTTAAAAAGGTACTGGGGAACGAGCATTCAGGCGCAAGCGACGAAGAATTTGATTGACGGGAAGTTTAATAGGCGTGAGGGAACTATGGAGGAGTACATGCAGAAAAAAATAATTGAAAATCGAAATATGGATAATCCCATGGGGGAGGAACAATTAATTGAAGTTATAAGAGGACATTTTCCGAAAGAGATAAAAATGCTTCTTTGCGCCAGAACTATGAAGACAAGTGAAGAAGTCATGGCATTCCTCAGAGAAGCAGAAAGCGTTCTAGAAGATTCCCAATTAGGAAATTTTCATTCCGTTGAAAGGGAAAATCGTTTGAAAAATTGGAATGCAAACAGAAATAGTGGCGCGCGGAATAGATTTGTAAATAGTCGAGATAACTACCAGAGACAAAATAATATGGATTATGGGAAACAAAACGGGGAAAGGAATGACGGAACGGGTAGAAATGATGATGGTTTTAGGAGCACCCATTACGAGAATAAGGATCGCACAAGGAATTTTAATTCGGTCCCAAGGACAAATTCCGCGGAAAGGCAAGGGGCGGAAAACTGACCGCGGCGGGTGAGGACAAACAGCGGCCTGCATCTATGCCTATAGCCGCTATTCAGACAGGGTACGAACATTGCATAAGTGGAGAAGATTTATTGGAGGAGGATCAGCTGGACGAAAGCAGGAAGGGAAATAACGGGGGACGCGTATTAATGATCAAGTTGAATATTGACGCGGAGGATATTATTGAAGCCATGGTGGACACCGGTTCCTCAGTGCCGTGTGTAAGCGAGGAAATGTATTATCGTCTGAATAAATCGGGCTGTATTTTGGCGAAATTCCCCGTGAAAAATTTAATGGCGTATGGTGCCATAGGAAGAATAGGGACAAGAATTAGACATCAGGTTCTAATTAAAGTCAAGTTTCAAAATAGACTCGTAGGATTAAAAGCAATGATTGTGAAGGGCTTGGCGATGAATATCATTTTAGGAGCCGATTGGCTTGAAGAAGTGAAAGCAAATTTGTGCATGGATAAGAGGATTTTAAAGGGAGTTTTGAATGATATAGAGAATGGAGAACGAATACATGTAGAATGGTATATTGGTGATGCAATGGCCGAAACCGGCATGATACAAAGAATCAGTATTGGGGAATTTAGAGAGGAGGAAGACGATGGAAAGGAAGAAATAGTCTATAACTGTGCGTCAGTTGGAGATAGCTGGGGAGATGAGGGTGAGCGTTTAGGTAAAGCCATGAGCGGGAATCAAGAATGTGAGGATAATAAGGGCACCCCGTCAATAGACAGATCAGAATACGAGATTCACGGATCAGGAAAAGAGGAACTGAAGAGAAAGTTTGAACGTATGGCCGATGAGATTGTCGGGATAAGTATCAATGAACGGAAAATTTTCTTACGAATGTTATGAAGGAATCGAGACGTATTTAATAGCGAGCCCGGACTACTGAAAGGATATTCCCATAAAATTGATGTGAAACCTCATGTACCTATAGTTGCTAAACAATACCCCATAGCTTACGCAAAAAGGAGTAGATTGCAACAAACAATTGATAAGATGATTGAATCAGGGATTATAGAGCGCGGGTATAGTCCGTACCAAAACAATATTGTTATCGTCACAAAGAAGGATGGTAGTCTTAGGATATGCCTTGACGCACGACAATTGAATGGTGTAATAATAAAAATCAGAGAACGTCCTATTGTGATCGAGGAGGCGATTCAAAGTTTTCAAGGCATAAAGTGGCTGACGAGTATGGACCTGACTCAGGGTTTTTACCAAATCCCACTAGACCCAGTTTCAAGACCTTTGACATCGTTTGTTGTTAATGGGCGACAATATGTCTATAAGGTTCTCCCTTTTGGACTTTCCATTAGTTGCCAGGTTTTCATCCAACAGCTGGACAAAATTATGGATGATGAAATTAGAAGCAATTCAGTAGTGTATGTAGATGACATAATAGTTTTCAGTAAGACTTTTGACGAATCTAGATAAATTGTTAGGAAGACTAAAGGATTACGGGCTTACTCTAAATTTAGATAAGACCAATTTTGGTAAGACTCAAGTCCAGTTCCTAGGACATACTGTAACAGGAGAAACCGCGAGGCCTCTTGCTGAACGGGTGCAAAAGATCGTCGATGCTCTGCCACCCAGGAATTTAAAACAATTAAGGCAACTAATTGGATATTTTACGTTTTATAAGCGTTTTGTTTTTAAACATTCCGTACTTCTGAGTCCTCTATATGACCTTCTAAGGAAGGGTGTGAAATGGGTCTGGACCATGAAGCACACCGAATCTCTAGACAAAATTAAGGACGCTTTTGTTAATTGCGTGCCGTTAACACATCCATTTCCTGATAGACCCTATATTATTCGGAGTGATGCCAGCATCCTAGGATTATCAGCAATATTGTCTCAAGTTGACCATGATGGACACGAGAGAGTGGTCGATTTGGCTAGCCAAATTTAGCGCGCAAACGAAAAATCGTACACGGTTTCCGAGTTGGAGTTAGCGGCAATATTATATGCTACACAGAAATTTAGGACGAAAATACTGTGTAAGGAAACAATTATATACACGGATCACCAGGCTTTAACATTTATAAGAAATTGTATAAATCTCAGTGCAAGATTAACGCGATGGGCGCTTTTTTTGAAACAATTTGATTTTGAAATCAGGTATATAAGAGGAGCAAAAAACACGGCTGCTGATTTCATTAGCCGTTATATAACTGCAGCTAACGGAAAAATTAATTCTAACAGGGAGCAAGAGGTGATTATAGCGGCCATTACCTTATCTAGTACTAAAAAATTCGGATAAATTAAAGGAAAAATCAAATCGGCGCAAAGACAAGACGAAGGCCTTGCAAGAATAATAGAACGACTGGAAATGAATTGTCAAATGAGCGAGCACAAAATCGAAGGAGGGATCCTGTTTATGAAGAACGATAATTCTAGGAACGGATGGGTAGTGTGCGTCCCTAAGGCATGTCGAAAAGATGTATTGGAATTTTTTCATGATGGACAAGGACACGCTGGAGTATATAAGCTGGGGAAACTGTTACGTAATCTTGTAACGTGGCGATATATGATGAGGGATGCGAAGAAATACGTGAAGGCTT
This sequence comes from Eucriotettix oculatus, assembly GCA_034510155.1. Classification (NCBI taxonomy): domain Eukaryota; kingdom Metazoa; phylum Arthropoda; class Insecta; order Orthoptera; family Tetrigidae; genus Eucriotettix; species Eucriotettix oculatus. The sequence goes on from CM067378.1 coordinate 5,941,696, forward strand.
GTCATGCTTGCCAAGTAGCGAAATTTCCTAACAAAACATACGAAGGAAAATATCATGCTGTTATACCAAAAGGAGTTAATGAGCTGGCAACCGCAGATTTGTACGGTCCGTTGCCAAAAAGTCGATACGGCATGACGTATATCTTCGTGGTTGTCGATGCATTTTCGAAATTTGTTCGATTGTTCATGGTGAGAAGGACCACCATGAAGGCATGCCTTTCCAAGATCGAACAATATGTAAGAACGACGGGTAGACCAGAAAAAGTCCTCACAGATCACGGTACTCAATTCTTTAATGATAATTGGAAGAAAGGATTAAGGAAACTGGGCATCGTTGCAAAATACTCAAGTATCAGGCATCCGCAGTCCAATATGGCAGAGAGATATATGCGGAGCCTAGGAGCGTTTTTGAGAATCTTTTGTAGAAATCGACATAATACGTGGGCAAATCACGTTAGAGAGATTGAGGACATCATTAATTATGGACATAGTTCCGCCACCGGGTGCATTCCTGCTGAACTACATGAAGGGAAAAAGGTTCTGGTCCCATTTGAAAGGAAGGTGAAGTTTCCACTGGGTGATGGGGAGACAATAGACTGGAGGGAAGAAATCGAGAAAGCCAGGGATAAAATGATAAAAAGGGCGGAGAACCGTTGTAAAAATCAGAAAACGAAGGATATCGCGTTCGGGATCGGGGATTTAGTACTTGTCAAGAACGCAAGGTTTTCTGAGGCTATCGGCAAGGTGTGTGCAAAACTCCAGAATCCATATTTTGGCCCAGTGACTGTTAAAGGGAAGATGGGAAACAATGCCTATGAAACGGAAAATCTGGAGACGGGAGTAAGGAAGATTTATAACGTCACCAATCTGATTCCGTATACTAAGAGAGAGGATTGGTAAACACGAAATATATGGGTCAGGGGTGCAAACTCAAGAGCGAGCAGGTATAAACAAACGGCACGCGCCGACAACAGGGGTGTACATTTCAGTAAATCACAAAACTGTCACGGAAGATCAAATAAATTTAAGTAAATTCATTTATAAACTGTTTAGATAGAGACTTATTATAAAAAAAAGTGTAAACAAAATGGCATAAAAATGTATTCATTGAGAAGTGTTCAAAAATTATTTTGTGTTTATTAATTTGCGCAATTATAATGATATATATAATTATTGTGGGCAGTATTATTATTATTGAAATAGTGTATGTAAAATATAGATTTATATTTCCCATAGCTTATATGAGCCCTCAGGATGAAAGTTGAATGAATGAGGGAGAGTATGTTATTGTTTTACGAAAATGGAACCAGAAATGCCGTTGCGTTGTACGATGTTATCTTTTTATCTCATTTTAATTGAATTAAATATTACTTCAATGAAATAATGGTTTTATTGTGAAGTGATTGTGATTTAGGACAGCTGATATCTCAAATAAGAGGACTTTTTAAACAAAATAATTTTTTTCAAAACAGGGGGAATATGTGGTGATTCATGACCCTTACATTCATCGGGTAAAGCAAAAATAATTTAGTTTTTGTTATTTGCGTACACAGGACGGAAAACGAGAATGGTTTGGTGAGGCCGAGTAGGCGGGAAACGTCACCGTCTACAACATTATTGATTGCCTGGAGTGGATTGTAGATTCGGGGAGCTCTCCTGAGAAGGTCGGGGCGAGAGAGAGAGAGAGAGCAGTGGAGGAAACAATATGCAGAAAAGTTAATTTCGCCATTGTTCGAGAAAGAAAATTTTGTTTTGTAGAAACGAAAACAAAAAGAGGACATTTTGATAGAGATTCAAGGAAGAAGAGGCGCTAGAGGAGACGTGTTCAGCGAAGGAACATCCTGCACGGCAAACCAGGAACGACGTCACCAGGCCATTGTTAATATCTGGTAACGGCATTTTAACCCGGTTTTCCACTTAAACCATTCTCGTTGATTCGCGATTTTTAATACAATTATATCGTTCGTCACCCGCGTTCCCGGGAGCAGCCATTTAGAAGCTGCGTAGATTATTCTTTTTGCTTTACAGACTTAGCCAATTTGATTAAATTTTACTCGTAAATTTATATTTTCACTAAAATTTAATTTGAGTTAGATTTCTTCTGGAAATTTGATAACGTAATATTATAATTAAATGGAATATTCAAATTAAATACATTTTTATTATTGTTTGACAATTTGATTGTACAAAAATATTTTTGTTGGTGTAAGCGAAGGAACACCACAGTATAGAAAAAGAAAATAATTTAAGCTTTTAGCGTCATATTTAAATGTTTGCAAACGGGCAGATTATTTGAACTTGTATCTCTCAATTTGTTACGACACTATCAGAGATGATTTTCCACGCAGCTGCGCAGCAGTAAGGGTTTCTTGTCATTCATTATGGACTTGTCACGTGTGGCACCGTTTGTCTATTTCTTTGCTTTTATTCGTTGAACCCCAGAACGGCGTCCTTTGAAAAGAACAATAGTGGAATATACTTCAAAAGATGCTTGGCCAGTAGTATTTTAATAAAGGCATATGCGCAACAAACGACGACTTATACAACTACAGGAAAATACCTTGAATAACAAGAGAATCTTTTATCCACGTTTTGGGTGTGATCGTGTTATAACAGTTTTTTCTACTTACATATACCAAATTGTGACAAACATAAGGAAGAAAGAAGAAATAAGAAGAAGAAGACAGATGAAGAAGAATAGAAGAAGAAGATAGATAGAAGAAGGAAGAGAGAAGTAAAGGATAAAAGAAGAAATGGTCGGAAGTTGGAAGAAAAGTAATGAAGAGGTACGAAGATGATGATAACAGAACAAGAGGTGAGTGAAGAGTGTGAGACAAGAGGAGAAGAGATGGAGGATGACATAGAAGAAATAAGAATAGTGGATAGAAAAAAGATTGGTTGGAAATCTGTAAGAAGATAGACAGAAAGAGGAAGAAGAAGATGAGAAATGAAGAAGAAGAGAAAGAATAAGAAGAAGATGATTGAGAAGTAGAGAAGAACAGATACGTGAAAAGGATGTGAAGAAGAGTAGTGTAAGAAGAAGAAGAAGAAGAAGAAGAAGAAGAAGAGGAAGAAAGAATGAAATGAGGTGGAAAAGGTGGAAGAAGAAGAAGGAAGAATGTACAGGGAAGATCAGATAGTAGGAATAGAAGAAGAAGAAGAAGAGGTGGAAGATGAAGAGTTAGGGAACAAAATTTTAAGGTCGGAGTTTGATAGGGCTCTGCAAGACCCGAGCAACTGTAAACCGCCAGGAATTAATAACATTGGGCGAAGAAGCCATATCAGTAAGAATACCAGACGATTTCAGTGCCAATAAAATTAGTATTATAAGACGAAGGAACGTCAAATAGAATGCGAGTTAGGAGAATATCTGTATGTTTTTGGGAAGAGTACAGGGACAAGAGAAGCAATATTGACTATGAGTCAAATTTTAGAAGACAAGATGAGAAAGAACAGATTTAGAAAAAGCCTTTTATAATGTAAAGTGGGACACATTACTAAGGATAGGAAAACATATCGAGAAATAATAGTTATCCATAGGAGGTAGCCAGCAGTAATTAGAATTTAAGGGCAAGAAAAGAAGCAGAAATCAAGAAATAATATGGAAAGGGAATGATACTGCAAGGAAAACAAATAAAAATCATAATGTTTTCAGATGATATTGTGGTATTATGGGAGTCAGACAAACACAAGGGATCGATAATAATTGGCTTGAATGTCATCCTGGAGGAAGAGTACAACATGACGAATAATAAATGGAAAACCGAGGTATGGAGTGTAGTATGGAAAACAACGGAATGACAATGGGATATTTTGAAGCAACTTATGGGGTTCTGCTACTTGGAAAGCGTAATAACTAGTGATGGTAGAAGTATAGTAGACATATAGAGTAGGATAGCTCAGACAAAGAAGGCTTTCGCAAGAAAAGAGGAATTTACTTAGGTCTAATATAAGTATGAATATTTATGAAATCATTATTAAAAATGTTGATATGGAGTGTGGCGTCTTATGGGTGCAAAATGTGGTCGATAGGAGTTGCAGAAAGGAAAATAATAGAAGCTTTCGAAATGTGGTACTATAGGAAAATGGTGTGGATAGGGAATCTAACAAGGAAGTTCTACGCAGAATAGGGGAAGAGAGAACAATTTGGAGGATTTCGACCAGGATCAGGAGTAGATTAATAGGCCACGTTTTGAGAGATGAGGGTCTTATAAAATTAGAATTAGAGGGAAGTGTTTGGGGTAAGAACAGAAGAGGGAGTCAAAGGACGGAATAAGCTAAGGAGATTAGGGAAGATTTAGGATGTGGTAGCTATGTATAAATAAAAGAACTTGAACAGAATAGTCTAGCATTGAGGGTTGCATCAAGCCAGTCTAAGGCCCGAATATTACAACAACATTTTAGAAGGCAATATTTATTGATTTTCATTGCACATGTATGAATGTTTACCCGACGAGAACTTCTGTTTGTCTCAATCTGCAGGGCTTATGTTGTGTTGCAAGTTCTGCATGATCTGCACGGCATGGGAAGTAGGAGAAACGTAGATGGCAAGGACAACTGGACAATCAAAACATCTAAGACTCTAATTTTTTGATTCGTGTTGGATTCTTTACCTCTCAGAGACAATCATAAATAGGGAAATCAGTATGAATGCGTGTGTCATATCGTTATAGATATTACGTAAGTTGCTATAGTCCTGTAAATTTTGGAGCAGTTTCTGTCTTCTGATACAAATGGCAATATATTTTTTCACAATATTGTAAACAAACGGTAACTATATTGTCAAATAAGGTTACACCTGCTTGGCTCAGCTAAATGCCTGAACGAAGTTATTTTAACATATTCGTAGTTCTATGTTACTACGAAACACGTTCTACGTCGTTAATAATCGTGAGATGTATCGCAGGATTGATCCGTGGAATTACCATGTATCTTGTAAGTTTGCTCGCCCAGTTTTGTATTCATGCCCTTCATCCAATTTGTTGAACTTAAGTAGCAAACGGTAATAAAGAATGTAATTTAAATATTTAAGCATAGTTTCTCTTGACAAAACGAAAAAAAAGCGAGGGCTTCGTTTGATTGGCTAAATGGAGATTGCCTTTTTTCCTCTCTTCTCTTCCAAATCATCTTCCAGCGGGGCACAAAATTCCATTCTAGATTACGCAGGAACAATCCATCAAGGAACTGCAATTTACATGCTGTTCGCCCGCGGCCGCTTCACTCCACTCGGAGTTGATTTGTTTTTGTTTTTTTTACGGTAGCTGGGAGGTGCGGACGTCGCGCAAGAATGTCCAGATATGTGTAGTATTTGTAGAGACGCGGCGTGGGGGCTGGCGCTCCGTAACGCAGGGGTGCGTCCTCACTGATAATCGCTCATTCCGAACAATAAGTAGATTTTCGCCCGTAAGGTTGGCGCCCGGTGTGAGGCTAGCATGCATGGTTTCTCTGTCGCGCGGAATGCGACTGCGGAATGTAGCCTCGAGCTCAGGGTAAGCTCACCTCTCATAGGTGGGGCGGGCGCGAAGAGCTTGTTGGGGAGGGGGGAGGGGGAGGAGGGGAGGGGGAGGGGAGGCGCATTCCTTTGGACTCTGCCCTACCTACTGCAGAGTGCACGCGGCTCAGTTCGAGTGTGGAACTCATGTTGGAGGCTGGTGGCTGGTCCGTGGAAGCTCAGCGGCTTCGAGTTCGGTGCTTTTCCCGCGTGTGCTCGCTCTTTAAGGTTCCCGTAGTTTTAAAAATGTGACATGACCGTGTGGTGAGTGCCAAAGTGAGTTGTTGTGTGCAGAAAAATTCGGTGTGTTACTGTCCCGTGCTACAATTTTTTTTCTTGTGGCGATGGGTAACATTTAACATCTTTGGCAAAGTGGATTACTTGTCTACCCGAAACCATGTTGAGTCAGCCAGCGACCGACCAGACGGCGAACTGACGCACTCGACAGTCTAGCGCCAATGTAAAGGTTTGTGCACGAAAATTCCTTTCGCGGGGTACTAATCTGTTTAAAAATGTTCTTTCCTGTCGCTATCTGTCATGTCTGTGCGAAACTAAGTTTACGCGACTACGCACTTAACGTACACGTCACTGCTTGATATTTCACCCATTAGCTTTCCATTGATGCTGATATTTTCCTGGCGCAGGATGTTATGACCTGGCGAGGGCAGTCGTGGTCTCCTTTGACATTTGGACCGGCGAGTATGCGGTCTGACGCCCCCCCCCCAAGGTCCTCCCCCCTACCTCAACCTCCCTCGCATGCGCATTGGGGGCGATGTCCTGCACCACGCAGAAAACATGCATTCGCCTCCAGAACCCGTAACTTCACGCTACGATTTCATTCCCGCATTCTGGCATTCATTGTCTCTCCACGCGGAAAAGATCATCTCTGCGAATGTTGGCAATTCAATGCCTGAATCAAATCTCAACGAATGGCAATTCAAAAAATTTAATACTTATAAACTTAGAGAATTGAATTATTACTTATTTTATTCATTTTCTATCCATTTTTTTATTTTCAAAATTTCTATCGTTTATGGATTCCAGAATGGAAAAAATCGACAAAATATAGAACTTATTTTGGTTAAAAGATAACATGAGGTGAGCCTGAAACAGGAAACTTCCTTTAATAGCAAAGGAAAGGAATTGAAAAAAGGGGGGCTATGGAATGTTAGGTTAAAGAGAAGTTGTCTGTTTCACGATCTCACTCATGTAGACTATTATTTAAAAAAACATAAGGAAAAGGGAGGTTGAAAACATCGAAAAGCCGGGGGGGGGGGGGAGATTTGGAAGGTAGAGCAAGGTTGACTTTTGGCTTGGGCTCCCGGACTATAGTTTAAGGATCCTACCCTGTGTTTCATCTAAAGAGATGCAGGAAAACCCTAAAAAAACCTTCAACAGGTCCGTCGGACTATTGAGTACTATTATCAGGCCCTTCCGAATGACGGGAGACGACTTTGCTGTGGAGCCGCAGCATTCCCTTTTCCGTGTCGCCAATAATTTTAGGAGGCAGTCGACCGACTGATCGAATGGGATCAGCGGATAACTCTACCCGTATGCCAAAGGTCTTCGACCCCAGTACATACACACCCTAAAATAGGTTAAGGTGCCTCGGCATGTGAGAACACTGAAAAACTAGAGAGAGTACGAGGCACTTCCAACGCAGTTAATCCAGCCCTTGTTTTATGAAACATTTCATATTATTATTCTTTTCTTTTTGTACAATCTGGAAAACCACATCCTCCCCTTCGTGCATTCACAGGAAACGGCAATATTTAAAAATATGAATACCGAGGTTATGGTTTGTGAAGTATTTAACCAGACGATGCACAAAGAGAAGAACAAGTTACACTCAATTTCAGAATGTCTCACGGGAAGTTTAAAATGTTTAAATAGTATCCGCAACTTTTAATATTTATAAGCGAATTATATGAGTACTTTAACGATAATGAACGTCGCGGAACTGTCATGTACAATGGTCCTCTGCAGTAATTTCATGAAAATGAAGTTGTCGAGATTTGATTTGGTATTTCAATGACATTTTCCATTGATTTGACTGATTGTTGAAAGTGAGCTATGTTTGCTTTTGTTAATTTGGACCGTGAGAGATTTTGAAGTTTTGGTTCGTAGTTATTTGTATTCGTGAGTATTGTGAGCGTTCCGTTCCTCCACCCGCACCCGACGTGGGTCAGCCTCAGCCTGCAGTAGTACATTGTTGCGTTGCTATAAAGAGGGTCGACAAATTGCCGTACGCGGGGGTCCTATTCCTCACCGGACAATTGGATTTAACGCCGCTTAGTGTTAATTGATCCGTGCCATTGACGCAGAGACAATTGCTTGCAGGAGCGAACGCTCTCTGCGTCTCGTCGCTTCGTGTCGTGTCGTCAGCATTCCTCGACACTGATTTGGAAAAAGCAGGTCTTGGTAAACGTGGTGACTGACTAGTTGTTACATAACACTCGAGACTGCACTCAGTCTCGTCGTAATTCTTTCTTGCACTCCCAGGAGGGAAGTTCAATAGAATTCGAAATCTGTCCTCTTATGAAACTCTACAATTGTTCAGCTTGACTTGCGGTCAAGGACGGTTACTGCTGGCCGGAAGAAACTTGCTGATAGAAATTTTACTGGTCACAATGATTTTTATCGAAAGTGAATTTGGACAGGAGTTCAAAGACAATGTATAGGAGCAGAGGCAGCACTGTAGTACTAAGTTACCTCAGATTTTATAATCGAATAAATTTTACAATTCTCTCAATGTCGTTCTTTCGGTTCTAAAATAAAGTTCGAATTCCCCATCCTGACAAAAGTAATATCTAATATAGGGCGTTCAAAAAACAATCATCATTTTGATAAATTCATAAATATTCAGCTTTGAATCCGATGTCATTGTACAATGTAGAAAATGTCGACTTTCACATAGTTTTTAAATGATGCATATGACTGACCTCGAAAGTCGCCGGACTTGACTGTTGTTGTGTGAGACTGTCGGCAACAATGGTCGACCTGAGGAACCGCATAACAAGTTGTGGTTGCGGAAATTGAAGTCATGCTCCCTAGTATTTGGGACGAGTTTAAATACAGCTTAGACATATGACATACATCTCAAGGGGCTTGTCCTCCGATGTATAGAAACTTTGAATTTTATTTTTTTACAAAATTAACTTTAATGTTATTTTGTTCATTATTTTTTCAAATTTATACATGACATATTGAAATATTCATGTTAAATGTTTAATTGGCAAAATTTTGTTTCAGTTATTTAACATTCCATATTAAACTATTTTCAACTTGTGACTACGGACACATATTTTACATAGGTTTAATACATGGCAGAGATGACTCTCAAAACGTCCATTGCCATATTTGTGCGCGAAACAAGTGTATGGGTATTCTCAAAAAAGTTGGCTATTTGGATTATATTCTTTGAGGGATTCATCGAAAATTAAACTTAAATGAATCATATTACGGTATCGATATAATTTTAAAGCAACAATTGTAGAATTAAAAAGTTTATTGGAGTTATGAGTTTGCCTGAATCATTATATATACAAATAAACTTTACTGTATTGACTTTTTTATCATACGTGTTACCAAGTTTTTATATTTTTTCTTATACAAATTTGCTTTCTGCAGATTATAAATAGTGCCATAGAAAGAAGAAGAAGGTTATAAATAAATATTTTGATTGAACAAATAATTTCCGTAAGTATGGAATAAAATTTCTTATTTTACGGGTAGGACCAGTAGTCAGGAATTTTCACAATTTTTGGTTTTTCCAATAAAACGAAATAATGGTCACATTGGATTACTTCTAAGCCAAAAAATATTTCAAATTAAACCTTTCTCATTAACTTTTAACCTTGATAAAAATGATTTGTAAAAAAGAAGAAAATAAAATGTCTGAGTGTGTACGGTATTCAACATTTAATACTGCATAAAAACGGAATGAAATGCATAAAGAAAATATACTTGCTTTTTTTTAAACATTTTATGAATTACATTTTACTCTAAATACAATTCTTCTCTTATGTAACTTAGAAGGTTCATATCAGTAAAAATAGTTCGATCTCAAAAAATAATCAATTAGGAATCGAACTATACATTATTTATTTAAATTCTATTATATTATCACCATAAGCTGTAAAAATAATACCACATTAATAAGAGGCAAGTTACAGAAATAATTAAAAAATTTAGAATTATAGTACAATTTCTTTAAATACAAACATTAATAACTTATGAAGAACTCTGGAATAATAAAAAAAGAGAACCAACAATTTGGTAAAAACATGGGTAATATTAATATATTCTAGGCCAATAATTTGCCTTTCCAGTATAAATAAGACTAAATAAAATGTCATTAGTACATCCCACATCCTCCATAATCTCCTTAACGTTATCCATCATTGGCCTCCCTCTTCTGTTCTTACCCCACACACTTCCCTCTAATGCTAATTTTAAAAGACCCTCATGTCTTGCCTATTAATCTATCACTTCTTCGTTAGTGTTTCTATCCACCCTTCTGAATTTCAGAATTTTCCTGTAGCACCACTTTTCAAATCCTTCTATTCTTTTCCTTTCCGCAACTCCTATCGTCCACGTTTCGCACCCATATAACGCCATACCAACATTTTTAGCAACACTTATATTAGCCGTAAGTAAATTTCTCTTTTTAGCAAAAACCTTCCTTGCCTGTGTTATCCTACTCTTTATGTCTACTATACTTCTACCATCCATTACGGTTCCCAAATAGCATAATTCCTTAACTTCAAACGTCAAAATATCTACACGCGTTGTTATTCCACTGTTTCCCATACTACACTCCACTACCTTGGTTTTCCCTCTATTAATCCTCCCATTCAACTCTTTCTCCAAGACCACGTTCATGACCTTTATTAAGGATTCCAAGTCTTCTTCTGATTCCCCTAATACTACAATATCATCGGCAAACCAGAGGGTTTTTATTTCTTCTCCTTTCAGTATGATTCCTTTTCCATATTCAGTTTTAACTTTCTTCATTGCCTTTATATATATATATTACTCCTTTCTTGGTTAGCTTTCTTATCTTGATCTTCTATTCTAATTACTGCTGCCTGTCTTCTGTAGGGGTTGTGTTTAAGCCCCCTATTTTGTTCCAGTGCTCTTCCAAATCCTTTATAGTTGACATTATCAAACCCTTTTTCTAAATCTACTAATGCCATGAACGTAGGCCGGTTTCTTCTTATCCTCTCCCAAAATTATCTGCAAAGTCAATATTGCTTCTCTTGTCCCAAACCAAATTGGTCTTCTCCTAACTCGCATTGTATTTGACGTTTCATTCTCCTATATACTATTTCCGTTAATATTTTGCATGCAGGAGATACTAAACTAATCGTCCTTTTCTGTTAACATGTTTGTTAGGTTTCACAATTATTAAGAGATTTGTCGATTGCACAAATTATTTGATTGTAAAGCGAAGAGACGACCTCTAGTGAGGGATATTACTTTCAGCCTGCCCTGTTACTACTTGGTTTAACCTTGCATTTTACGAGGCAGGAAGAAAGTGCTCACTCATCTCGTCAATGAGTTTTACGTATTTCCACTGTCAATTTGAGGTAGAATTACAACCTGCCGACACACTAGCGTAAACGTGAAATTTTGTTTATTTGTGAGAGAGGACCTAATTTGGATGTTCCTATCACAGGCGGTAGTTTTTCCTTTTTATATTGAAAAATGAATGAATATTAACAGTTTAATAGAACAGTTTAGAATAGACGTTTTCCTTTTCCCTTGTATTCATATTCACTTAGACATGGCATAGTTATTCCATATTCTAGAAGCTTTCAAAAACACTTATTATTAGAAAATATCATGGAGATAAATGTGAAATTAGTTGTGTTGCGTACTTTGATTTCAGTATTTTTCATACATTGGTACTCTTGTTTGTGTTCTGAATTTATCGTGGTTCTTCATAAATTTATGTACATTTTATTGTTAAGGTTTCAGCAATCCATTAAATTAAGAGCCCTTTGTAACCAAACCTGTTTCAAAATTTAGTACCCCACTGTCTCAAAAAGAAATGTATCCTCTTCCGTAATTTTTAGTTTGTTAGGATATTATCTTTCAATTTTAAAGTTTTTAGATGTCCAGGTTATTTATTGTCGAAAATCCTTCACAGTAATTTTTTATTTAATCAGTTTTAAGTTAAATATTAACTTTTCCCTGTAGTGTTGTGAAAGTGTCTATTTACGTCCCAGAAAACTGGTTTTATATTGAATGGTTTGTATTTAATTTATAATGCTGCCTAACAAATCCCTATCTGTTTCAAGTAAGATGTTTTAAATATCATTTCGGCCTTAACCGTCGCTGGAGATGGTCCACGACATCAAAATCTTCACATTAATAATCTTTTCGGCTGACGTGAATTGCTAAATTTTACGCCTGATGTAGTCTGAAAAGGGAGATGAACCGTCGTATTTGATTAAATAGTGATAAATATATATGCTGACTTATTGGCCGTCATTTTATTAATGGTAAATTTAAAGTCAGAAAACTATGTTGTAAAGTTTTTTTTAGTTTGTTATGGAAACGAAGGGGATTGCCGCACCTTTTTGTGTTGCCTTCGGCCTTCGCTTCCCATGGATGGATGTAATATGAATGGGGTGTGCTCGTAAATGCGTGCCATTGATATGCGGGAATGCCTTTGGCCATATTAATAGCAACCGCTTTCATAATTCACTGGGCACTTATCTTCACGAAGCCTCGGAGTTCTCTTGCACGAAACCCAACCTGGAATAAAATGTGCCCTCGCATCTCTATCAACACGATGCGGACACTAAACTCATCTAAATTAACTCGAGACAACTAATATTTAGATTTATGGAGATCGGTGTATGTTCTTTTCGCGCATATACGACCATACTTTCTCTCTCGGTGCTGTCAATCTTGACTGCAAATTGAGATCCTCTTCTTTTTTATTAAAGTATTTAACATGATATTTTTTTAATATACACAGTTTTCAGTTATAAGAATTACATTTTAATATTTTAGGTTTATTAATCTAAAAGAAAAGAAAATTGACTGTAAGGAGCCTCGGTCCTCATGTATATTGTTCCACATACGAATTTTAAAGCTTGGAACAATTAGACCAAATTTTGTACACCTGTACCTTACGATCCAAAAACAAACACTGTGGAGTTAATACACGACTACCGCCCCTAGGGTAGGGGTGAAGGGAGAGAATATTACAACGTACAGAAACGGCTGATATTTACATTGAATAAATGTTTTTGGGACTCGATAAGAATTAGTGCTCTCCCGATGCAGTTTTCAGTATGGTAAGGGAGCGCCTATAGATGCTTATCTATTTCCAAAGTGATGGAATTCGCAGAGTTCACTTCTGATATTAAACGTGCAACATAAATTGTATTTCAGTCCTAGAGTGAGGGATGCGACCGGAAGGGAGTGAAACCAATTTCGTCTTACAATTGGAGCAATATATACCAAACTTTGTAGACATATTACTTATCATTCAAGACAAACACTCCTAGCACCTATAGTGTATTACAATATCTAGGGGAACGTCTATTTTGTATCCTCTTAAAGTAGTGGCTGTATATTTCACTCTCTTGGGGAATCGGGAGTATTTCCGCCTCTTTTAAAGTACGGAAAAATTAAACTTACTGGTTTTTAGACTTTACTTAGGTTATAGTTCGTGCGACATAACATGGCATACCCCATGCGCAGTAGAGAAATGAGAAGCGGGAGGGGATTATTGTCTTTTGAGTAGGGACTTCCCCTGCGTAATACGACTGTCAGTGCTGGAAGCATATATTATATTATTAGTAACGGGATATACAGAGTGAGGCAACGTCTTTTCACCACACCCGATACGGACAAGATTCTTGGCGTACAACATACCCTGAAATGAAAACAATATATTTTCTAGCACGAATGTTTTCAGAATTGTTTTGACACTTACAAAGTCCCACAGCAAAGTAAAGAGGTAAACTGAGCTTCGGTCTACACCCACTACAATATCGGGGAAGTTGCCTATTTAGCATCGCGTTTACACACGTCAAGCTAAATCTCTTCAGTTATATTGTGCTTATTTCAGTAATGACGCCGTTTATGATGAAATTAACATTCCGTCAGATTAGACAGAGTAGGGGCATGAAATAAAAGTGACGCTGTCGATGCCGTCTTAATGAGGTTTTCGCCAAGAGGTTTTGGTTTAATTAATCCTGTATCAGGCTAATACAACGCCGGAGACCCAACCATTATTTAATTAAATTATTTTTTGATACAGGAAAAATATGAAACCCAAAGGTTGGATGTTTTTCAAGAAAGTTAAAGACAGCTTTTAGAAGGAGGATTACGTTTATCGAGCAGGGAAACCTTACTCGCTCTTCCGATTCTTAGATTTTTCTCCTTCAAATCAGGAAAAAGAAAGACTCAAAGTGTCAACCATTGTTGAACATGGAATATTTTATGGTACTAGAAATTCACATATTTTTAATTTATTTTTTAACCTAGTAGAAAGAAGTATGTTTCTGTTTATCTCTTTGCAATGTAGCTCTTCTCAAATACTTTTCAGTAAATTAGTAATAGTTGATTCCCTTTGTTCTCACGACCTTTACTCCAGGGTCCTTGTTCCTGTCACCTCGGTGCTTATACTTCTGTGAATGCTCGCTTCCAATGATCACAGATTGAATGAGCGTGGAAAGACAAGCACACAACAGTACATACTATTAAACTTTTTCTCGACGACTGAAAGGAATTTTTCCATTTCTAGCTCAAAGATCGTCGCTTCTTCGGATTGCGGTAGAAGAAAATCTCCCACGGAGTTTCCGTTAAATATAAGGACTGCATGCAACCACTTGAACAAACATTTATGTCTTCAGTTCGAACATCGGCTGTTTGGCAAGTCATGCAATGCTTTAATTACACCTCTAATTTGCTTCACCTGAAATCGTTTCTTACTAAGTTGAAACCGATATTTTTACAATAAAATATTCGTAATTAGTTTTCTACATTAGTTGAATTTCAAGCGACTTGTATTGCATTTTATCTCCAGTGAATGAATTATTAATTCAGCCAAGTTGTTTTATTCCTGGCACGATTATCTTTATTCATATCTATTTTGCGTTCACTACTTAGTCCATAGGCTAGTATTGTGTACTTGGCAACGGACATATAATATGAATAAGGGAATATTGTTCGGAATAATCATACAGTCACCATGTTCTTTAATCTCGCGTGTTTTATTTGTGAACGTATGTGCATGATTTGATATGTAACCGGCTCACGAGAAGAGCTCAAATCTAATTATCGCTGGACCGCAGCTTTTAGCCGTAACTAGAATCACACTGGCACATTCGTTTCGATCATGCAATATGGGGGTCACAACTTTCTTTTCTCTACCAGTAATTCCAGCGCTACCAACCGGCAGCCGAGAGGCCACCCTGACCATTACGATAATACTCTAAACCACAGTTAAAATATAATATATATTGCATACGTTATTCGATATCACCAAATTTCTCTGCATCTTTTTACTGTATTAATGCCAATAGTCTCCTGAATTATAATAGTGCTAATTATAATTATTCTTCAGTCTGATTCAGATTGCTGATATTCCTCCCTGAATATTTATTAATTCTAGGAAACGAATTTTTTGTATCCGAAGCAGTATTTCTAATTGTTAATATATTCACATTTCGCAACTTCTCTTTTCCTGTCTTTGCAAGTATGTCAGCGTTTCCTTGCTATATTATCCACATTTTTACCCTTAAACTAAAAACTAAGTAATATTTCTGCCAAACATATCGATGATATTTGAATAGTAACACACAATTCTACTACGAAACATATTCATATACACGGTACTAGTAAATATTAATTACTTTTTCTATTTATTAAATGGTTTTCATAGAATTACAAAGCTTCAATCTATCAATTTAAGAGGAAATGGTCGTAAAATACTTATGTATTCCAATATAATTTTTTAACATGTACATGAAGTACCATAAAATTAGTTTGGTTTTAAAAACAACATGTATGACTATTTGAAGTCATATTTATATAAAGTGTAGAAATTACGTCAGTAAATTTAATGGCATTGACACCATTATTAATCGTAGTATTTATTGTGAAAGGTAACCGAGATCAGTCTCCGCAAAATATATATGAAATCCACAGCGATATTATTATAGCCTGTTTACTTCCAAGTAATATTCCATAAATCGTCGTCTTCTGACTTCAATGAGATCCGCTTTTATACGGACAGAAATTCTCTTTGAATCAATGTATAGGTCGCGAGAAGTAGCATGGAGTGTGAGGTGCGCAGTAGGAGGAAGGAGAAGGTTGAGGAGAGTATTTTAGTCACGGATAAAACTATTCTTTATATATCATCCGGTACTTATTGTCTCTTACTTATCACCGACGTGTTTTTTTGACATACAACGTATCCTGAACGCCACTCCAAAGTAAATCTGACCATTTTATTTAAATTTAGTTTTCATTATATATCTTAACAATTTATGGAGTTCATAGATACATTCTTCCCCTGTGTTCAATCTTATTGCAACTGTTTCCGTGAGCGGTTGTTACAATTGGCATTCGTCAAAAGCAACGTGATGCTATAGGATGTGATGATGCTGCTGTACAAGTAGTCCGTGGCACGCCATATTCAGATGCTTCTCGCTGCGGGCCCACACTGGACTCCTGCCTGATAACGGCATGCTTTCCGCTGACAAAGCTCAAATAGAAGAAGCAAGTGCTTGTAGAATACTGAAACAGTTGTACGATGATAATGTAATTTTCAAATAATTACTTTTGGATGCATTTGTATTTCCTTGCTTTTATTTTTAAAAATAAGTTTTACACTACCAAGTTAGCATAAGAAATACTCGTTTCGAAGTGATTTCCGGCCTGGCCCCCGCTACAATAGCAGGGGAGTGGATCACTGCGCATCGTGTTTTCCCACAAGCTATTTGTCTCCAGTTATACATAACATTACAAATCTAAATACTCATTATCCATTTCATTGACGTATTCTCGCAGTTGTGCACGATTTCCTTTTTCGGTTTTGAAGCACACCCACACCACGCTCAATTTACTTTGCCAGTTAGGCGTGTATCAAAATATTTTTATTTTTGAATTAAGGTAAATTCTGGATATGGAAAACTTTAACGTGTGTGCACTGCACATCTGTGCCACCTACTTTCTCACATAGATTTTCTATTTAATTTTGCACGTATTGTATATTTTATTAATTTAAACTTACATTCTGATGTCTCGACTTCTATACTTAATGCTGGGAAAGAAACTAGAACAGGCAACATTTAGTTTCCATCATTTAACAAAACTCGATTTCACTTTTTATTTATTTTTATATCAACTACAAACGGCCATTAGCGCATATCATTAGATTTCAAAATGGTAAATTTGATATCTTTCGATATTGAGGAGAATTGTTAATCTTGTTGAGGTTTCCTAATATGACGTTCCATTATTACGGAAATGTGCTGCATTTATGATATTTCTGATGGTGTGGTATTGACCCTTGTGATAACAAATGGGTTTCTTCTATTTAAACAAGAATTAATTGATGGTGTAGAAGTTAGCTGATTGTGAATATTAGTTTCTTGATTTCATTTCGTCCTAGTCCTGGCGATGTCTGCATTGAGCATGTCTCCACATGTCCTAGAAGATTTTTAATTGCTTTGCCTTATCGTTGGGTTTGTTTTGTTGGAGTTCTTGGTTCCTAAGTCTGCGATTAAGTTTCCAAAGATGTATCGGTTTGCAAGAATCCACGCAATTATTACTGTTTTTGCAGCTTCCCTTATTGCGTAGAATGTCTCCTGCGTATGAATTTGAATTTCGTTTAATGTTTCGGTTTCGGATAATTTCTGGATGGTGAGGAGGTGTGAATGTCGAGGACAACATGTTTGCTCGACGTGAGGAAAGGATGCCGTTCTGCAGTGAAGATGGATGCTGTTTGGTTTAGTGGAGGAGTTGGCCTGTACCTGGGTAGTTTTCGCATAGCTGATTCTTCTGGAGAAATTGGCCAGGATTGTATTTCCACTCTGCTTCCTTTTGAACTTTG
Organism: Eucriotettix oculatus; assembly: GCA_034510155.1. Taxonomy (NCBI): domain Eukaryota; kingdom Metazoa; phylum Arthropoda; class Insecta; order Orthoptera; family Tetrigidae; genus Eucriotettix; species Eucriotettix oculatus. Next base: position 5,959,271 of record CM067378.1, read on the forward strand.
GTTCAGCGCTTGGATCCTTCCGTCGAAGAAGAGGTACTTGCATGAGCTTCACGAAGGCTATGACGGGTGTTTTGAATGATGGAGTTACACGAGTTATTTCATGGTGCGGGAGTTTCTTCTTTGTTGCAGAGTTGTTTCTCATTTGTGTAGCATATTTTTGCTTGCGCATTAGTAGAATATGCAGGAGTCATCCATCATGGATCTTGTTAGGACCGTGTAAGTTATTAGCAGTAGTTTCATATTAGCGCATTAATTCTTGTATTCCAGTTTATGCTCTCCTGTTTAATATAATTGGTGATGGTTGATTTCGGTTCGAAGATAGTCCTGAATGGTTTTGGCTCTCGGGATGGGTTCGATCATCAATTATACAAAGATTGATGTCAACATTATATTGAAACCTAGAGATTTAACGACGCCAAAATTTTATTTCCTATAATTGGAAACCTTGAACGATAGTCAAAACTTTCTCTCATCAATTTTAACATCATCTCTAATCAAACGTGTACGTGTCGAAAATTCGTCCTTTTAATTTATTATTCATTACAATCAGTTATAGGTCATCTGAATATTCAATTAATGTTAGCGATTGTGGTGGAAAGCTGATAAAGTGACGTGCCGGGACGGGACGGGAAAGTCGACGCGGCGCGTTGCGTCGGTTCTGCCGCGGGACATCCAAGGTCGAGTCCACCAAAACCTGTAATTTTTCTTGCACTGGGCGTCGATTCTTCGAAAACCTTTCGGCTTGGAATCTACCGAGACTCGCCGGAATCGTCCAAGGATTACATTTACAGTAATTAAAGAACAGTTTTACGTTTGATAATGACATGCTCTCTATTTCGTATAGCTGCTTGGGTAAAAGAAGGTCAATTGAAGGTCACGAAACACAAAGACGATATTTTAACTTGAATAATGCATCAAAGAAAATCTGAGGGCGAGGGATTAGCACAGAATGGGATACAAATTATCACTACCGTAAGAATTATTCAAATCTTCATTCAACGCTCGTCCAACAAAGGTTTAAAGTGAAGTAATTGATAAGAAAATGAGTCAGCTTATTACCAATAACATCGAACTATAGAAGAATAAGAATAAAAAAGATACGGCTATTTCAGAGTTTGTTGAAGACAATATTGCGTTGTGTTTTAGTGATTTGAGCTGTTACTAGTGACGGTGGCTAGGGTTTTTAAAGATAAATTGATAGACGAAGGAATGTTAAACTGCTGTATTAATGTAGACTATTATTCCTGCGCTTGGTTGAAAATCGACCGTAATTCATTAAATTTTTAAGTTTGAACTTTTTTTCAAAACCGTACTGTAAATCCATCATCAGTACGCAATCAAAAGTATTAAAAATTCTTGGATTGACAATGTAATTCCATCATTTTCTATACTATTTCAACTTTTTAAATTTACATCTGGCCTATTATTATACTGTCGGGAATAAATATACCCGTCAATTTTTAATGTCGAGGCATAATGGAAGTAAGCGCGTGTATCTAAATGTACTCCCTCTTTTGAAACTACCAATGATAAATAATGAGTAAAGCACAAATATACAATGTGTGCACGTTTTATTTCATTTAGTTTAATGTATTCGTATTACTTGATCGATATCTACTCAGTGCGATTCCTTGACCGGAGACATTAACGTGTTTGACATTCAGCAGGAACAATGTACGTTTTTTATTTAATTTAATGTATTTATAGCACATGTTATGCATTAATATTATCTCTCTGCACTCCTTCTCCATATGAACTTTAACTTTGGCAAATCTCGAACTTCTCTATGCGCGCAATGTGTTTAAATGGGGATACAAAGTTTTTCCCTCACTTATACATATTTTAATGCGATGAATTCCTTATTTCCTTTGGTGTCATGTATTCCCAGTAATACGATGAATATTCTGTGCTCATATTTTTGTGTTAGCAAATGGACTCCGTTTACAAAGCTTCTTTTAAAAAAAGTATGTGGTTGACGTTTTAAGGCCACCGTAAAATACAACGTACGAATAAAGTGTAACTAACTAATAGGCTTGTAAACAAGGTTCACGATCCAATAAACGTCGGAGAATGGAACCAGTTTTGAATGGTTTCCCCATAGCAGCAGTATCTGATTGCACCTGTCTCTGTTGGCTTGTCACGATTGGAGATGAGAGTACACGCATGAGACACGTTTCACCCTGAAAATGGCGGCCAAGGTCTGTATAGACTTGTGCACTGCGATTAGCATAGAAAGTCCATTACGACCACGCTCTCGCCTCAGCAGGCCTGTCTCCACTGCCAATTTCATTAATTATGTCCATGTTCTCTGTTTCTTCATTTGCAGGCTGCTATTACTAGCTTCTGAAGAATACGCCATGTTACCGTGACGAAAAGAAGACTTACCGTGAATTGTTAAAAATTTAATTCTAGTAGCATGATTATATTTTACGCCAACCTTGAATATTATCCACTGGCTGGGTGCAACTTTGCCTGTCTATTTTTATATTAACCCGTAAAAAGGATGAATTCGATAGGACTCTCTTGGTCAAGACGTCATTTAACTGGTATCGAGGCCGACTGGAAACACCACACACTTTTGGATCACCTTGATACTCTGTAACATTTTTTGGTGAATCGTGACATATGTAATTTAAATGTCTGTTACTTAATTTGAAATCTGAATCAGTTCATTAAAATGCCATTTAAACTGATAACTATTATAAAAAGAACTCCAAACACTATTGTTACTCGTTTCGTAGAAATTGTTTTGAATCACTGTTTACATGAAAAAACAGATTTACTGTATACTGATGCGGTAAAACTATAAGTTCTTATAATATTGTCTTGTCACAAAGTATATTTTTTACAGTCTCTTATTATGGTGATAAACTTGCGGAAGTATGGCTCTATAATGATGTTTAAATTTTCAATCATGATTCACTATACAGTACAAAATAAATAAAAAGAAATACGCCAACTCTTTAAGAGAAAAATTTTAACTATATGTAATGTAGTTAATTTTATTAAACTCACACTTGAAAATATTTTTCAGAGTTTTTAATTATAAACACAAAATACACACGTAACATAAGATTCTCGACAATTATTACTTAAATTATTCCTTCAGCCTTTCAGAACAAACCTAGTAAATAATAAAATTTAAATAAATCGTACCTATGGCTATTTTTTTTGTAATATTGCCCAAGAAAGGAAAAACTGGAGATGAATTACTTTGATTTTCTATACCAAACAAGGTATTCTCTATGATAATCCTTAATAGAATAAAGGGATCAATTGACAAAAAACTGAGAAGGGAACATCCGGATTTTTGTGAAAACCACAGTTGCAAAGATTTACTAAATATGCTGCATATATTTATTGAGCAGACAAATGGATGTACATTACATTAATAGATTTCGAAACAACTTTTGATTCTGTACATAGAATAGCTACACTAGACTTTGATCAGTACAATAAGATGATAAATTCAAAATGAACATTTTACCTAATTTATCTGGCAACTATTTTGTGCCAAGAAATCTCTTGCGACCGACATGAAATGAACTATTGTGAAAGTATCATTTGGACAAACAAACAAAGGAGATTTATATTGGTATTCCTTAAATTAACCAGTATTTGTAGGGAAGTAAATTGCATTAGTCTCAGGTCTATTTAGAAATTTATTGACAGAGTAATGCGCGTGATTAATGATCATAGTTTTAGGAATAGGTTGGAACTGCTCATGCTTCCGATACTAAGAGGAAGACAATTTATTCCTGAATAATGCGAGAGATGACGATTGACTAGTCGTGCGGTTTCTGATATTATATTCATGGAATTCCCCTCACTTAAATAAATATTACGTTTTTTTAGAAACATGAAAATGTATGTAGTATTCAGATCGCACGATTAAAAATTTCTGCAGAGCGAAAAACAGGTCCTTAGCTCGTAACTCCACAGATCATGTTTGAATGTAAATATGCATAATGTGTTCCTTCTCAAGGTAAAGTATCTCCTTGTTATGACAGTTGCGGATCCAGAGAAATATCTTGGCGGTGGGAGGGGTTTTAGTTTAATAATTTATTAATACAACTCTGAATCATTTCAGACTATTTTATAACTTACTTCAAATTACATATTCAATAGATAATAATTGTTTTTGAATAAAGATTTATTTAATAGAAGTTACTATTACGTAATTTGAATGAACATTGAATACACAATTCAAAACAATAAATACATATATGCGTCAGGAAATGACATTGTCATGTTAAAACAATAAGGAAGGGAAAGAGAGATAGAAAGTTAGGTGACTTACCTGAGGTTCATAGATGGTAGGCACCTCGTGAGGTTTGGAGTTCTTTGAATTTTCGGAGGCACCGCCCCCTTCATCAGAAAGTTAGGAAGACATTTCCAGCGATTCCACCTCGCAAGGTGCCTACCATCTATGAACCTCAGGTAAGTCACCTAATTTTCTATCCCTCTATCCTTTCCTTATTAATTATATATAGAGAGAGTTATGTAACCATTGTTATCTGAAAATACACATTTCTATTGTTCAGTAAAGGGTAATTATTTGAGAAAATTCATATCTCTATGATTTATAGGGATTGTGCAGATAGAACAACGACCGACTTATTATGGTATTGTTTCGTACGGGTTTAGTAAATTTTTGTATCTTCAACGGAGAAATGATACGCTATTTATAAATTCCTAGAAATACTTACCTTAATACTTCAATTTTCATTTAAGGCCAAGATTCCTAACACAACCGCGAAATTTGGCAGTGTCGTTTAATAATATGAATTGTAGCACAAACAGCATTAATTGACATTGCTTTCCTTATGGCTGTGCCACTGATATCTTCATTCCATCCTAACTTTCCGTCAAGTGGAACGCCGACAAATAGTACATATCCATTTGTTTGGTTCGCAAATTCAACATTGTTCATGCCGAACGAAATTTGAGACTTTTTTAGTTTTCTGTAAGTTTAGAAGCATATTTTTGCGTTGAAACAGACATTAATATAATTATATAAATATAAGGGACTTGAGTGCCGATTTTCTGATCGATGTCGTGTGTTATTTATGAAATGTCTTTGAACGGATAAGTGGGCGACGACTAATTGGTAATGTGGTTGTTGGTAGTGCCCTGGAACCAATACCTTCAGCCCGACTTCTTTTTTGTTCACGGAAAAATTATCATTCTCAACTTATATAACCTTAGGAATACTTGTGACCATTTCGAAAGCGTATTTGAATAATTGCGATCTGTTTTAGTAAGAGTGTACTTTATTTTGGTTTACTTGGTACGGGTATATTTTATAATGGTTCCGTTGATGCAGCGAACAGCCGGTGGATTAAGACTGTTCATGACATACCGGGTGTTGTTTCGTGACGTAACTTGAAAGGAATTTGCAAGGTTTCGCCACGACTTTATCGCAGATATGTTAGATAGGGGACTTTATACACAACTCTTACAAATGTTTACGGATCTTTTTAGCCCTGTATTCACTACAATTAGTAGTGGTAATTAGCGCTGGACGTGTCGATATTTTAAAATTAAGATCGTGGGCGAACTCATTTAGATTACCGCATCATGGATTTTACAATAAAATAATAAGCAGATATGCACAGCTCGACGGTGCATTGTTTTAGAACATTTTTTTACATTCACATGGGACAAACTTTGAGGGGTGGTACAACTAACGCGTTGAAGCACAACACAAAAAGTGAGACATGAAAAGACAACTATTGTGTATGTACAACAACATCGCAATATACTCCTTTCCAGCAATTTGCGCATAAATTCTCAAAATTGTGGCCATGCTTCGTAGCGTGGAAGGAGCTTCAAAGATTTTCGACACTTGGCGCACGTTTCCAGTACGTAATTGAGCCAACCACAGCTGCCTTCTCTTCAGAGACGGGCTATGTTCTCTCGCCCTCTATGAACAATATGCAAACATACACATTTTCATATTTTTTTATCCCATACATTTATCAGGGTGGCTTGAATGAATGTGATAGAGAAACTAAATCTCTCGAATTGCAATTTTTAAGAACTAATAAAACTTCTATAATAGAATTAATTGTTATGATTTATGTTGTAGCTCAATTTTTATCTTTGTAACCCCTAATCAGTTTGGTCACTAACGACTACGCAATTAATGGGACATTAATTAAAGCTAATTAATAATTAAAATGATTACGAGAACTACGTATTCTTTTTCTATCCGTGGAACGATTGTTGTTGACGTGGTCATATATATATATATATATATATATATATATATATGGTGATGAATGAATTTATTTCTTGTTAAAGGACGTGAGGAATCGATGGAAGTTGGAGTAATATCTGCGGCCAAGGTCAACATATTATAATTTTAAAAAAACCGTATAGAAGTGAAAATAGCTACAGTACGAAAATTAATAATAATTTATTAATCTATGAATAATTATGAATTTAAATATGTACCAAATTATAATTTAAAGTCTTTTCACAAATAGTTGTCGTTCATTACACTCTGGCTTTGAAATCAGCTAAGCTCTAATTATGTGGGTAGGCAAAAGAATTCCTTCATATAGTTAAGTGGGGGGGGGGGGCAAATATCTAAGCAGCAAGGAGTCGAATCTCCAGGGTTCTAGATGTGGTTCGCTGCTTTCAATCTAACAATCTAATTGCACTTACAAGAAATTTGTTTCTGGAAGAAATTTTAAAAGTTCAAAATGTATGAAATTTTATAATTCCGAAAATGTGGAAATAATTTCCGAGTCCAGAATATCAAGACGTTCAGATCGCACACCAGACTGCCGTTTTCATCCATTTTTTTTTTGTAACTGTAACAGGCTACATGAGGATGATCCTTAAGCAGGCAACTCCCCTTTAAGAGCATAGGAAGGGACTTGAAAAGGTAAAGCAAAGTAGTCAAGGGCCCCAGGGTTGTAATGTAAGGATCCTACCCGGTGTTTCACCTAAAGGTGATGCAGGGAAAACCCTAGAAAACTTGCATCAGGTAGGGGCGTTATTGGGTACTACTCTTACTCCCTTCAGATGACGGGGGACTGGATTGTTGTCACGAGGACTGCCGTACACTCGAGTACCGGACTGTGGCCCTTCCTTACCTCTGTTTCTGTTTAAATTTATCGAATGATTTGCCTAATTATCCTTGTTGGGCCCAGGCATGCCCTAATACTAAAATTTACATTTAACCTATATTATTTCTAGTTAGTTATCCTATATTATCTATCCTACACTAAATGAACTAGCTCTATACATAAGTAAACTATTTCTAATATCATCATGGGGGATACGTTAGCTTTATCATTGAACGTATCCGCGCTATGCCCTACATATTTCCTAACCGTTTCTAATCCTAAAGCATTGTGAACGTCTGCTAACCTTGAGAATCTCGGTGTGTCAAATTGGAATTCATAAGACTAAACAAAGTTTTTTTTTATACTATCAGCAATAAAATTTTAAATTCACATGTTTATAATATATAGGTCGGAACACATCACTACTATTGTACTGGTTGTATCTATAACTTTTGAGATCTTTATTGTTGATACGAAGAGGGTTCGGATGTGGAGAGAAACATGTCGTGGCTAAATTAATTAATAATTATTTATAACTCTCTATTTGGGCTATATTAAGGGCTCCATTCTTACAGTGCAAAAATAAATTATGTAATTGAATAAACCAGCGAAGTTTTCAGAAACATTTTAATCAAATTTATCGTAACAGTTTCTGATAACTCAACTAAAGTCAGATAAATATAACTGTAAGCCATGTAAACTGTATTTACTTTATGCTTTACTTCCTCACGAGTTTGTTAAACGGTCATTAAAGTATAACAATACTTTTCCCAAGTACCGTCAATAATAGCAAAAAGAGTAAACTGGTATCTAGAGGTCAAAAGGGTAATATATAAAAAACGGTTTGAATTTAGGACGAACCACTGACCAACACGCCCTGATCCTTGTGAAATTTACGAGAAAACCTGGAGGACAAGAGTGATAAACAGCTTGATAAAAATAAAACTAGAGAGAGATTAACAACGTAGTTGAAGAAAAATATATTAAGCTAAGGCTATTTTCGGATGCGTGAAAGAAGATTCGATTAATTGCTGGGAACGGTCAAACCATTTATGACGATAAATAACACTAATATGAGTATAACTTTGAAGGTCTCAAGTTTTCCGCATTGCTATTATTGAAACACGTGAAGTGCTTATACTGTATACGTCCCTTGCCTTACACTTTCATTATTACTGACATATCCCCACCATAAGCCAGAAATGACGACTCGAAATCAGAAAATCCGGATTCTCGTCGTTACTTGACATCGTTCCAGTTTTGTCATTGTGATACTGTAAGGTATGGAGCTGCCGACACAAGTTGCCGCCATATCTTTCCCTTGAAGACGAACCGAGTTGCGTACAGTTGGAAACGTCGGATGAATGTCGTGACGGTGATGGTGACGATGACGGTGACGATGACGATGATATGGGGGGAGTGATAGGGCGGGCGGCTGTCATTCCAGGCCCGAGCCCCAGTCCGACCACATTCCTGCACGCCGGCACAGGGCTACCCGCAAGTGCCGCACACCTCTCCATATCAATTCCACTATTGCTAAACATAACTGCGCCTCTGCTGAACTTACAACAGTCTCACGGACCGATATTACTTTTCCTCGGTGCATCTATTACTTCGTTATCATTTGTTTTGGTTTTACACTGTAATTCGTTTGGTTTTGTGCATTGGTTCGTACCTCCACCCTGAAGTGGAGCCCCGCTAGAAGCGAACTCGCGACCTCCTCTTCGCGTCCTCGTGCTTCCACAATAACCTCGTTACCTTTACAGCACTAACAAGTGTTATACGTTATCAATTATGTTGTTTACGAAGCAAACAGACTCAAAGACAGAGAGGATAAAATAGACTCATGATTCGCTGATGACGACGTCATTCAAGAGCCACATTACCAAGTTTGCTAGCAATACAGAAATCATTCAAAATTACGGAATTTTTCTAAGTTAAACGTTATCGGTTCAAAGGTATATAAACAAATTAAAAAAATAATTTGAAATGTATAGAAATATTTTTAACTCTATGTGATAAATTGTGTGTTGAAAGTACAAATTGATGTGTCTTCCTATCCAAAGCATAGTATTTCATTTAGGCTATTGTCATACTAACATTTGCAAACTTAACAAAGATACAAGGGGTCGCTTTTTCTTGTAAAATTATGACACTTAGTACCGACATTATTGAACTCGACCGGCGAATTTCTGCAGATTTTGCATTGCTGATATATATACAATTTGTAGTATTTATATATTATTAGTTTGCTCCTCTCTTAACTATCGCCCCCACAATCTACAGGATATTTCAGAACTAATAAGCAGATTTCACGCGTGCATATTTTGTGTAATATTGAACATGTTTTAAATTATTATTATGTAATTTTATAATAGCCTCCTGTGGTGTAGTGGCTAGCCTCTAGTTGCTGCCTCACAACCCAGAGGTCCCGGGTTCGAATCCTGGCATGGGCTTGGATGTTTGTGTTGTCATGGTCGACAAGACCGGGATTAAGACTGTTGGAGGGTCGATACGCTGACCACGTGTCACTCCAAATTCGGAATGTGTCATGCAAGATGACAGTCCGCAGTCGACTCGGTAGGCCCAGACCCTCAATGGGCTGTAGAGCCACGGAGAAAAAAATTAAAATAAAGGAAATAAAACAAGTTTCTTAAGCAGTTCATGAGAGACCAATATATTTGTCCCGTTTGAGGTACACGGCATATGCGTATCCTAAATTAGAATTAGTGTATGTCTTGAGTTACTGCTTCCACCGCTGTTGTTATACGGTTTGGCAGTTCGACCATTGTTGCTGGAAGTGGATGACAAACTGAGTCTTTTTAACCCCCCACAATTAATAATCCGGGGACATTAGAATGTAGTAGGCTGAATCATTTTGTTCTGTCGGCCTACCCATAGTTGCATGTACAGGGAACCATGTGTAACTCAAGAGTTTAAACAGTACATTGTTCAATCACATCGGGCTGAAAGCAAAAAGAATATGTAATTTCAAAATCGAATGTTTAAACAAGCTGTGTTTATTGGCATACAATGTCTTTTTCAATTTGATGAAAGATCATCCCAATTTAAGTCATTGCTCAAAGATAAACCTGAATATTTACATTTATCTAATTTTTATGTCCCCAATTTATATTGCACGTGATAAATATTTTTCTTTTTTATAAACATAAATGATTTATATTCTATTGTATTCATTTCGATTTTATTTTTTCCTCCGACCAACGTTTAATTCTGATTAAGGCAGATTGAAGAGTATTTGCATCTTGGATGCTTCCAAGTTTTCAGTAAACGAAACCGTCATTGAGACTAAATGCCAATCTCCAAATCGTTAGTAAATGCCAAATACATTAGTGGTCCGATGACACAGAATAACGAGCAATTTTAATTCTTCAAAATCGAAGCAGAAATTAACTCTTGAAATAATAAATGAATTGGTGTGCTGTACCACACCTCCATGTGTGGTAAAGAGGCGACTGCGACTGCGACTGCATGGTGTAGGAAGTATTTATTGGCTGAGGTGTGCTGGTCGTGCACGCAAGTGTGTTTGTAGGTTAGGTGGCGCCATGCCACACTTTTACCTCGGCTCGTCCCGTCCCCAGTAATGTCCAGCCACGCCACTCAACACTGCTTGCTTGCTTGCTTTCTGTGTCAAAGCTACGACCACTGCAATGACCCGCACTTTCTCTACTACCAAAACGATTGCACAGCTTACTAATTCGGAAAACGAGACATTCTTTCGATGTTGTGGTTTTGCTTATGACCAAGCTGTGTCAGTCAACTCGATATATTCTTCTATTTGCAATTACTTTAGATCCAAAACTAAAATATCCATTCGCTATTTCGAGGGAGATGTTGATTTACCGATTCATAGTCAACTTGGCTCATAACATTGCTCGCATACAGATATTTTCTATATTTTTCAATACGTTTTCCTCTCCAATATGACTCATATTCTATAACGGTAACTTCCGTTAACTAACGGTTAGTAATTTAAAAATGTTTTGAAAGCATTTTTATCTTAATAGGAGATGCAGACAGGTCAAGAATAGAACCTTTCGAACTGTGGTGCTATAGGAGAATGATGAAAATCAGATGGGTGGATAGAATCAGTAGCCAGGAAGTTATAAGCAGAATAGGAGAAGAGTGAACAATTTGGAGGACTTCGACCAAGAGAAGGTCTCGTTTTGAGCAATGAGTGTCGTGTAAAATTAGCCTTGTGGGGTAAAATCAGAAGAGGGAGGCCGAGGATGGAACACGCTAAGCATGTAAAGCAGGATGTGGTAGCTATGAAGAAATGAAAGGCTTGCGCAGGATAGGTTAGCATGGAGGGTTGCATCAGACCAGTCTTAGGACTAATTACCACAACAATAACAAGTAAATCTTAATTTCACTAACACTTTCACACTAATATGATTGAATTCCATGCTATTTCACTTATTCATGAGGGAATATCCATTTCTTCACTAAGCCGTGATAATGGTTAATGAAATTAGCACTGCATGGGATCCGATCATTAACGACCATGTTGTTGTTGTAGTTGTACTCAGTCATATCAGAACATAAAAGAGCCCAAATGAACTGCATTTCGGGCCTTTAATTGGACGGCAGCGACAGAAGTCTGCTGTAACGATGTGTGTATACAGTAAACTTGTTTCAGCACACCACTTGAAGACGGCAAAGATCAATTTCCCTGAAACCTTGTGTTTCAATAAACAATTGACCCGGTCGATAATCCGAGAATCATTTATTAAATAATCCTGCGTAAAACGTATAGTGGGGTATTTAGTGACGACTTGAGTCATATAATATTATCTGAATTTTGAATGTAACTTTTATTATACTTTTCCAGAATACAGCCTTCGATACAGAAAGTCAGTTTTATTAAAAGGATACTTTTCGAGAAGTCAGAATTTGATATATTACTAATTCAGAAATCTCCTGCAAAATCAGTTACTAAGAACACTGCTAATATTAACCAATAGGTAATGAAGTAGTTAATAAAAAGGCAAAATAAACTGTAACAATAAAAAATACAATCTAATTTTTTAGAGTTCGTGCCCTGGTTTGCTCGGTGTCGTTCATGTCTTACAAATGAACAAGGGTTGAAGAAACGTTGTGGAGTATTTATTATTTTTTTAACTTTATCTTTATCTAAAGTCTCATCAACAGTTGTGGTTATTACCGACTACTTTACGGTAACTCTGTATTTGGCTTTCACAGTTTATAAAGACACACGAACATCCATGCAAACGGAAGGATTCTTCGTGATGAGAATCGGCGACGCTAACTATTGCACCACAGAAAGTCTGCTTCTAGGCAATTTCATCATCTGTTCATTAATTTTCACTTAATACAGACGTTTTATCTTTCGATTACTGGGGAGTGTTGAGGTTTTTGTTTGTAGCACCATTGAGTCGCCATTCACATATTAATAACCATATAAATAAGAAAAGTTCATCTCCATGGAGGAGTAAAGTGGCGGTTGGTGCTTACGTGTTGATATGCTACAGCATATTAATTAATTTATGATGAACGATTTGTTTCTTAATTTTAATAACCTTTATAACAATTGTATTTCAAGAGTGATATTCTACTTCGATTTTGAAGACCTTGAACTGCCCGTTATCCAAACAGCTCGTCTTCGATTCAATGCTATAGTAAAAATAGAAATAGATTTATTGGTGCGTCGATAATTTACTTCACGAGCGTATTACGGTAAATGTGACGTATTTTCAAATCTTACGCTTTTATACAGTAATGATCCTATACAATTTTTCGAGAGATAAATCTTGCTAGAATTATCATTATCGAGTAAGTCGGAGATAGTTGTAAGTGAATTTATGAAGAAACGTAGTGTTTTACAGTGAGAGAAAGTGCGGTGAAGTGTGTGTGGAGGTATTCGTGCCAGGGGCAGTAGTAGTTTGCGCAACTGAGAGTACGCGCTCAACCCGAATCCCATCCTGGTCCTGGTCCTGGTCCTGATCCTGATCCCAATCCTCGCCCTCGGTCCGATTATTCTAGCCTGTGTACACTTCTAATTTTATGCATTCCACAAGATCAGCATTTTTTTCAATCTTGTTGTACGGTATTTGTTGACGAGAAGTGACGGCCCTAATTCTTTTTATTTATTTCTTATGGTTAGAATCCGGAGATTTCTTTATAGATCGGTATTTTGGATATACAAAGGAACATCCACTACGTGTCGTAGTACTTTATTATGAAAAGTTTGCATACACTTGGTTTCTGTATTTATTTGTAAATGAATAGTTTGTTGCTCATTGAAAGCTTGGAGTTTCTTCCAATTAGCCAGTAATACTGACTACATTTGATGTTTAATTATGCTTTTTGTTCTTAATATTTTCTTTCCACTCAAGTTTGATGTCCAGTCATGCCTAAGTACTCGGAGTTGTTCTCTTACGCCACCTAATTATTATTTTTTTTGTAAAGATGATATCGCTCGATTTGTGGTCGTTATCCTCCATTGTTAACCCAGTCAACTTTTGCACTGCTTACTTCTAGTTGCCTGTTGAAATTATCATAGCGTCATCTGCGTATGTAGCCAATTCAATTCCATACATTTTCTGGATTGCTAGTACGCTGCCTTTGTCTATTCTTGAGAGCTTTTGTCTGAAATCTACATTGAAAATGTAGTATTATTATGTTTCTCAAATGAGAGTCGCTTTGGCTTTAAGAAAGCAGAGGGTAAACGTGACAAGCAAATAATGTATGATAAAATCCCTTGCTGCAAGCACAGCTGGGTGGACGATAATATGTGACAACACAAGGAATAGTTTAGAGGCCAATTCGGTTCCCATCAGAAAATAACTATAGATTACTTTTGCCGCACTCTTGAGTATTAGTTTCTCAAACACTGTTGAAATTATTGGTAGTAAGGAAATCGGTCTGCAGATTTAACATCAGTGTGTTTTCCTTGCTTCAGCAGCATGATCACTTGCATTACTTTCTAGCTTGCAGAGAATGTTGCGTTCAATTGGCTGCTGTACCGATGTTTTAAATTCTCTCCAGTTATTAGATCGATTCCTTGTGCTTTCGTTTGACTCATATAGGTTTTTATTTCATAACAGTAGTATTTTCTCTGGAGGTAAATGGTGTGATATTTTCGTATCTTAAACATAGTGTAATTCGTCCTCCCTTGATTGTGTGTGGACAACTTTGACCGGTATTCAGCAAATATGTATGCTTGTCGTTTCTCCTCTCTGGTCCACGGTTCATTGGTTCTAATAGGAGGAGTAAAAGCTAGGGGTCTTTTATTCTTCTCCCAATGTGAGTAATTGCTTTCTTCTTACCAAGTTAACTCTTGTGCATATGAATTTACAGATATTCGTCATTAAAATTGTGTACTTCTCTGGAATTATTCTTTGTCCAATGATACATATGTTTATTTATCTTTTATAGCTCTTGAGGAATTTTGAATTGCAATCTTTCATATTTATAGATCCAACTGACAGTTGTTCTATGTGATGTGGAACGGAGAATCAGCTGATACACTGACACGACAAATCAATGTAAATTTCTGTTCAATGGTGATCTTTCAAAACAAAAAGATTTGTTTAAAACAACAGAAAGTAAATGTACAATTGTTTTCTAACATACAGTTATGCATTTGGAAGAAACCTGCCGTGAGACCAAACAGTATTTACAGATATGTAGTTTACCTATTCTGTTCGACAACGATCCAAACGGTAAGAAAAACTGCAATGTTCTCAGAGATTGAGGTTTGCTGAGTTTCTGTATCCATGGAATGCGATGTCAGCTCTCAGATAAAAGGGCGATCTCACATTCCTCAGTGAGACGCGAGTACAAGTACAACAAAATACCTGACAAAGGCTGCGTTGTCCATTCCAGGAAACCGCAGACACTCAAGTCCAACATTACGATGTAACATCTTCTCTTCAAATATCTGTGATTACTAGCGTCGTTTATATTATCCATATAGAATGTCGTTTTGTCGCAATAATTTATGCAATACTCTTACGATACAGAGCGTTCTAATTCTCGATCCTCACTAAATATTACTTGAAATATGGTACATTTACAGACTCTTTGTAAAACAGTTTTAAATAAGAAAGTGTTTAATATAAGAATTTCTTACGGTTGGTAATGAGTTTTGCATTTATTTGCAAATAAAGAATAACAACTGCATATCATCAAATTTTTTGCACTTCAGAATTGTCTATAAAGAATTGTATAGTCTTATTCAGAAAATATAGTCACAATTATTATTATCATTAATTTAATCGGAGTATATTTTAGAATTGCGTCACTTTATTTACGTTTGATCTCCTTTTACTGATTTCAGCTAAAAATCATACGGCCTTTTAATATTTGTAAACGAAACGTGTAAACACGCACACAAGTATACCGTTCAAATAAACTGCTTGATTGCCTGGCCAAACTTAAAACAGACAGGAAATTGTACACATTTATGTATAATGTAAAAGTAAAGTAGTTTTATTTTGTGTTAAGAATATATTTTTTTTATAAGAAGAATAGACGTGATTACATTATTATTATATAAGAAAATGTTTTTTCTCATATATGCTAAGAATAGAATGTTGTGAAGCAGTGAAGGAGTGAAGGATCTGGTAGGGTAATTTGTCGTGGAAGGTAAGCAAGCAAGCTAGCCTACGCCATCCTATCCGAGGGTCGGCACCTGAGGCGAAGGAACCGGTCCCATCTCCGCCGCGGAACTCCAGGAGCCTAATCAGAGCCCACTCATTGTTTCTCATTTCAGGGACCTTCTCCAACACGCATGTACCCAAACATGTTATTCTAATTAGAATTAGTCGCCGACTATTCTCGCGAGTCATTGTGATAACGATTCTTCTCATTTTATTTCTTCACGGCCGTTATTACTTTTCTGATCCTTCATACGTTCTAATTTTTCACTTGATAAATGTCTGCTAACTCGATATTAATAGAATGATGCTTGTATCTTTTCCTGGCTGTACCTTGCTTCTTCGTCTCTATTTGAGATTTATGAATTATATATATCATTTTCAATATTCTCCATTTATATCGAATTGTAGGAGGTTAGGTTTCTCTTTATATTCGCTCTAAACATAAACTTAATAATGGTATCATCGTTTCAAGAATATTTAGATTTTTTTAAAAATATTTCTATTGACTACCACACTCGTATTATCGACATTAATGTTGAGACCTTTTAAATGTGCGCTGGTCACCTGACGTCTGTAGTATTGCGGAATTCACATCTTAGTAAACAAGTTGTTTTCCCAACTGTGTCCATTGTTGAACATTATTTTGCAATCTTTCATAGTTCTTTCTGATTGACCATTCCGTGTGAAACATCCGCATGTAGCAGGGCTTTATAATTCGACGATAACTACATTAATCGGCCGTTTCGGTTACAGACAACGGAATTGTGCGAGACTTTTTGATTATTTTATGCACTAAACAATTTTATTACATCTATGAAAATTGATATATATTTATATTTATATATATATGTTATAATACGAGTAATAAAATGTAACCATAAATGACGTTCTGCAGTTCTCTGCAATCCTTCTCGCTGTCCTGAAATTCACTACGTTAACTTAAATATTATATAATTATATAATTTTATATTCTACTTCACTCAATTTTATTAAAACCAATCCTATTGTTTATGCAATTAATCCTTATCTTGAGTTGTGAACCACGAATTAATTGCGCAATTTTCGTTTTTCATCAATGGAAAAAGTTTAAAATAAATGTTCATAAAACGTGATAAAATTTAAGCTATTAGGTATATATTCTGATATATGAAATTATTATAAACTAGCAGTTGCCCACATCCCGGAACGTTTTTATTTCCTCTGCTTGTAAGTTATATTTAGTAAACAAAAGCATTTTTCCGCTTTAAATTGTCGTCTGTGTCAACTTTGTGACTAGCAAGGGCTCCAACTTTATCTATGTACTAGGTAACGGCAATTTGTTGCTTACGTTTTCCGTGAAAACTTAAAGTCGCGGTCTCACGAGTCAAGTTTAGTTGACCGATTTTAGTTGATCAACAAAAGTTGAACCATAGTTAATCGTTGAAGTAATGCGTGAGCTTGGAGTGGAGAGTGTGTTGCCTGGCCTGTTCAGGTTCTTGTCAACTCGTATCAAGGGCCGCTATTTCTGTCGTGTTTTGGTGCAATGTTTTTCGAAAATCTAACAAAATTAGTATTAAGAGGTCGGAAATATCGTGTCGTATCACTGTGTCACGTTTCTTTAAGCGGCACTGAACTTTCAGTAGCAATTCCTCAAATTTTCTTTCCGTCATTCTCAAAGGATTTATACACCCTTCACAAAAATTACTAAAAGATTCTAGTAAGATCATAATTATACCCCTCCTGAAGAAGACGGGCTGATAGATGCGAAAGGCACAGGCCAATTTGTTTAAAAGCTCATGCGTGCAAAATTTTAACGAAAATAGATTATAGGGTATCAGTTACGTTTTAGAAAGAATGTAGGGACAAGAGAAGTAAAATGAACTCTGTGTGTAATTTTGGAAGACAGAATAAGAAAAAACAGGCTTACGTTCGTATGTATATTTAGAAAAACGTTTGCTAATGTAAACTAGAACACACTTCTAAGAAATTTGAAGAAGACAGGAATAAAATATGGAGAAAGAAGGCAGTAATTAGAATTGAATGGCAAGAAAAGAAAGCAAAAAACAAAAAAGGAGTAAGAAAAGGATGCAGTCTGTTGCCCATATAGTTTAACTTAAATATAGGCGCTGAAGGAAGTTAAAAAAAGAATATGTAAAAGGAATCATACTGCAAGGAGAAGAAATAAAAACCCTTCGGTTTGTTGATGATATTGTAGTGTTAGGATAGTCGGAAGAAAAGTTGGAAACCATAATAATTGTTTGAACGTGATCCTGGAGTAAGAGTTCAACATGAGGATTAATAGAGGGAAAACTAAGGTGTTCGTATGGAGTGTGGCGTTATATACAAGAAACGTGGGCGGTAGGAGTTGCAGAAAGGAAAAGAATAGAAGCTTTTAAAATGTGGTGCTATAGGAGAATGAGATAGGTGGATAGAGAAACTAACCAGGAAGTTCTAAGCATATTTTGAGGAGAGAGAATAATTTGGAATACTTGGACCAAGAGAAGGGATAGATTAATAGGCCACGTTTTGAGACATGAGGGTCTCGTAAATTTGCATTAGATGGAAGTGTGTGGGGTAAGAACAGAAGAAGGAGACTTAAGTATGAAATATGCTAATTAGAATAGGGACGATGTAGCTATGTAGAAATGATAAGGCTTGCACTGACTCGTTCAATTCGTCAGTCAGTAAATAATGTACGTGAGAGACATGCACTCAGTAGTCCTGAAAAGGAAAGTTTACGAAAATATGTTTAAAAAAGCTTATTTTTACGCATATACAAATTAAAGTAAATGAAAATTAAAGTGTCAATATCATTTTGCTTGTGCCTGACAAAGAAAAGATAGATAAATTGCGCCGATCATGAGTTCTGCTATTTGTAGTTTAATATTTGAAATAATGCTCGATTACACCACATAACAAAACAATGCAATGTGCCTTTCATGCAACAAACTTTTAATCAAAATGTTAATTTTGACAGCCGTTGAAGAGATTTTAATAACTGTTTTACACAAACTTTTCAGTAAAAGACGTATTGATGAATGAGTTTATGATCTTGAAATCTCCTTGCATAATTATTTGCAAACGATCAATTCCTCTACACAGCGGGACGAGTCAACTCTACCAGCTAATGAAGCATTATTATTCGTGTTATTATGGATCAAGGACTCCAGGAAGAACTACCCTTTCCGACTACTTTGACAACCGATATTAAAGGCAACAATATTTAATAGTTTGAAAGATTACTTATTAATATCAGTAGCTACATATGGACAACCTGCCATGGTTGGGCGTTGTCGGTTTATTAGTTATTTAAAGCAAAATGTACAATGAGTCATCCATCTAGTTGCTAAAAATATGAATGTTGGATTGCATGAATCTCTACTATTAGCCATTAATACAGTGAACTGAATTCGAAGCAACGCGTTGAATACGGAACTATTTGCGTTTTGTGTGAATGAAGTGACGAGAACTACCTTCATATTGAAGAACGCTTGCTGTCGAAAGGCTTATGTTTGAAAATATTTTGTACATCTTTTTAGACTATTTTAGACTGAGGAATGAGTGAGTATCTGTGGGAGTTTTCTCGCAGGCTCTCCACCCCAGAGCGATTGCGGGGCTCACCTGATTATGTCGGGAATGCCTCGCGAGTTCTCACATGCCGAGACACCTTCACCTATTTTGGGAGGTATATGTACTGGGGCGGCCAATTGCCACCTGAAACAGGTGAAGACACGTCTCCCGTTATTCGCAATGCCCGACCTACCTGATGCAGGTTTTCTAGGGTTTTCCCTGCATCTCTTAGGTGCCGGGGGCCCTAGTCAACCCTTGGCTGCCTTGCTCTACCTTTCACATACGCCCTTTTCAACTCTCTTCCTATGCTATTAAAGGGGAGTTGTCTGTTTCAGGATCACCCTTATGGAGCCTGTTCACCCTAAAAAAGAGACTATTTTAGAGTTACCGGGTTTTAAGGATATATTTTTAAAAGGAAAATTAATCAAGCAGTGGCCAGATATTGCCTATTTAACAGATTTATTTACTAAATTTCATGAGGTTAACCTTCGATTGCAAGGTGGCAGTCTAAAGTTCATTACGTCGTTTCTTGCCAGAATTAAGGTACTCTAGCAAAACATTGGTCGGTGCGAATTTTGCCAGTTCCCAAATTTTTGGCGCCGACAAACTGCCAGGAAAACGACCTTCTATTAAAATTTTGACACCGTGTTTGAGGTTGTTTTGACTATAGTAATACCACAATGGATAATCAACCCATAATGTGACATTGAAGACGCGGATTTCATATTGCAAGAGGAAGTGATCGGAATAAGCATGAACGAAGAGATGGAAATAAGCAATTCTGTCTTCAAAAAGACATGCTGTATTATGGAATATCACGAGAAAGTTTTTAATTGTCATCCATCCTCATACCTAGTGGAAAGAGATTTCTGAGCAGTTGTCAGTCTCCTAACAAAAACAAAAGGAAACCGAGTGATTTGATTTTAAACCTATCTAAATAGGTATCGAATGTTTAAAATTTTTATTACAGCAACAGGCTCATCCCACTCACTAAAAGCATTTATTATTATTAGCCTTTTTATGTAACTGATACTAAGTTTAAAAATCGGTTTGTTTCAATTTGAATTTAATTAATAAATACATAAAACGTAACGTGTTTTTTTTAAGTTTTACATATAAATTTAAATCTTTCAAAGTGAGTAGGACTATACCATCTCTCAAAACGCATTTGAAGTTGATGAATTTGTAAAAAATCAGAATCAGGTAAGGAGGGTGTCTACCCAAAACAAAAAAGTTTGGGGTGGACTGATTTATACTGAACGGTTTGGCTTGTGTTTGTCATTTGATCCCTCATGGCCAGTATGCAAAGGAAAATAGTTATTATAAAAAGTTGCGCAAAATGTTGAAATAAGAAATAGAAAACTAAGAGCTTGTAATCTATTCCGCCATATTTTTCCCGCTAATCGTCATTCTGCTATACCTAATAAAAAAGGAAATCCAGAATCTGCAAGATTAATTCATTTCAAATTAACTTTCTCATTCTTAATTAGACATTCTTTTTGAAATTTATTATCGCTCATACGTATATGAAATCTGGTGTTTCACTCGGTGCAAACCGGAGAAACATACTTCAATTGGACAGGCAACAAATGAAACGTGTTTCACCAAATTTCCAACAATGAAACACACATTCACCTACCCCCGTGCCATAATAATAGCAATATATTATGTAATATTTCCAATTATTTCTATCTTGATGCCTAGATCATGCTATGAATGGTCATTGAAGAAATTAAATATAAAATTTTAGTAGTTTTCTTCGAGAAAAAAACTTTTAAAAATGTAGAATATTGAAATTATGTTTGAAGACAGATTCCCAGGTCAAGTATGGAAGGTTGCGGCCTTTATTTAAAACTTTGCCCTGAACCTACCAAAAACAGACGAACCATTAAAAACTGGTCTAAAATGAGTTCTGTTTTCATGAAACCGTTTCCTCTCGTTTCATGAAACACCATTTCTAGCCAGACTGTTATCTTATCTTGGAGTTTTGTGATTCATGAAACTTGTTTCTCCAGTCTGGTCTTTCGACGATTTTAATTTCTTCAACTTTGTATCGTTCCGATGTACAAGTGCCATTTCATCTTCATAACGGAGTCGTAAGAGCTATGAAGTTGGGTTATTCGCTAGCTGCTCTCTCTTTGTTGCGTTCCAAGGAGTTGACGTGATCAGCGTCCAAGGAATAAGTTCTACTTTCTCCGAGCGCGCATCGCCGCATCAACCAGCAGCCAGCAGGAAGGCAAAAAGTCACTGCGTCACAATTAATTTGAATATCGCTTTATAACGCTTTCTAATCGTCACGGAAGATTCTCATTGATAGTCATTGATACTATGACAGAAACGTTGTAACAATTGGGAGTACTGAGAATGGCAACTGAAGTTTACAGCGGAAGGTCAACGTTTTGCCTTGTGAAGCTGATGAAGTCAAATAAGACTTAGTCTGAAAGCTGCTACCGAGATTACTGATAGTAGTAACAGAAATAATAGCAATCTAAATAAGAACGATTGCGATTTAAAATAAGCAAGAATGCCTACCGCAACTTTTTGCTGTAGACAGATGTAAAAATTATCATAAATGGTAACGTATTATTTATTTGACCCAAAAACTCTAAATCATATTGGTGCATTTGTGAAGTTATTGACGAGCATTATTTTAGGCAATGTTTAATTGAGTGAAACGATTTAAAAGCGAATGTGTTGGGTTCGTTACCTTGCAGAAGACAGGAGGAGGTTCTTCACAGAAACGACTGAATACGACGCAGAAGTTATGAATGAACTCACCGCTTTTAAATTATTTCAATCAATGAATTGTTGCCTAAAATGATATTCACCAATATGGTTTAGAGTTTGGTAAGGTGAATCTAATAAAAATATGTTACCATTTATAAATAATTTTTGCATTGTACGAGTTGCGGGAGAGAAGTATTGTGGTGGCAACACTGTAGCTCTACCACCATGATATACGAAAACGACGTACTGTAGTGAGACAAAGACACTGTAATTCAAACATCTTTTATAGATTAATGTACAATATAAGTGAAGGTTCTCGGAACTTGAATAGAATGTAACTTTGAATTTGGTTTTAGAAGGAAGGTAGATCTGTTTACCGTAATACGTGCACGATTTTTGAATGGATTTAGGCTTGGAGTGTGAACCGTATGCGTAGTACTTCATCGCTCGTTAATGGTCGCGTTTTATGAGAGTACATCATTTGGACGCATGGCATCACCTCACTAAAAATAGCGCTCTCGTTCGGTCTGCCTCAGAACGATCTAACCACAGGTTCTCGTGTCTCCTCTGCTCATTAAGAATAATCACAGTTTCCTCTTATTACCTGTCCACAAAAAGTTACTCCACACTTTTTCTACTTTTTAGGCAACCGTTTCTAAAGTTTTCATTCCTTTTCTTACTCTGTTGTGTGCTTCAGTCCTTTACCGACCTTGACCTTTATCGTAGTGTCGGTATTTTGTTCCCTTCCAGATGCAGGCCAGACACCTGATCTTCAAGAGCTTAATCAGGGCATAATTTATCACAAGCATTTTACATAATGTTCATATTGTGGTTATAGAAATAATACTCTTCGTGTTCTTCGGTAAAATTACTACTGATAAATAAAAATCAGCATATACACATCAAAGATGTTATACGCCATAAATTAAGACATTTGATACAAACTGCTGGTTAAGTAAGAAAAAGGTGCAATTGTCAACGAGACAGTTAAATGCGAAAGTGAGTTACGTAATGTCCATTGTCGACTAAAGAGAGGCTTTCCTATATGTAAAATTAAGTGTTGGTATATATTTATTTATTTATTTGTGTGTGCCTGTGTGTTCACATTTAAATTTAAACAAAGTGAGCAAGCCCGACCTAATTTTGCACACGGCTTCCTTTCGGATCGGATAATCCACCGAGGTATTACAACACAACTACCACCCACCATACGGACCGGGTGGAAATTTGAAAACATGAAATAAAGGTCAATATATATATATATATATACATCTTGACTGTGAAGTATATAAATCAAAAGCAATGATGTATCCTGTGCGTCGAAGGCTTTACATGCCGTACCTTAATAAAGTGCACTGCGAAATAAAGGTTTGTACCTTATACTCTACGATTTGCCGATGATATTGTAATATTAGGAGTCAGAAGAAGACTTGAAAACATAATAATTGGCTTGAACGTGGTACTGGAGAAAGAGTTGAATATGAGGAAAACCAAGATGATGGAGTGTAGTATGGGAAACAGTGGAATACCAAAGGGTGTTAGATGGGGAAGGGATATTTTGAAGGAAGTTAAGGGATTCTGCTACTTGGGAAGCACAACTGGGATTCTTAGAAGTATACTAGACATAAAGAGTAGGATAGCACAGGCAAGGAAGGATTTCGTAAAAAAGATGAATTTACTTACGAGTAATATAAATGTTAATATTAATTCTGAAAAAAATATGGGCGGATAGACTTACTAATGAGGAAGTGTTTAGTAGAAATGGGAAGAGCGAACAATTTGGGAACTTTGACCAAGCGAAGGGATAAGTTAATAGGCCATGTTTTGAGACGTGGGGGTCTTGTAAAATTAATATGAAAGAGAAGTGTGTGAGGTGAGAACTGAAGAGGGAGGGCGAGGATGGAATACGCCAAGCAGATTAGGGAGCATGTGGGATATGGTAGCTATGTAGAAATGAAAAGGCTTGCCTCGAAATTTCCCAATTTGTTTAATCACCTTCCAGTAGTTGGCCAGGGAATAAATTCAACGTATGATTGTATTAGTTCACACGCTTAGCAGAACTAAATTGAAGCGCATGGAAACAGGGCGCTTCAGTTGGTATGTGCCGGTGATTGTGTGATTCCGATAGATATTACACGTGTCTTCTATTCTATTTCTATGTTAATTTGTAATAGTCACAAAACATTACTTTGTCTATTATATTATTAATGCCACCAGATATATATATATATATATTTTTCACTATTTCCTTACTTATTTAAAGCAGGGATTTCAGATTAATTCAAAACTTTTAATGTTACAGCCCAAATCTAGACAAGTGTAACTATTGAAAAAGCATTTTAATATTTCTAATATAATAAAATTATTCCAAATTGTGTTTTTTCAGGAGGAATGGGATTATAATGTAAACGCCCTAAAAATATAAGATATTTCTGTAATATACTTAAGAAATGAGTTACACTTTATATCCCAATTTTAACATACACAAACAGGAATATATATCACTACCTTAATATATCAGAATTATTTTAATTCCTTTTATATAAAGGGACTTTTTATTTCTTTTATATACATTTTGTAAGCAATTTTAACTAAAGTACCAGGTATATTTTTGACTGCACCCAATATTTAGATTCTCTTGAGGTAGTTTTTATTTAAACCATCAGGAGAATTCGTGAATCGGTTGAGGTACCGTCACTGATCCTTCTCCTTAATCCAAAGCTAATCATCATTTGCCCATCAAGAATTGATACCAATTAAATCTCGTTTTGGCATAGAGATTAATGTCGGATTAATCAATTTTCAGGACTAAAATAAATAAATTCCCGGACTACGCCGAGCACCGAGCTAGTATATAATTATATATTTCGCAGTCACTGAGATTATAGTGTTTCCTCGATGTTGTTTTCATATAATTTCAATCTCTTAATGCATGATGACGTTACATGAAACAACGTGAAAATAACCTAGATTAATGTTAAATCCAGTAATAAGGAAATCGATGAGTTTATTTTTGACATTCAACATGCCGGTGAGTTTTATTTCAGCCTGTAGGAGCGAAAGGGGGTGAAGCTTAAACACGTCAAACTATTTCAACCAAGCTTTGATGCAGGAACAAAACTAGTTGCCTGAGAGGACCATAACACCTTACAGGTTGAGAGTTTTCACCCTGTTAAGGTATCGTGAGTATTTTTGTCTTTTTTAAGGTATCGGTATTATTTCAAACTCTGTTAAGGTCGGGAGTATTTTTGTCACGTGGCTGTTTCATGGTACTGTCTGAGGGAACTTGAGAGTAATGTCGCTTGTCTAAGGCACGGGAGAATTAAATGTACCTGTCGATGAGCCCGTTGTGATGAAATTACCATTCCGTCGTCTTTGATATAGTTGAATTAAACCCTTCACCGGTCAATAAAATGAAGTTGCGAAGTGTGTATCTCGCTGTCCTTTTTTATGTTATCCTGTGACGGCTTATAAATAAATACAGATAGGCTGAAATATCAAGTATGCAATTAGGAGGTATCGTGTGAACCAACTGCACGTTCAATGGTGTTTGTTTAGGGAAAGGTTGGCAAGGGTTGTGTAGTGTTGTGAGTGTAGAAGTTTGATGCAAGTGTGCGCAACGCTACGCCATTGTTGTCGTCTGTGACCTTCCCATTCTTCAGCTACGTTCACCTCAAGCAACATAAAACGAAATTTCTCATGACATTAAGAACATGACTCATCGCTATGCCGTATATCGTGAGAATCTTCCGAACAAACTGCCTGTCCAGCCATTGTTTATTCTAAGATATTATTACTTTCTGCTTCGCATGCTGTGTTTCTGTAGGTTAAGTGCGTTTTGGGTGCATGGTAAATAATTTACATTCTGCGCAGTTTAGGCAGTTCCTAATTTCTATATCTAGTTATAAATTGAAATAAGAATTCTCAAATTATAAAAGTGATGTAATTTCGATTTGCGAAACCACCGTGAATAGTACCCGGAAAGTCATAAGTAATGGAAATACCAAAATGTTTAAAATGGAAATTAATTCCGTTTAATTTTGAACTTATATGGTATTATTTTAGATAATAGTTCACAGCTGAAACATTCACTTTCTTCTCTTTTTCAAAACATTATTAATAAGAGGCATTTAAATTGATGATCTCTATTAAAACCTCTGATGTAGTGTATAAGTCTACTGAAACAGTAGAGGAATAGAAAACTTTTACCTTTTGCTTCGAGACCTAACTTGATTTATGGAGTTTGGTTTATCTGTCGAAAATTTAGAATGCGTTGTACTGGAATCCATCTCTACCAAGTCGTTGCTTACATTTGTATTTAGTTTATTTTACTTAACGGTAGACGTTTATTTTTGTTACTACTAGTTGACTGCCCGGCGTTACCTGGGTAGGCCTATTTATTTATCTTAGTCCGGAAAATTAATTAATTTCAAACGAATCTCTTGGTCAATACGTGATTTATCCTGCATCAGGAGCGTAATTAAACGACAATAATGGTACCTTATATAAGTAATGTAGCAAAACTATAAGTGAAAACCGGTACATTTAATACTCGTATACCTTCAGAAAAGTGAGTTCGTAATATGTGTACGGATTACATTAGATTTATTGTTTTTTCCATTAGTTCTCGGTTGAGGAAATAGGATACTTCATACAATACAAATAACAAATAAATATAAGAAGAAATTAAAGTACATAACTAATTTGAAATAATCTTTATATAAATAACTAAAATAAACCGTAAATATTCTCTAATGATTAAAATACTACCCTACACTAGAGAGCACAGACACTGAAGTTTGCTTCACGTATTTACGCAACAATTTGGAAGGGGTAAGTAACCCTTCCAACCCCACTCCTTGGGGCTCAACAGCAACTTTACCGGTATGTTGAATGTCAGAATTAAATTCAGCATCTTCCATAACACCGGATTCGGCACCAATCAGAGTTATTTTCGCGTAATTTTCCTCCACCAAACATGCCAAATCGACAAGAAATTGATCGCGAGCAACGCTATGAATCGCATTGGACTCTCGTCCATCCCCACCCCTATTGATAACAGTTGTAACTTACCCTGGTCGTGAGGAACATGTGTACAATATTTCGTCGACATTATTGATAATATACAAACATATATATATTCGTATTTATTACATAGAAGGTTGACAAAAGTGTCACTGTCGATATTTTGCTTTCGATTAAGAATAAGAGCGGTATTAAATGTTTACCAACATTCCTCCCTTCTTCTAATCATAAAGAAAGTGAATGCGAGATGCTCTGGTTAAATTGGAAAGTCAGAAGTAAAGTACTGTATATATTTCATGTAGTGGAAGTCGGGGTGGAACGGGATACCGTATGTTTATTTACTGGATAGTACTGGAGGTTAGTAAATAGTGGTCAGGGAAGAAGTCCTGGCAGCTGACTTGACCAAGTTCTGATTGCACCTTTTGAATGAACTCTTGTTTTGGCATGTTACCTCTGTGAATTTATAATTGCTAGGAGGTCCTCGAACTGACAAGTCTTCAACAGTCGCCACTGCAACATTTGTGGCTTCATTTTATTCACTATTTTAATGACGTGTTTTATAACGTCATTCATATTCAGAATACTGATGAATTGCACTCACATTGGTAATGTGTTGTCTTTCTTGCGCCGTACTACAAGTAAGCTTGTCCACAGTGATACCATCCGAGGAAATGAAAAAATTGTCTTCTCCTTGTGATTTCCTGTCGACAAATTTAACTATAAACACCGCAGCGTGAACCCAATGATTGCAACTCTTTAAGATAAAAGTTTTTATAATAATAAAAAAAATCATCGCTGCCTATAACAATACATCCTTCATTGTTAGCTTGTTTGAGAGTGTCCGCGAATGTTGTGCAATATTCGCGGGAGGCGAGTTGAGGTGAGGGGAGAGGAGAGTAGAGGAGATGAGAGGAGAGGAGAGGAGAGGAGAGGAATGGAGAGGAGAGGCGTTTCCCCCGGTGCAGGTGTGCGACTGCGGCACGCCAAGGCCGCCGGCATCTGTGCTACGCGCGACCACATTGTTGTGTGCGGCCTTGGCATTCCACCCCCACCCCCACCCTCACCACGCCATCAAAATCAACACCGATACACACACGCGCTTCGCGAAACCAACAATCACACCTTCCCAAACTTTCAATTAAATGTTGTCGGAACAAAAACCATGTAAAAGAGATTAATTTTCCAAAAATCGAACGACCACTTTTCCGGACTATTCAGAAATTTTCGTCAATTACGCCTCGTACTAAACATGGGATTTAATCAGTGGTAAGAAGATATTTTCAGGTGTTTAAATTTTTGAATGATGTAGTTATTGATACATTTTGAAAAAGGTAGAATTCAATTATAAAACTTTTCAAAACAGATTACATCCAATGAAATTTACGAGTTTATGTTTGAATATTATCAGAATATTTTTTCACACGGTGAAATTTCGTATTTTTGATTGAATTTTCCAAGTGAATTGTACATTAATGAATGTAGCTACGTATCCTGGAGGAAGGGGGAGCAGTTTTGTAAAATTTATATTTGATTACTATAATAATTAATTAATTAATTCAAGTAAAATCTTTTCAGTATATTTCTTTCATTGCTTTGCATAACGTAATATTTTTAAATTAAATTTATAATTATATAAATATATAATAATTAGTATTACATTTTTACAATGAGTACCGCGTGTATAATTCCAAATAATAATAATTGTTATCCGAAAATACAAATGTCTATAGTTCAGTAAAGGGTAATTTTTTCAGAATTTTTATATCTATTGATTTATAAAATTAATGGATTAATAACCGAAAGATTGCTCATTAAAACAACGACCGATGTATTATGGTAATTGCACATTACATTTTTAATCAATTCCTGTATGTTCAACGAAAAAACGATACGCTATATATTAATTAAATGAAATACTTATCTCTATACCTCAATTGCCAGTTATGACTAATTATGAAAAAAGCAAATTAATCACAAATTCAAGAAAGTTATTAATTTTCTTTTAATATACAATTATTCCACAAAATATATTTGCTTTTGTAAAATTACATTGCTTTCCTTGGGAGTGAGGTACGGGGAGGGGGGGGGCATACATCTCCCCCCTTCTTCAGGATCCGCCATTGTATAACGCTGATAAGAACATTAACCACGAAGGACGTGTGGGCAATATCTTCGAATTTTACAGAAATATGCAAAGTGATCGGTAACCCGTGAAACAAGATCAAGAATGGAGGATTTAGTGTGTAAATATTCACTTACATGTGAGCATACTACGTGAAAGTAGAGCGTGAAGCTAAATATAACTCCGGGTTTACGAAATGATTGCAACCAACTACTTATTTTAACACGTTTTATGGATTGAGATTCCTTTTGGTTCTTTATTGATTTACACTTGCCACAAGTACTCGTATTGCAATTGCGAACAGCTCGAGTGCCGATCTTCTTTCTTTCTCCAAAGAATTGCTTCACTTTCTGCAGATTCCGAATTATTATTAATTTATATAATTTAATTTATCACAATGAATTCTGGCATCAATTAAAAAAAATCCCTGTGCGTGAATAGCGTCAGGTTGCTGAACTTCCCTACCTCTTGCCGGACTGTACGTAGTTGTGTGTTGGGAACATACCCTGGTGGGCTTAAAAGTGCTCTGAGAACTTTGTTTTGAAATCTTTGTATTATTTGTACTTTAGTCGTGCTTGCAGATCCCCACATAGCTTGTAATGTGGATTTATGTAACGGGAACATTTGTGGGTCATAATAAGAAGTTTATTCTCAGAAGCCAGTACATTTGGCTAATTCTGTTGAATAGCGATAAGTATTTAAGTGTATAACAGGTTGAGATCTTTGCTTTAACTTACAGTCGATTTGTAATCGTCGTTAGATATAGACACTAATCCGTGCCGAAACGTCCGGTATTTAAAACTTTATTTTGTAATTGTTTTTCATTAAAGATTGCCTATATGCATGTTCGAACTTTTTATTATTCATTTTAAGAGACGGTAATTATTATTAATTGTTTGGGGTGTTGGACATTGAATTCTTTCGTGACAAGTAATTAAAACTCTGCTGTACACTGTCAACAATTTTATCCACTTCTATTACGCCTTAAGGACTTGGGTGAAGTTGTTGCATCAGAACATTGAAAGAAAACATGATCGAATACGGCGACAATGTTCTGTAAAAGCAAATATATTTGGTAGGATCATCGACAAAGAATGCCGGGATTACAAATCAGCAGAGTACATCACGATGGGCGAAGTGGCCTGAACACTTTACTGCTCTTTCTGATAAATACAGATAATACTTATGCTTTCATCCTGTCGTCATAACAAATATGATTCTACTTCTCTTACAGTTTTCCAAAAATTGTCTTGATTATTTATTTTGCAGGCGTTAAAAATAAACAATGGCTAATTGCCCTTGTACTCTTTTGTATATTATATATAATATTAATATTTACTGACTATAATGACACTATAAATAATATAATTACCAGACAGGCAGAAAATGTTTATTTGACAATCAAACAAATAGAAGTAAAATAATAAAACCAACAAGTTTTGTCCCTAATTTGAAGTTTTATGAGATGAAAAAAGATTATTAAGTACTAAAAATTATTTTTGTCCGGTGTTACAGGGTACTTATTTGTATTGTCCCTGTACAGTACTTAATTCGACAATCACCTCACGGTCAACGCGTGCAGCACAACTGTTTGGAGCATTTACCTTTTCACACCTGCTTATCCACACGGAATGATAATTTCATCATAACCAACATGATGACTCACAGTACTTAATCGAGTCAAGAAATCTCACGGTACATTAAATAAGCACGCTACATTAAAAGAAGCTAAAACATCCGGTGCATTAAGAGAGTACCATACGTCCCGGTTTGACCGGTGCCTCCGGGATGTTCCTCGGATTTTAATTTGCATCTGCCTCATATTCATATTTTACTTCTATTTTTAGAAATTTATTTATCTTAACCTAAATACGGCATTTATTCGAGGTCATTAGTTACAAAAGACATGTACAAGTATCACATCAACTTTTTAGTATTATTATTATTTAATGGAAAGTTTGCAAGTTTGTCAGAACTAAAAATGAGGGAATGATTACAACTCTTCTTTCTCCTTTTGCATTGGAACTACTGGAAAAAGAACTTAATGAATCAGAGTTAATCTCTGCTTTAGTTCATGCCTCAAACCACAAGGCTATAAAAATTGTGCCAGTACTTGTGCGTTTTTACTACTATCAGGTAGATTGCAAAAAAAATTCAGAATTTTCCGTATTAAAATAAAATCAAAACATGTGCAGTGTGTCTGCCAGTACACGTTCATTTTGAAATACACAAAATTAAAAAGGCAACGATAAATATGTTAAATTATAACGATAAAAAACCTTCCCAGGAAGTAATGGAGGTAATTATTTTCTGGGAAAATGGTTTACTGGTTTGGTGTCCAAAATCGAAAGACTTGAGGACGAATTCTGGGAAGTGAGTTGGCCGGGTCCCAGCAGCCAAGGGCACCGTTTTCCATCATATGCAAACTCGTGACTAACTTACGTAAATTCAATTAGGTGAATTTTACAAACAGAATATTATTATGACCTTTCACAAATTTCACTCCCGCTGCTTTTCAAGTAGTGTAAGTCTTAATCTTACAGTACTTGTGACAGAATTTGCTTGAAATAAACATTCGATTATGAATGCTTAAATCATAAAATACTAATTTTGAATATATAGGGGTATGACCTCTAGATAACTCTAGTAAACACAACAAGCGATTTTTAGTTGAAGTATTCTATGTTGAGAGCCCTGCACATTTAAAAAAATATATTTATAACGGTCGTGATAACTATTTACATATTATTGTACAATTATTTCCATATTATTTAAAATTATAAATTTACAATATAAATACATTTAAATCTTACTGTTCTTACAAATCTTAATATTGTCTTTTTTGGTATTCATGGAGTTCAAAATGAATTTGTAGTTTTTTCCTTGTATGATTTTAGTCTGTGTTGGTAATATTTGGGGTATTGTTTGATGATATGGTCTATATTTAAGGCAGTAATACACAGATCACATGACTGAAGGTGAGATGGATCTATCCAGTAGACAAGTGTGGCTTAGTTTGCAGGGTCCAGTTCTTATTCTGGTGATGGCAACCTGTTCCTTTCTTCCAAAATGTGTCGTTACTTAGGTTATAGAAGTCTCTGGCGCGCCTAAGATTCTCTTTCGAACTTTTACATATGCGTTCTGTGTTTTTCCCTATATGGTTTTGAAACGAAATGATTAATTACAAAATAAATAGTATACATTAAATTTCATAATAAATATATCTGCAACGAGCCAGCGGACGACTGTAAAACGAAAGAATATCTCAGAGCATGGATGAACAATTTATTTGATTAAAATTCATGACTTTCCAAAAATTTCCAGGACTAGTTTCGCTTGCTATTGAAATCTGTACAGTTTTTGGAAGTACTTATGTTTGCGAGCAATTATTTACGGCAATGAAAATTATTTAAAGCGACAGACGATCGAGGCTGATGGCGTGCTGCTTGCTAGATGCTGTGTCGTCTATGTTATATCTGCGTAACTTCTCATTAAAGTTTGTCTGACATTTTGTACTTTTCGTATAATATTTCCGTACTTATTTGTTTGTATTATAAAGTTTTCGATTTATTCTATTAGTTAATCACGATGTAATTTGTTTCTGTCATTATTGTAATAAGTTTCTTATATGCGGCTCGCGTAAAAATGTAAATTTGAATTTGACCAGCTTTCTCATCCCTGTCTTAAATACTATACAGAGTTTGTTGACACGGAACCCTGCAATACATATCTGTATTTTAAAATAATATTCAAAGTTGATCAATGTGTTAATGATACTTTCTGTAAAGATAATTAAAGAAACTTATTTAATTTTGTATAAAAAATTAATTTCTCCAGCTGTCTGTCTACCCTTGCATTATATGTAGTGACTGTATTCAGGTATTGGTTGTACAAAACGCAGCTTGAATGTTATTGGAGTAGAAGTAGTGGATATAACGGATATTCGATTAGTTATAAATTATTGTGTTTTATAATACAGCCTGCTTTGATTGTGAGACTCATTGCCGTACGTTAAAGATCTGACATAGGGTGAAAAATAGTCATTTCATTCAGGTTGTCAGATTATTGTTTTGTGTCAAATGACTTTTGTATCGACAGGTATTTTCTTACAAATAAATTTATTACATAATGTTAAGTGAATGAACAAAGTATAAAATGTATAAATTTATAGTAGGATTTGGATATGGCTATGGCTGACAACCGACTTGACAAAGGATAATTGAAGGAAACACATTAATTGAATGCCACCAATAAAGATTAAATGGAAATATTTTAACTCTCAAAGAACATCAAAATTGCTCCACTCTTTTCCATATTCCAGTTTATACGAATAATTTGGTGGATAGTTTATAATTTTTTAAAAGTCATTCTTACTTCTTGTATTGTTGTATATGTAGCAGTGAAACGTAATCGTATCTAAGGGACAAAGTAGCATAGACGAAATTGGTTTGTTCTTGTTGTTGTGCTGGCCTTGATCGGAACCCGTTCTACGCGGGCTTCATCAAACATCACGAGCCTCGACTCGGAAAGTGATAGGTTTTCTTCTATGTTGCAGGTCCTGGCCACGGAGACTTCACCATCCAACCCTCTTACAGTGAGTACAGCCAACGTCTGCGATCTTGTGTATCCTAATGCCTGCGCAGACACCAATCTTTCCACACCCAAATTCAACCTCAAATAAAACCTCAAATAAGAAAATAACTTCGCCAAATTTCGTAACTTCTGCCTAATTAAAAGTAATTCTGTCTTCAGTCGGGTACAGTACGTAAATTAAATTAGCTACAATTATTTGTTTTATAATTTTAAGAACCTTTAAAATAATTGTGTTTTATGAGTGGGAATTTCGCTTCGATTTCGATGACATTAAACTGCCCACTTAAGCCCGCTAAAGCAGCCAGCTTGGCCAGGTCGTGCTGTACTTCTGAGCACATGTTATCTGCATGGAATGACGATTACGCATGCGCGGCATTCCGTTTCAACCTTCTGAACCATCCTTAAAGCACAAAAAATCACAACTTTTTGGTGCTGCTTTACGAAACTTCGCAAAAGTTCTTCTTTAGGATGACGAGCCTCCACTGGCTGCCATAAGATTTAGACGTACTCAGTAATTCTATCTAATCCTCGATATTTATACCTAAAATGTATCCGTAACCCAGAGTATCGAATGTTAAAGAAAAATAATTTTTCATATTATTTTCTTAAATCTTACTTTTATAAACTTTCTCTATTACATTTCAATGTTATCAATAAGAACAAAAATATTCGCCAATTTTCATAATTGTTCATTGAAAAAGTCATATTCTTATTTGAGTATTGAACAAATTAAAATTAGAATACTTAAAAGTGTAGATATACATTGAAGCTAGTAAAATAATTACTATTAAATTTGAACAAGATAGAAATAATTAACTTTATATTAAGTATTACATGTAATAACGAAACCAATAATAACATTAACGTACGTTTTACTGGGGTTACGCTTTTTGCCTTTGTTAACTTTTACCTTTGAGCTCTTACTCAAAGTTCAGAAATTAAAATATGTAATTTTACAAAAATCTCTTACAATTCCGATACCTTATTTAATTATTGGCCTACACATGTTTAATATCCAACGATAGCGTCACTATATAAACCTCAAATATACTGCCAGTATCTCGAGGGAGTCAAAAATACTCCTGGTACAATGTAGGACTAAAAATATTTTTATTACTATAACTGAATTAAAAGTTCCTTAACACTTTATAATAGCACAAAAATACTCTTGATACATAAAAAAATAAAGATTGCCACGAATAATCTAAGGCAGTCAAAAGTATTTCTGGTAACCGACTAGAGTAAGAAAGAATCACTGTTCCTAAAGGAAGGCAAAATTACGTCCGGTATTTTAAGATGATAATAATTAGCTTCGGTACCATAAGACCGAACCTGAGCCACACCCCTGTAGGAGCTAGAAGTCATTTTACCCATCAATTGTTCAAACAGGACACATGTGACAAATAAACAAAGTTGGAATGAAATAGTTCCAGTTGTAACAGAACTTTATTTACCCCCCCCCCATCCTCTTGACAAACACAGAAATTAAACCGAACGCGAATTTTGAATGTTAGAATGAAACGAATTCCATAACGTCGGAATATATGTCATTCTATCATTTTCGTTTCATTCCATTCCATTTTCATCCCCGCACACGGCTCATTTAAGTAGGCAGCGACATCTAGAACCGCAAAATAGTCAGGAACCACGATTGACTCCTTATTTATTACTGACATTCACCCCTTCCACCCCACCCCGGGGCTGACTGTCTAATAAGATGCATGCTAAATATCAGTATTGAACTCAATTACTCATATCTCCGGTTTCGACAAAAATGTTAGTAATTTGTTAATTTTATGTGACGCCATAAAACCCCCACCCGAGTGGAATGGACTTGAGATCGTACACATAATGAAACATCTGCAGGAATACTATTATTTTTGCGTCGCGAGGAACATTCCCACACAATTAGATATGTTTATCCATCTGTTTAGAATTGCACGCGGAACTACCTTTTATCCCCGCCCCTCTCTTTTGTCTTAGGGCCTTAAAAGCAACTTATTTTTCATTTTAATATCAGTATAAAATTGAGCGAAGTATCCTTGGTATTATGATGTGATGCTTCCTCCCTTGTGAAAACTCCCCTTCCAAGTTGAATGGGTTGAAATTATACACAAACAATGAAGGGGGAACAATATCAAAGGAATAGACCCAGAAAAGTATTTATTCAACCAAAATATCACTCTTTTTTTATAATTAAAAATTTCCAAGTCAATGATGTTGTAATGACTGTTTATTTTCATAAGTTTATATTAAAGATTGGATACCCAATTTTCAGTCTTCATTTATTGACATAATTTGTTACAGTTAAATTTCGGTCATATTTTTTCTCAGGCGCTCAATAAGCCATATTCAACTAATCTTTTGTATATGAACAATGTAAAAATCTAGATCCTAGAAATATGTGCTTGTATATAAATATAAATCCTGTTTTAAATATGAAAAACCGTCTAATATAAGTGTTGAATAATTGTTTTTAGGTCAGTAACTTTAATACTAGTCTAAGGAAGTAGAAGGGTGTGAAGAATGTGTTTAGTGAATTGGTAGCTGATCCTAGCCTACGTTTACAGGAATGGAGGGATGTTGCATGCGTCCCTGGACGTCGACTCGGATTAACTCAGTGGTTATAGAAACCCGCCCGGAAAACGGCTGTTAGTGGTTGAGCTGCAATTTAATATATACTATTGAGGGAAACACTATCAAAGGTATAGGCTCTCAAAAATATTTGTTGTTGTTGTGGTATTCAGTCCCAATAATGGTCTGATGCAACCCTCCATGCTACCTATCTTGCGCAAACCTTTTCATTTCCGATGATCTGCTTAGCGTTACCACCCTTGCCTCATTCTGCTATTCTTACCCCACACACTTCCCTCTAATGGTAACTTTACAAGACCCTCGTGTTTCAAGAAGAGCCCTATTAATCTAACCCTTCCCTCGGTCAACGTCCTCCATATTGTTCGCTCTTTCCCTATTATGCTTCGAACTTCCTCGTTAGTGATTCTATCCACCCATCTCATTTTCCTAAAACAAAAATAATAATAAAAACGAAAATTCGTATTAGCAGTTGGAGTCCTCTAAAAATTGAATGTATAAAAACCAGGTACCAAAAGCCAAGCATTGGATGGTCTGAAACAAAAAATTTAAGACGTAGCTGTGGCGTGAAGGAATGCGACAAATCTAGGAGACATTAATTAAACCAAAATTTTAACGGTTCAAATTTCAGGCATCCATTTTGAAGAAGAAAAAATTAAGGAGTAGATTAAATTCTCCGTTTGCCAAATTTTTTTAATGTCATTATAATGATAAGCTGTCATATGACCAGTTATCTCAGTTTTCCCTACTAGTCTGTTAAGTTTTCTGAATATGAACCAAAGCTAATAGGAAGTGATAATGGAATCATGAATCTCACTGGACTTCTCGCGGAAACCGTTATAGATAAAAGGAAATTTCCCCTGCTTAATTTTAGTCTTATGAATATAGAAGAAGAATGAATTATTTGAATTATTAGTTATGAATAAATACATACTTTTCCAAGTAAACAGATCTTGATAAATTAATAATTAAAATTATAAATATAATAAATCATAATAATTATTCACAAACTCTACAGATGGCGGTCAGCAGTAATTGGAATTGAAGGACAGGAAAAGAAAGCAGAAATCAGGAGAGGAGTAAGACAAGGATGCTGTCTGTCGCCCATGCTGTTTAACTTATATATAGAACACGCGTTGAAGAAAGTGAAAACGGAATATGGGAAAGGAATCATACTGCAAAGGAGAATAAATAAAAACCTTATGCCTTGCCGCCATTATTGTAGTCAGAAGAAGATTTGGAAACCATAATAAATGGCATGAACGTAGTCCAGGAGAAAAAGTTCAATATGAGGATTAATAGAGGGAAAACCAACGTGGTGGAGTGTAGTATGGAAAATAATGGAATAACAAGGGGTGTTAGATTTGAAAGGGATATTTTGAAAGGCGTTAAGGAATTCAGCTACTTGGGCAGCATAATAACTAGAGTAGAATAGCACAGGCAATGAAGGATTTCGTAGAAAAGAGTAATTTAGTTACGGCTAATATAAGTATGATAATTAGGAAATGCTGGTTTGGAGTGTGGCGTTATATGGGTGCGAAACGTAGACGGGTAGAAGTTGCTGGCAGGAAAATAGAAGTTTTCGAATGCTGAAAATCAGATGGGTGGATAGGGTAGCTAACCAGGAAGTTCTAAGGAGAATAGGGGAAGATATAACAATATGGAAGACGTCGGCCAATGGGAAGTCCACGTTTTGAGACACCAGGGTCTTGTAAAATTAGCATTAAAGGGAAGTGTTTGGGGTAAGAACAGAAAAGGGAGGACAAGAATGGAATACACTAAATAGATTAGGTAGGATGTGGGATGTGGTAGTTATGTAGAAATGTAAAAGCTTGCAAGCATGAAGGGTTGCATGAGATCAGTCTGAGTACCGACTACAACAACAATAAATCATTTGTTCAGGCTGCAGACAATACCATAAAGTTTCATAATTTCAGTGCCGTATCTATATCGCTTTACGAGAAAAGTGTACCTGCAAATCACTATTGTAACACTAGCAAGATATGGCCTAGTATCTTTGTCCTTCTTATGAACGTGGCGATGTAAACAAAATTGGGAGATTGCTGCAAAACTAAAGTAATAGAAAGTGTCGTGCCCGTCAAGGTTACTCCACAATCCGTCCACCTGCTCCGCGGTTTTTTTCCTTGCGCCAGCGAGCTTTGCTACAGAATACTTCATTTATTTGCGCACCTGATATTTTGAAAACAAAACCTACGAGCAGGAAAAAAGGAAATGTGCTTGCCTTGACCGACTTTATAGCGGCTGCGCACTGCTTTCTCTGACCAGCACGACGAAATATCGGAAAGTTCCTTCAACTTAATAACTGTATTGATTGAAGAAAAAATTATAATATTGCCGTCAACATGCTTCCTTCAATTGTGGCTGTCTTCAGTTTTGTTCTACACAATTCTCTTCACAACGCAGTGAGCGTTTCCTAAAAGAAAATTTACTTTACTTTCAAATACCACTTAAATACTCCTCTGGAAGGATTTCCATTTAATCAATTGTATGAGTTTTAACTTTTTTCAGACATTATGACTACAAATGATTTCTTTTTATTACTTCAATAATAAATATATAAACCATGTCGGAGTCTGTTTGAGCCGAAAAATAATAAATATACAGTGAAGGAGTCATTAAAAGAGTCTACATCATGTGGCAAAATAAATAGCACAACGTTACTGCATACATTAACAAAAAAATTCACACTTGACGGAAGTAACGAGATTTGCAGCAATTTTGTGTGTTATTCGTCATGAAACTTAAAACCCTTTTTTATTATAACTCGCTGGATTTTATTAGATCTTAAAATAACAAGTCGAGAGCTGTCAACTTCTATCATATTCAATCAACGTGAAATAATTCAGAGCAAATATATCGTACATCTTTATGTGCCGAATAATTTTCTGGTTTCAACAAAATTGAAAAATATACCTTTATTATTGATTATATATATGTACAAAATGTTTAAAATATGGAACCGTCTAATTAACTGTTATGTATTGTGCTGTAATATGCATTATGAAGCAATCTAAATGAGTATGATGTCATTCCTCAAAATTATTTGAAACTATCTATTCCCGTGACTTCGATTACTCGGAAATAACTATTTTTATTTTGCCCTAAAAACGAAACCACAGGTACAGAATTGTGATAAAGTTAAATTCATTTAATATATAGAAAGTACGGTATCATTTATTTATGATCTCTTCAGAGCTAACCTTCTAACTTGCAGTTGGTTTTCAACAGGTCCTGCTTTCACACGTTTCGGTGCCAATTCTATACAAGCTTACAGACAGACAGAAACTTCAATCAAATATTGATTTTATTTGCTTTCAAAAATGAGCGACTTCTGAATATTAAAATTAACCTGACATGAAAAATAAAATTAATTTACGTATACGTCGTATCGAGGATTTAAAGAAGTTTATTGTTCCTCAGGGAGTTAACTCTCTGCCAATAATAGGTTATTCACGGCGCGAATCCAGCTACAACAATACTTGGAGTGAGAACACTCTTCCTTCCTCTGTCATGTTGCCAAAATTACGATTTTAACAACGCATATAGTGGAATTAATAGCATAGGAACACCTAATAGACTTTTAACTCGCAGCTGGTTTTCATGCCGCCTTTTACACAGCAATTCAATGGATTTATAAATATTTACAATAATGTCTGCAGAACTCTGCAATATATAGAAATGAAATATACACAAAACTTAAGTTAATGTTTTTATTTAAATCCCTGAAATTTTCATTGAAATCCGTTAAACCGTTTTGGAGAGTTTTAGAGACAAACATACTGACAGATCCCTAAAATTTTATTCTTTGGTATAGATTTATCAGATTCTAAACTTCAAACTAAATACACAATACAAATTCATCGGCAAAATATCAAATATTATACACAATAGAATCATAAGAAATATGAGGATCATCAGTTTTAACATAAAGTTTATACTTTCGTTGTGTTCTTCATTTGAGTTTGGAAAGTTTAACGCAGAATAATCTTTACGCAACTTTACACACACACACACACACACACACATATATATATATATATATATATATATATATATATAATCCGGTTATTATTGATAAATAGAACTTATCAGAAATAGCGACTTATTGGGCTGAGGTGGCGAAAAGTATACTTCTCCGTGCCTCGGCCAAGGATCAGCGTAAAGCTTATGCCGTAATTCCAACGTCTGCGATCCCGGAACATACACGCCGCAGAATTGACCACGAGACACGGCTTGTGAGAACATTAAAATATAGGTAGAGAAGGAGGCATCCCCGAAAGGTAGCCCCTATCGCCTCTCTGGGGAGATTCGCCTAACCCTCAACTTGGTTAAGAACAATATTTATAATTTCAACTCATGTAAAAAAGTTGGGCTAACTCTTGAGTGAACAACATAATTATGCCAAATGGACTTCTCCTTTCAAGCGAGTTCATTTAGTTATATTGTCCTGAATTTTATGTACACACGGCCAGAAGTTTATATTTTACTTGGAATTAATCTGCAATTCTATTGTCGCGTTTCAATTCACCGGTCGCAAAATTATTTTAAACCAGTTTCGGCCACAACGACATTTTATCATTGAACTATTCTTCGCCATTCTAATTCCCCTCATTGAATTAATTTACCCCGCCCATCTCTTCAGATTCGAGCAAAATTGTGGAGTAATCGCTCTAGTTCAATAGCTATATATTTCCAGAATTTATATACATATACATATATAATTTAATAACGAAAATAAAAGTGATCTTCCAGCTGTCTGAAACTGTTTGCTGAACGCGCTCACTATGGCGCCATTTTGTTCGTGATACGTAATTCAGAAAACAAACAGAGGTTCTGATTTGACTTTGTATAAAAAAAATGTAAAAAAATTAAAGATACTCCTTCCTTGTTGATTCCTGTGTTAGTAATAAATACTTTTTGTAGTAAATGTTGTACCTGTTACTTTCAGCGTTTCGTTTCAGTCATTTTGTGGCCTTCATTTACGTATGTGACGTACGGTGTCATATATTGTTGTTAGAGACTTTACTGACGCACATCTATAATTAGAGGAGAATTTCATGTGGAACGAGATAAGGAGGGAGATGACGTAGTAATTATTTTTCTGTAAAACTCTGAAATACCTAACAGATGTCGTGTAGTCCACTCTGCAATATAAACTTACAGGAAAGTGATGATTACTTGAAACCTGTCTGTAGAATTGAGTAAATCATGCAAATTGCATACGTAAGTACATTTTCGGTGAGTTGCCTGAAAAGCACATAGAGTACAAGTAGAAAGCTTCTGTGCGATTGAATGCGTCGGGAATGCTTGCTGCGAAAGTTGCGATCGAAAGTGTAAACTATCGTTTGTTGTCCAAAATATACTGTATGCCAATTATAATCTTCATTTTGGAAATAAAAATTATATTGGTAAAAAGCGTGTTCAAGGCTTGATTCGCACAACCAATATTGGTAAACATTTATGCACGAATTACTCGACTAATCGAAATGCCTCAAATCCTGGCGACGTCCAACAATTAAAGAGGCTAATTGATTTGGGAAAATAACATTTTATTGGAGGTATTTGGTACTTTCATGACTTTGGGTTTGGCATCACTGCGATGAACAGAGAAGGCATGATAAAAATTCTTTTGTTTACAACTTAATAATTACATTTCTCGATGCCATGTCCGCTTAAAGTTTACACATTACTTGAACAATGTTCAGTAATACGGATTTTATTTTCAGAAGGTGAAATACTGGTTAAATTTTTTCTCCAATTTTACAGTAAGATGTAAGTTGTCTGAACTACCAGAGTCGGATTTAGACTTGATGAGGCGCTACGCTGTTTATAATCTGAATCTATTTAGAAGTCCAGATATGTAGTAGTATAAGATAATGAAATAATGTAACATAATAATACAAACATTTACAAAAATAAGATATTTTATTAGTATTCTCATTATATATTTAAGAGCGAAAGTAAATGTAATAGAAAATGATCCATTTCTTATAGATAATAATTTTATATTTTAAACACGTGTTCAGTATATATTTTTATGTTTATTTTACGTGACAAAATTAAGTGGATTTTGATAAATGTAAGTCAATTCATTTTGATTCTCTCTCCCCCCTCTCTCCCTCCCCCTCTCCCTCACTCCCACCCCCTCTCCCCCTTCTCTCTCTCCCTCCTACCCCCTCTCCCCCTCCCCTTCTCTCTCCCCCACTCCCCTTCTCTCTCTCCCTCCCCCTCCCTCCCACCCCCCTCTACCCCTCCCCTTCACCCCCTCTCACCCTCCCCTTCTCTCTATCCCCCTCCCTCCCTCTCTCCCTCCTCCCTCCCTCCCTCCCTCCCTCCCCCTCCCTCCCCTCTCCCCCTCTCCCTCTCTCCCCCTCTCTCTCACCCCCCTCTCTCTCCCCCTCTCTCTCCCTCTCCCCCCTCTCTCTCTCAGCACCATCTAGTAAAGCGGTTCTCAACCGGAGGTCCGCAGAAATTTAGTGGTCCGCTGAAGATAATAAAATATTTTTTGCTAACAAACTAAAAACATATCGTCACGAATTTATCTATTAAATATAGTATTTCAAAGGCTTTCAACATATTATGATAATTATGTCTTGTTAGGTAAGTTCACGAAGCAAAAAACAAAGCAAGTGGAACGAATGAGAATCTAAAATTGTTATTAGTAAAAATACTGGTGGCAAAAAATTTCCACAAATTTAACGTGTTAAGAATGAAGCCGCGAAAGGGATAAAATATGTAAAATCAAAATCACTTAAATTCAGATTAAATAAAATTTTGTGGGATGAAATGGGTAGTGAGCACAAAGCACTATTAAGCCTTTTTAGACTTCGAAATGAGTTGTTGGTCTTCTTCAAGCCACAAAATAATTCATAACTATATTTTGTTGAAGTTTTAACAAGTTCTTCATGGTTGATAATACTTGCATATGTGACAAATATTTTTACAACGTGCAATTAAGTTACCATTACAAGGAACAGGTATTTTGGATTTCATAATTTGAATCTAATGATTTTAATTGTTTTCCTACTTTACATGAATGTTTGAATGAATTAAATTTTAAAGAAGATCATGAAGTTTCCAAAAAATTTTTAGAACACGTACATAACTTGAAATCAACTCTTTTGAAATATTTTCCGAAAAATAGTAAGGATATTCCTGGGTTCAGAATCCATTTTCCGCGACAGCTAAACCAGTAGCTTTGATGCAAGTGACTATGGAACTATGGACCAATTTTATTTAATCACTGACTCTCATTTGAAATTGGCCAGAAGAGTGCCCCAATATTTCAAAAGAAGCTATTCTTGTTTTCCTTCAGTTTTCTATAGCCTATTTATTCGAAGCGGGATTTTCTTATTATGCTGCAATGAAGTCAAAGTGCAGAAACAGAATTTGACATACAATTATTTTGCCTGATATCAACAAGATATGCAATTCATGGACCCAAAATCATCAAAGTCATTAAGTGCTCTTATTATTTATATTTGTACTTATATTAAATTACAGTTTTATACTTAAAAATAGTTACTAAATTATAATTGATCCTGTTTTCAAACTTTACAAGTAGGAATTACGCATTCTAGAAAAAACCCCAAGGGTTCCGGTAAAATGTATGAATTTTCGAACTGTTCCATTGCAGAAAAAGTTTGGGAAACCCTGGTATAAGGTATAAAAATCTAGTTCATATTCGAGGGAATATTTTGAGAAGTAGCAAAAGTGTCATTTTTGTAAAAAGATAGTTATATTTGTAGATCAATTGTTCTCTTTATTTACTGAATGTCCTTAGTATTAGGACTTAAGTCAGATGGTGCCACGTCTTGATAAATCAGTATCTGAAGTATCTACGAAAT
The DNA here is from genome assembly GCA_034510155.1 of Eucriotettix oculatus. Classification (NCBI taxonomy): domain Eukaryota; kingdom Metazoa; phylum Arthropoda; class Insecta; order Orthoptera; family Tetrigidae; genus Eucriotettix; species Eucriotettix oculatus. Next base: position 6,003,471 of record CM067378.1, read on the forward strand.
TATTTACTGCAAATTTCAACACGGTTTGCATTATTGCCGTTCGTTAAATATGTATGGAGATTTGATCGTTGACTTGTGGTAGGAGTGAGACCTTGAAGCTCGCGCGGAACGTGACCGACTTTTGGTCTGAGGACTGATAGGAACGAGGGAAGTATAGATTTCTGAATAATGTGAAAGAAATGCTTGTGGTGTGTCCTTGAGGATGAGTGGCTGGAGCTGCTGGAGGCTGGAAGGAGAGGCTGACCTCCAAGGCCACGCCGCAACCACAAGCACGCATTCCAGAGGCCCTTCCGCCAACACCACAAACAGACAACACTGATAAAAAGCTGGCCAAATGAAACACCACATGTGAGGTCGAAGACCTGACGAATCCTTGTTTACCGGACAACTCTGCGGGAATTTGCAATTATTTTTTCTGCATCATTATGTCTGCATCAAGTTGGAATAATACTCCTTCCGCTGAACTCGTGACCAACTCAATTCCGATCCCGATCCTGAAGTCACCATGTTGAGAAACAGCCAAAAGCAGCCAATATGATAATTATGACCGAGATTCAAAACAATCATGCTTGTACTTACAGTCATTACAACTTCCATTTGTCACAGACATTTTTCTATGATTCACTCAAAGAATAACGAAAACACTTTAGCAGATATTTATATACCTACGTTTATGCGGAAACATATAGTTTATATTCACTGATACTCGTAGACTCTACAACGGCTGCTTCACTTACGTAAATACGGTACATACAATAATCTACTTTTGGAATTTGTTGACAATGAGACCGATTCTCGGGTATTTTTTATGCTGAGATTATATAATATAGAAACATGAGAAATTCAAGATGAGGAAAGGAATAGCATACTTCCAACGCTTTGATAATGAAAAGAAATTGCAGTAATTAGCATCAATTCCTTTATCGAATTCCTGGACAAAAGATTGAATGCTCTCCCTTGCTACTTTCTCGGCTATTGACACCCAGTCACGATTTCCAAAGATGCCAGATGCAATGGAATAGACGAGCAACGAGGTCCTCACGCTATTAGTCTTGCTGGTTGCAGTTATAAGGGTTTGTTGTAAACATTGCTCTAAATAAGGACTTTGCGATTATATAAATAAACGGTGACTTTGTCTTCCCTACTCAACACGTCACTTCCGACCTTAACATTCATATGCAAAAACGTACGTTTCAGCTGTACCTCCCGATAACGTTCGTCCCACTATACTTGGATTAGATTACATAATTTTGCTTTCATAGGAATGTCGTATTTTCATTTTTAAGTGGAGTAAATTATGTAAGAAAATACCTGCCATGAACTATGATAACGGAACGCACGCCTTAATTAGGTATCGTATATATTTTGTCGCCGACTTCCTGTGGTCTAGTGGCTGACGTCGCTGCCACGTAACACAGAGGTCCCGGGTTCGAATCTTGGCATGGGCTTGGCTCTTTGGCTGTCATGGTCACGGAGACTGGGATTAACACACATCGATCCGTTGACCACGGATCACTCGAAATTCCAAATGTGTCATGTAAGACAACAGTCCGCAGTCTACCCTATAGGCCAAGGCCCTCAATGTGTAGAAGAGCCAAAATAATAATATATTTTGTTCAAGTAGATTTTCGGACTGGTACTCAAAATGCGTTGGAATATTTATGACAATGTATTTGCAAAACGTTTATTTCAATGCATTTGTATTGCCGCTACCGGTTTTGATCAAATAAAAGGCACGTACGTTCTTAGTCCATATATTTTTATTTAATTTATATCGCTATTTCTCTGCCGACCTCCATACTGACCTATGTATGTAATTTCGGAACTTCAAGCACATTCGACAACAGGCATCTATTAATTTATTACTGTCTGCCGTTTCGTCGGGATTGACATTTTCCGTTCCCGATTCTATTTGAAAGCGTTGATTTTAATATTTTTTCTACACATTTATAACTGTCTATGTTTCTTACGTTCTGTGACGAACGTTAATGACATCCTTACTGATAATTTTAAACAGAAAGTATGAGTTTCGATGAGCGTTTGTTATGTGCAAGTGTGATGACGAGTAACTTGAGCATGGACACGTATGGACAGGTAATGATTTGGAGAAGAGGTTTGTCTGACAGGTCGGCGCCTCGTGCGAAGGACAGCGGCATTCCTGGCCAAGCCACAACGTACGGACTACGCCGACGGCGACGGTGACGGCGACGGCGACGGCGCCATCAGTCCATTACAAACTTTACTTACACAATCAATCAGCTCCGAGGATTTGGCGTCCTTATACGCACTACACAGGGATAGCCAACCTTAGTTTACAGCGGGTCAACTACAAAATTTAAATTTTTACGCGGGCCACACATTTGAATCATATTGAAGTAGGAACAGTAACGGATTACAGACACAATTTATGCCTTTGTTTACAAAATGAATAAATAAATAACTTTATAAAAATGGAAATACTGTACAGGGCGCAGCAAACGACTGTGTAAGTACTTCGAAAAAATGTGATTTGAATTGCAAAAGTAATGCTTAGGCGCGGATTACTCGTCCCGGCCCTAGATAGGCCGACCCCATAACAATCTGAAACTTACAAAATATTACAGCTCATTACGATCAACTTTGATCTCCCGTCAAGCCAGATAAGAGTGAAACTTGGCTTCATGTGATCGACATGAAACGACCCCTAAGCGACTTCGTTATTATATCATTTCCAGTAAATATCATATACTACTGTTATTTTATATTACCAATGCTGTTTATGCTGCTAATTGCTCTAGTTTTGGGTTTTGTTACGTCGCCAAAACCAAAAGAACATTGAATACAAGGATTAAAGTACACAAGTCTGATATGAAATTTCAGCCAGTAAGCACAACCTTATAACTAAGCATTTTAGTTCTTTGGCTATTTACTTATTATAAAATATTTTCAATGTAATTGTTTCTCATACTCAATTTTGTCTGCCAATTGGTATTGTGGTGTTTATTATAATAAGTTAAGGAATATTTTTTCCATGCTGTATGTTTTCTCTTGTTGATGCTGTTCCTTTTTGTGCTGGGACACAAAATACCGCCAGTCACTTTTGCTTATGTTTAGATTACAAATTATTGAAATGAAAATAACAATCTTCATCCTCATTTACGGGTTTGATCGGTTTGGTGATCATTGACTTACAATTAGGTAGGCCTATATTGTATGAAGCTCATAGTGCAGTACCTTTGGTGTTATTCGGTTTAATATAATTACCTTTTTCTTTTTTATGATGTTTACTGAAATATTACGCTGTCTCCGTTAGAACGAGATTGTAATAAAAAATGGCCGAACATTAATTCAACAAGCAAATTTATATGTTGGCAATATATTTTTATTTAATCAGAAAACTGCTCGTTGACCGACGTCATAAAAATTGAAAAAAGAAATCATGTGTCGTGGAGTGAAAGTCGTCGTGGGCGTCCGTCGGGAATGCGGAACAATACAACACACGAGCTTCGAATCCATGCAACATGGCGGTTATGTCTGCATTCCAGTCCTAATTCAATGCAAACTTCCAAATGAACGCTCGTGCATGTACGTCATTACAACGGAAAATTCTCTTACGTCAATGTGACATTTGTCACGGTTACTCAAAGGTTTCTAATAAAATTTATAAAGAAATATACAGATGTTGAAGGTAGTCTGAACATTTTTGAAACAGAAAAGATTTTAATTATTTTAGCATGATCTGGAAGTTATTTTGTATGGTAGTTTGGAAAAAATTCGGCTTGAAAAAAACATTATATTTCAATATAACTTTCATCACTCTTGGACCATCTCTTTCCTGCCCTTACAAATTTAGTAGAAAACTATTATTCAAACTTTCAGTCTCTGAGCTATTAAAGTTTAACTCCTTTAGTTATGTCTGTCGGGATTAAATTTTTTAAGGAAGCACTATCCGAAGTTGATTTAAATTTTCATTAATTCTGGTTCGAAGCTTAGCTTCGTTTGGCCAATTATCATTTATCATTTAAAATGTTTATCCAAATTTTGTTTTTCGTCTTAAGAATCATTGACAAAATTTAAGTTATTTAATGATTTAAGTATTATCCTACCACCATAATTGCAAAACTGGCTATTAATTTAAATGGTATGTATCTTAATATGGTAAAATGATGTAGTACATAAATGTTTTACTAATTTGTTGTTGTGGGCGAATTATTTTTATATATCATTGAGTTCAATCTACTTCTAATATCTTTATTAATAAAACTGAGCTGAAGGAATAAGAATTTAAAAATGAAATCTTAATAATTTTGTTAAAATTATCCTTGCGGAATTTATGGTAAGTTAATTTAACAGTCAACGAAATTAAAAAACAATAAAATAAAACGTTATTATACCTTTTTTGAAACCAGGTAGTGAAAACTTTAATATTATAACGATAGATTGAATTAGAAATGATTTAAAATTATGTTTACTTGAAACATTGAAAGTTTTCTTCTTGTGTATTGTTACATCTTATTTTGGCCTTGAAAGTTGGTTGAAGAAACTTTTTTTATTCCGGTATATGGGTTATATCCTGTGGTGTAGTGGCTAGCCTCTAGTTGCTGCCTCACAACCTAGAGGTCCCGGTTTCGATTCCTAGCATGGGCTTGGATGTTTGTGTCGTCATGGTCGCGAAGACCGGGATTAAGACTGCTGGAGGATCGATACGCTGACCACGTGTCACTCCAAATTCGGAATGTGTCATGCAAGATGACAGTCCGCAGTCGACTCGGTAGACTCAGGCCCACAATGGACTAAAGAGCCATGGATAAATGAATATGGGTTATATAAATTCAAACCTGATTTCCTTATTTTAAATTCATTTATTGCTTTAGAAGTGAAATATTCTTTGTTTTTGTTATATCCATTGATTAATTTTTGGACACTACAGAATAGGGAAGAAACGTTTTATAGTAAGTAAAAATTTTAATAAATTCCATGATAGTTTAATTTTATTTATTACCTCAAGCCATATAACGTTTCCAATTTTATTTTTGGTATGTTATCTAAGAGATAATTCTTGATTTACAAGTGACCGTCTGTACATTCGAGCGCCATCACTGTTTCATTCTTAACATCTTTCGAGCAACACTCGTATATATATGAGTGAATAAAAAAAGAATTTTTGGTAACTTGTTCTGCAGTTATGGAAATTACATTTGCTTAGTAGTAATTAGATACCCCTCCGAGGTTTCACAGCAGCAATATTAATGCCATTTCCGGTCATTTTGATTAGTGCTTACACTGCTTTTGTTAATCATTCAAGCCCTACAACGCAGCTCTGGCTCTTCCTTTCCTATCTCGAAATAATAACATAGAAAATATTAAAGCAGAAACGTCACGTAGAGTTGTCAGACATGCAGCGTTCCTAGTATTCATTTAAGAACGTTACAAAGTTCGTTAGATCCTGGAAAATGCTTTTTATTATACATTGTCTATCTCTTATGAACTTCCTTCAATTCCCTTACATTCGGTTCCCTTGAAGATGAATTTTAAGGGGACTGGGTGGCAGGAAAATGAACCTTGTGGAAATGAAATGTGGCTCTTCCACTTCGCACAGAATCTGGGAAGGCCAAGTAAGGCCTTGAGCTTCCCCAAGTGATAACCAAACAAACCACTTTTGACGTCATGAGCAAGGCATGTTCAACACCCACACAAATTACAGTTTCCATTTGAGTGTTCGGCATACCATTTGCATTAGTAAAGGTTGTTTTGCATTCAGTCGCGAACCTATGTATTAGCCCGACTATTCAAAGTGACAATCGAGAAGTAATATGCATTTGCATAGGTATGTAGTTTCTATATACGTGTGCAATAAGGAAATGCTGGAAATACGAGACGTAATTCGCTTCATTACAGTAATGTTTTCCTTTAATTCCAATCACTTAAATTTGCGACATTGGCAAATTTCCAAAATTAGCATACTTTGACAGCTATGTTATGATAAGGATTTGCTGTCCGATGAATGTTGAATGTTACTGAAACGTTGTTGATGATGATGATAATAATAATAGTTAAACTGAAAGTGTATTTGCCATTACATTATATTGGTAAAACACACCTATATGCGGAATTTGGCGGTACGGAATCAAAGGAAAGCGGCGCGAGGGAAGTTGAAAGTTACAGACAGGGGATTAAGATCGGACTTGCGTTTTTCTCAAGCCTTTGAGATTTGGCGGCATCGATTTGTTAGGTGCCGTGGGGTGAATGGATCCTCCCAGAGATGATAGCAAAATAATTTTTTTAGACAGTATCGGGCCCCATCGCCGACAGAAGCCAAATAATGAAGTGGGGAAAAGCTATAAAAAACCCAGAAAAATTGATTAGGGACAGTAACGGCAAACATAATGATCGGACTTTAAGAGTAAAACTTTAAGATTGGTCTTTAAGGAACATTAAGAGTGGAGGTAAGACTGAACTTGGAGATCAGACTTTAAGAATGGATATTAAGATCGGATTTTAAGAGATATTAGGATTGAATTATTAGAGGGAGCTGTAAGAGTGAAAATTTAGAGCGGAAAGTACGAAATTGGAGATTATCCTGGAAATAGATATTTGAATTACTGGAGGAAGATGTTCATGACAGCAACGAGGAAGAGCGGCAGGACTGACTCCAGGGGCAAGTTCCAGGCTAAGCTGAGAAGAAAAAACAATCACACTGTAACCTTTTGCCGATTTCCTAGTTTTGCCAATTCAGCGGAGGATTTGTATTTTTATTCTGCTCCATGAAAAGACACGTTTAAACGACCCTTAGAATATTAATTACGTGTGTAAATAGTTATATATATATATATTGTTAACCATTAAAAATAAGCCTGGCTTTGTAGCTTAAAAATGATCCAACTGTCATGAGAAATGTTAAATTTAATATTTTTCACACTTTTATAATAATTCCTTTATTTTAAAATGGTAAATACCCACTCTATTCGTTACAACGTGTTACAGAAGCAAAGTCATATCCAGTTCCACGATTTTTTTCCTCCGCATTGTTCTTTTTTGTCTTATTCTTTTGAGAACTTCCTTGTTAGTAATTCTCTCAACCCATCTGATTTTCAGCATTCTCCTATTGCGCCATATTTCAGAAGCTTCTATTCTTTTCCTCTCTGTAGCTCATACCGTCCACTTTTCACACCCACATGACGCCGCACTCGATACGAGCACTTTTAGTAATGATTTCCTAATATTCATATTTATATAAGCCATCAGCAAAGTTCATCTCTTTTGCGAAGGCTTTCTTGTCTGTGCTACCATATTCACTATATCTACTATACTTCTACCATCCCAAATTATTATGCTGCGCAAGTAGCAGAATTCATTAACTTCCTTCAACGTATCCCTTCCCAATCTAATACCCTTCTTTATTCCACTATTTCCCATACTACACCCATTACCTTGGTTTTCCTTCTCTTAATCTTCATATTGTACTCTTTCCCCAGGACCACGTTTATGCCATTTACTATGGCTTCCAAGTCCTCTTCTGATTCCATAACCATAACGTTAGACACAAAATCACAGCCAACAACAATCATTCAAGTTTATATGCCCACAAGCGCCGCAGAGGAAGAAGATATTGAGAAAGTCTACGAATAAATTGAAGAAATAATTAAGTATTTCAAGGAAAACGAGAATTTGATAATAACGAGTGATTGGAACGGGAGACATGGGCAAGTACCAATTGGTCTACATAATAGTGAGGCAGGACGTAGGAATCAGGTGCTGGACTGAAAAACATAGCCAGGAGCAGATGTAAACTCCGGCCATAATCTTTTCATTATGAAATGCAGGTTGAAAATGAAAAATTAAAACAAAGATATGATCTTTGATACTCTGAACCGCCGCCTATTGTTTCAGTTTTCTTAATTAGCTTTTTTGCTGACCATCTTCCTGCCATCTAACTTCAAAATTCTTAGTATATCTGACTGTAACATTTCCATTTTCCTTTTTAAATTCTCTAACCTCCCGGCATGGTTTAAGCGTCTGACATTTCACGCTCCGGTTCGTACAACGTCACTCTTTGTTTTTTTGATGACACCCTCCCCAGTAGTTCCAGCCCGGAGATCCGAACGGAAGACTATTTAAACCCGGAATATTTTACCGAGAGGCTGCCATTAAATTCTCGTTCATTCATCATTGCAGTTTCACGGTTGTAGTTTTCACTTACCGTTAAAACTGTTCCAGCCATGCTTGTGTTTGTCCAACATTGAGGCATTCCTGGATCGTGCATCAATCGTTTATAGTGAGACCTTTTGCATCTCAGCATGCCGTTTTTAGTTCGATCCGAAAAATCGGTACCACCCATATCAGGGTAGCGATCCCCACTTCACAGCTCCGCCACACGGTTATTCGTTCATACACACATATATACTCATATACACCTACTGATATATGCATACTAAATAATTTCACCTTCATTTCCCGTATCGATGTCTCCTAACAGTGGCCGTGTTGTGTTACCCACACTATACTCTCTTGTTACTTGCTGCCTATCACAATAAATTTATTATATTTAAGACCTCGGTTAATATTAATAAAAATTATTATTTCACTTTAATCTCAAAATTTATTTTTATTATAATATTTCAAGCATTCAATCCATCAATATCACCTACGTTAAGAACACTATAAAACAATTGTTATATAACATTCCACGAACGTACGTCACAGTACCGTCTCAACTCCCTCCAAAATTATTGTCCAATTTAAATAAAAATGAATTCCATATATCTTGAAAAATCAAAATTAACTGGCCACAGGACGTTGAAATTAAAAGCATTACATTTAGCCTTTAAGTAGCGACTTCGTCAGGTGAACATAATGAAATTACTTTATTTCATTTGTAGCTGGCCATCCTTTTTAGATGTTTTTGAAAATCATTTCTATCTTAATATTTTTGAGACTTACTAATTGAAGATATTGCACTTGATACAGTCAAATTAATACAAAAAATTAAGCTTCAATGATGAAATTTTCATCACAAAAATTAGTTATCAAGTCTTACCTTTCCAACTATTATAATCCTTACCTGATGAAGTCGAAAATTAAGACTGAAACGTAGTATCTTTCTATTTTTATTTATTTCATTATCGATGTAGCCACTGAAGTGGAAACTTGGTACTAAAATCGTCGTGACTTATTAGCTATCATATTTATTTATTTTTATAACATAAAATATAAATCAAAAATAAGAAATAGAACTTAAGTTGAATAAACAGCGATACCAGTATTAACATCAGTAATTGTTATTTCGCATTGTGTGCAAAGGCACCGAGTTGAGAAAAGTTTCAAAAGTTTTACATTCGCAGAGAATGCTTCGACGAAATAAGCCTTTTGTTTAATCTCGAGACGAAAACCAAATGCGCAATTTATAAAACCTGTTTTAGTTTCCTAAACAGTTCAGAGCAATCATGCCAACTGAAATTGAAATTATGCTTTACATCGCTTATTAACTGAAAATTTGGACTGTGTGCAAGATGGCTTTCGCGTTTCATTACTATGGAACAAAAACGGCGCCGTGAGGATGTTTCAGAACAATAATGGAGAATTTCAGCGTCTATTCAAAACTGAGATGAAGTAAGAGTCAAAATAATGGACGAATGCACGGGAGAAACAGCTCCAAAGAAGTTGAAGACTGTTCATTAGTTGCCCAGGTTAAGCCGTCAGATTTTTGGAATGCTCATACAATAATTATCATCGATTATCCTCAAAGAATAAAAACAATTAACAGCGAGTATTATGCAAACTTATGGCGGCGTTTGAGTGATTTAATGAGGATAAAGGACCAAATTTGCTAATCCAGAATCGATTAGTTGAAGTTGCAATTACTTCTCATGCTCCGTATTCCACAGACTTGAAAAAATGTTGTTTGGTAAATATTCGCCGACATGAGGTAGTGGAGTACAAGGTTCATTGTTATTTTGAGAAACTGATGGTTCCCCTTCAAACAGTGGATCGAATCTTTTGAACATTTCTGGGAAAGTCTATCTGGTTGAAAGAAGACTGTGTTGACAAGTAATGTTGTCTTCGTTAGGTCGTATACTCCACGGAATTTATGTTTATCCTTGTAATTATATAGCAGTGGTATTAATATTTGGCTGTCTCAAATATCTATTTTTCGCATTCCTGTAAAGTAGGTAACGTATTTGAAGCGTAATCAGCTGATGTACTCTACGTTTATGATATTGAAATGATCTATATAAAGACGCAATTCTCTAAGTCAGCACAGACGTGATGGTTGGTACTCGTACCAGGCACCGCGGACACAATCGATAGCACTTCATTTTCATTCCACGAAGTTACAGCAACAAAAATGTGACTTGCGTACAATACATTTATTTGTTTACAGACCGTGTTGAATAAAATGGAAACGTCAAAGAATGTTATAAAATTACAGCCACAATTTTACCTTTGAAATAAAATAATAAAATACTCAATAACCCAAGAACTTCAATTCTGAAATGTATATTGTTCACCTAACAAATTGAAGCATTCAATTACTTTTTATGTTAAAGAGTACATTATTGATTTTTAAATCGCAACAGTGGCTTGTTAATTATTTATAAGCGATCAGTCAGGCTGGCGGCGCGGTAACAGTACAGCTGATTATTGTTTAATAATGGGTGGAAATGGAAAAAGAGAAGTTTCATTGCAACGTGGTTTTCTGCCAACCAACGGTGCCACATGTCCCTCAACTTGAGAAACCACCACATTGTTGAACTAAATTTCCTGGAAGGGCTATTTTACGGAATAGTGATATGAATTGTCCGCTCATTGCAATCTCACCTCTTGGTCTAGTTCTTGTTTGGTAATGTGATATCGCAGGTTACGAGCGACTAGTGACGCCGGCGTAGGCTGATTTCACATATTTTAAAAATGGGAAACCCTTCCATCCCGACTCATAGGGACGTAGGACCGTCTTCATTCCACTTTGTTTGTTCCCGGGTTCTGAATTGACTACCAAGTTTGGTTGAAATTGTCCCACACAATTAATAACTTAATTTACAATAAAAATAATTAAGAATAACAAAATACTAAGTGACCTATTAAAGTTATGCAATATTTCGTAAATAAGCACATTTTCAGACATTGACGTTTCTGGTAAAGGTCAAACGTCGGGCAAACGTCAATTGGGATATTGTCGACGGGAAAACTTACATCGAGCAAGCGTCTCAAGGGATTTTGTGGTAGATCGGTTGCAGTCGGTCGCGTAAGGAGTGTTTTCCGATTTTAAATTGTTTAGAAAATCGGTTATAAATACATTCAGAGTCTCGAGGAACGTCGGACGTTACAATGCTTAGATCTAAATTTGTTGTGGCACTACATCCAAGGCTTTGATCGTTAAATAGTCATTTCCCATCGAGTTCAGATAGGACGTAGGCTACTAGTACGCATGCTATACATTTTAACATCCATCCTTTTAACGTATTTCTAACTTGGTAAAATATTCCAATCATCCGAAAGAGTCGAATGTCTTGAAAATTCTTATTAAATACGGAATTATTGCTTCCCCTCAATACTTCTGTGGTCGCCGTGACGTATTGTTTTTACGATTGTTTTCTTTATAACTTGAAAACTGAAAATTGTTATGACTTTTGAAAATTCGGAATCGAAGAATATATTTAGTAAGTCCGATAGTACTCTGTAACCATTGGAGGTCGCGGTTTACGCAATTAGTGAGCCCGAAAGTGAACGCGACACGAAGTTGCCATAGAAAAGCTGCTCACGCACACTAATACTGCGGTCTGCGAGCGTTTCTACTTAATTTATCAGCTTAGTGGGGCCTTTGGGATTTCCGCTATGCTAGCCTTGGGGAGTCGCGATTAACAAGGAATCCGGCCCGGAGGAAATGCCACGAATTTCAGGAGTAGAGTCGTATTTCAGACCCCAAAACACAGAAAAAGAGATTGAATATCTATGGCTCCTCAGCTTACACCTATAACCCATTATTTTCACGGACCAGTACATTTGTTTTGACTTGTGAAAAATTTGTTAGGTCAAGTAGGAATCATTATTCTAAGGAGAACGACGTAGGTCGAAGAAGGAGTTATTGGTACGTGCATGCAAATCCAGAATACAAAAAGCATGATAGCAGCCTTCCACAATGGCAATGGTCCCTGCCTTATTCTCGCAAACCTGTGATTTCACATCTCACCAGTAATAAGTCCAAGACTACACTGGACGGGAGGAAATACAGATGGCCGATCCGATTGAGAATTGCCAAAAAACCTAACAGAGTAAGCGAGCTCAATCTCGGAAGAAAACAGTCCCCCACTCATGTGATCCGAAATTAATCAGTTCTCTAGCTTTAATTAGTATTGTAACGTAATGTAGTGTTTTTGTGGGTTGGAAATCCCACCATTTTACCCGAAACTAACTATCCGATAGTGTTCCCAGGATCGCCAATTCAGACCTGCAAGGTAGGTACACCTCGAAAATGAGCAATCAGCCTGATTGAGATGAGATAAAGGAAATAAAACAAACTTTTCAGGTGAAATAACGAATTTTTATAAAGTAATAATGAAATTACACTTATATTACAATACAGTTGAATCTTTACAATGTTATATGCCAGGCGCCGCAAGGCTTTAACATAAACCCACAAAAAAATAATATGGCTAACACTAAATTGGATAACACTGAATTTGAGATAAATTTGGTTACATCACATTTGATGTTGCAAGATAATTCAAAACATTATTACCCATTCTTAATATATTTTACATAAATGATTGAATGATAAATTTGTGAATTTTATTTCATATAAAACTTTTATCATAATATTAGTGAAATTTAGGATAAAAGTAAACAAATGTCAATAATGCTTTGAATACGACTAATTATCCAATAATTCTCCTTCTTACATTATCCAAATTGTTCGAAAAACTACTACTCCCCCACCTAATCAATAGACTCTCCTTACCGATTCTAGACATTAAATACGCTTTTTACCAAAACACTCTTGCCTCCATAAAAATATACCGTCTCTCCAACCTCATAAATCAACTCATTTGAACAAAGCAAATCCCTCATCACCTTTATTGACATCGAAAAAGATTTTGACCAAATCCACCACCCTTCCAAAATTGAAGACTTCTTAATAACACCTACTTTTTTTATTTTTTATTATTCACTAATTACACTAATAACCTGTTTTCTTGAGTATCTATAACAGGCCTTATTTTAATTTCTTACAATGTTTGTCTTACAGATTTATTCTATTTTATTTTATAAATAATTATTTCCTTAAACAATAATAAAACTAATAAACTAAAACTAAAAACAGAAGGGTATAGGGTGAATGGGAGTGGGAGGATTGAAGGGAAAGTGCTGTAAGATACAGCTGGCGGAATATGGAAGGGAAGAAAGAGCGGGCGCTCTAATTTGAAGGGAGAGGAAAACTATGTTAAGTCATAGCTGCTTCCATCTTCTTTTACATTACAGACTGAGATTTTTTAACATTTTTTTATAATACTTATATATATATATATACATCAAATATGGAAGTATATTTTTTGCAGGGGGTCTGTAGAGCAGACGCTCTCCCTGCATAAGTTCTACCAGTAAAAGATGTGTGGAGACGCAGGAGGTCAGCCATTGCTCTATTCTTGTCTCCTGGGCTTCCTTGTGGAGGCAGGAGACAGTCTTTCAATGTTCGCTTCCTCCACCCTTTATATAACACCTACTACAGAATACTCCTAAACTACCTTATTAACAGAACCTTCTCTGTGTAAAAATAAATAACCACCTCTCCCAACCACTCATTCACGGCGGGCGTCCCCAAGGAAGTGTCATTGCCCCCTTCCTATACAACATCTTCTCCCACGATATCCCACAACATCCCAGCACTAGCACAATCTTTTTCGCAGACCACATAGCCGACTCCTATGGAACCTTCTCTCTCATCGCCAATTTCCAACCACTCCAATCAGCGCCCAACAACCTAGAGCAATGGTCCAAACAATGGCGAATCAGCATCAATCCCGCCAAATCAATACCCGACCCATTGACACTAACAGATAACCCTCCTCCCCAAATCCACCTCTATCTAAACAATTCATTAATCCCTACAATAACAGAAACCACCTACCTAGGAATCATGTTTGATTCAAAACTGTCGTGGAAACCTCATATTAATCTTCTCCTCTCCAAAATCAACCATAAATCCAGAAATACAGAAATGCCCCTGTTATTAGCAGCTCAATACGCCTCCTATACCATTCAACTATACAACCCACCTGGTCCTATGCCTTGTCCACATGGGGAACAACAGCAAAATCCATTCAGCCAAAATTCAAACAAAACATACCATTACAAATTCTCCCTGGTACCTTACAAATTCCGTCATCCACCATAACATCAAACTTTCCAAAATAAACTGCGTCATCTCCCAAACCCCACAATCCAGCAATTCCATGACATTCCTCCTCCATCTCGACGCTGCCGTCGGCTCATTAGAAAACTCCCAATAGACCTCATCCTTCCCCCTGAACATTCAGTCACATCCTAACCCACCTTACCATCATGCCCTCAGACTATATCCTCCAATAATCAGTGCACCGCCTGTCAGCCCCACAGAACTTAGAATAGAGTAGAAGCGGCAGCCCCAGGTGAAAGCTAAGTAAGTGAGTGGAACCATCCAATATCCACAAACTCTGGCCATTGCTGTGCTGAGAGCGAAGATTTTTATACGTTTATGGGCAAAAATAAATAATGCATCACTTCTTTTTTGTAATAATTGGTATAATTACATTACGTGCTAATACATTTATGTGGCTAATACGAATTACGAAACAATTCCGAACCAGAATTAAATTATTGTCCTTTGAATATAAATATTTTATTATTTCTTGCTCGGATTCGTTCTATTTGCAATTCGTCATTATAAGAGTTCTCACATGATGGTGCATTCGAATATTCAAGTCAAATTGTCCAATTGCCCTGATAAGTGACGTATAATAAGTTTCTTCTTTGGACAAGTGATTTGTCTTGTATTATGCAAAAGGATCATATAAGTCGCAGAGTCTGCTGTGAGTTCTTTTATTTTTGCAACTAAATATTTTGTCAGCAGCTGTGGTGTGACAAGAACACAAAAGATAAGAAATGAATGCATTCGAAAAGAAATGGAGGTTACATCAGTAAATATCTTAGTTACAATATAAGGTGGGAGGTTGAATTGGTATGGGCATTTGAGATGAATGCCAGAGGAACGGTGGCCATTAAGGATATTACACTGGCAACACCCAAAACCAAATAATTTAATTGTAATATAATTATCTGCAGAATATAGGCAATTCACATTTTATTATCAATTTATATTATACCCCTTTCTTTTACGTGATATGTATACGAAAATATCTTGCGTTGAGTGTCTCATAAATCCTAAATAGTATATAAGGGAATCGTATGTGAAATAACTCTGTGTCATCCACCTCAGCTTCTTCTTCTATTACCGACTGATCTAGACTTCCGCCATGATACAGCTCTTCCAGATATTCCTTTCTTCTTTATCCATAATTGGCTTCCTATCAGCTCTCCTGCTGTTCTTGCTAATATTTTTCCTCTCGCCAATTGCATTTCTCTTGTAGCCAAGCCTCTTTGACTGATTTGCACTTCCTATCTATATCATTCTTCAAGCGTCTGTACTGTTTATTACGATTTTCATCCCTCGCGTTTTTATATTTACGCCTCTCATCAATCATTTTTATTATTTCTTGTGTTATCCGTGCTTTCCTATTGGTCTGAGCTATTCTTCCTATTTTTTCTTCTGCTGTCTTAGTCACTTCTTCCTTTAAGAGTTCCCACTTCGCTTCTATATTGGTCCTTTCTCATTTCTCTATTAATCCACTCCTCATAACTTCTTTGAAACTCTGAATCACGGCCTTTGCTGCAATTTTTCTATTTCTCATATTTTTGTTCTAATTTCTTTCGTGAGATTCTTCATTTTCAGCCTGCAATTCATAACCAGCAGATTATGGTCAGAGTTTATATCTGCTCCTGGGCACGTCTTGCAGTTTAGTACCTCTGTCTAACCATTATATAATCTAATTGTAACCTGCCTGTGTCCCCCGGCTTCTTCCATGTGTATAGTCCTCTTTCATGATTCCTAAAGTAGGTATTCGTCACGACTAAACTGTGCTCCGTGCAAAATTCTACTAGCCTATCTCCCCTTTTATTCATTTCCGCAAGTTCATAGTCCCCAACTACATCACTTTCTCTTCCCTTTCCTATAACTGCGTTCCAGTCACCCATCACTATCAAATTCTCGTTTCCCTTGACATGCTTTGTTCATTTTCAGACTAAAGCAAAAGTTGCGAATAAAATGTCTGATTTGGTATGCATTGAGTTATGTTACGATCAGTTAGCATGCAATAAATGTCAGAATCAAGTATATTAGTGTCACTTTTTGTATGATGAATGTATCTGCCACACACAAATAATTAGAACGACTCCGCCTGGTATAAGGTTTGGCTGGCGTTGCGACGCATCGCGTCCCTCCTCCTCGACTCCGGCAATGGAGAAGCGATGACCAAGTCCACGCGTCCAGCGACTTCCCTAGGACTTGGCCAAAATGGGTTGCAGACGAGCGAAATGACAGATTATATTGGCTCAGGCGAAGTAGTGTATTTCACCTAAAGAGAAATCTAAAGGTAAAACCCTAGAAAACCTGCATCAGATAGGTCGGGCGTTCTCACGCCCTTCCGAATGTGGGTTCGCAGGATTTCCTTCTCCGTGTCTGCTCCAGTTTTAGGAGGCACTTGTTCGACTGATCCAATGGGATCAGCGAACAACTCTTATCGTATGCCTAAGGTCTTAGACCCCAGAACATACACCTCCCAAAGCAGGGGAAGGTGCCTCGGCACAGAGAGAGTAAGAGGCATACCCAGTCCATCTGGGTAAGAAATGCTTGTGAGGGAAAACTCCCACCGTCTGCCTCGCCACGCCCGACCTTCTCCCTTTTGTCTTGAAAAACTAAAGGAAGTCCGTAACTCAGAATGAACGCAACACTCGTGAAAATGCTTATTATCGGGAGACGACTGCATTTATGGACATTAAACGTTTGCGGGAATGTTGCAAATAATATTTGCTAATTCCTGGGCAGTTTTCATAATAACTTGCATAATGTCTTAGACGTTCTACAAACGGCCGTTGGTCGACAATGCGCCGTGAAGGTACAGGATTATTGGAAATAGAAAACTTGGGCTTCCAATTAGCCAGTAGTATTTTGCATATTTAATGTTTAGTTCCCTTTCTTTTCTTTGCGTGTTCTTTCCACCCGAGTTTGGCGTCTAGATTCATTTCTAGGTTCTCATAGCACACAGTGATTCCATTTATACCTGGAATTGGCGGAATTTTTAATTGTTTGTTTTTAAAGATGACGTGGATTGATTTCTGCTCGTTTAACTTTATTCTCCATTGTTTAGCCCAGTCAACTACTGCATTTCTCGCCTCTTGTTGACTCATTTGGATTTTTCCACTTCAAGTATCGCAGGTTCATCTGCATATGTTGCCACTTCTGTTACTTTCCAGCACACTGGAACACGTTTCAACATGAATGCTGCGTTAAGTAGGTAGGTAAGCATTGTTATTGCCTTTAGAATCTCCCCAGTATTTGATCAAAACCTGGAGCATTTTAGTTCACATTTTTGTTCACATTTTTTTATTTCATTAGCTATTTTTTTTGGGATATCCAATGTAATATTTTCTGATCTTGCGTCGTATTCACTAATCACAGTAAGATTCGTATTCCCTTGATTGAGTGTGAATATCTCTGTTAAGTGTTTAGCAAATAATTCTGCTATTTGTCTCTTCGCTTTAGCCCATGGACCATTATTACTTCTAACAGGAGGGTTAGAGGTTAATGGCCTCTTAATCTTCTTGGTTGCCTTCCATAGCGAATAATCTATTTCTTCATATGCGGATAATTCATGTGGGTAGGTATTTATCGGTTTTTCCTTGAGCTTTTGAATTTCCCTTTTTAGCTTCTGAGTTTTGTTAAGTATTGTTTTGTCTGCTAGGTCTCTTGTTTTTGCCATTTTTCTCTGGCTCTTCGTTTCCACTGGACGAGTTCTTGAATCTCAGAGGAATAATTTATTCCTTTGGTTATGTGTGTTATTTCTTTGGAATTGCTGTGTTCCATTTCTGGCATTCAACCTGCCGGTTAAGTGGTTGGGTAGAACACCACTATCACCTGGTGGTGTAACGAGTAGTTTTTTATCTTAGGTAGTCGGGACAATTTTTGAATCTGTTAAGATAATGTATTTTAATCTGTATTAATTACTGGGAGTGTTTTGAGTCTTGCGGTGCCGTCGTTATTTTCAATCAATTTAGGTACCGAGAATATTTTGAAACCCTAAGCGAGCGAGGAATTTCTTTTACTCCCTTAAGGTACTAAATTATTGAATCAACCTTTTTTTAAAAAAAATTGTGCGACGTTGGCCTAGTCCCAATTAACCTGGGCTTAATATTTAAATATCACCTGAATTTTAACTTATTAGGTCGAGAAACCTTTAATAAATGTAACACTATCAATAGGTTTCGAAAGGAATAAAAACTTATATTTAGTAGACTTGATAAAAGCTGAATGTTGCAAATCAGTTTGACTCTAATCGTTTCAAACGAATTCGGTGAAAACATGAAAGTCGTTTTATTATATGCGTGGACTGTGACTTCAGGGCACTCTTTGCCAAAGGTACTCGTTAAAGATGTTCTGTCGCCTTTCTCGTGTTACGTCTGAATTGATTGTTTTTGAACGTAGCAGCGAAGAGAACGTTTGTGTTGATGTCTCCGGAGCGAGCTGCGGCTGATACCAGCATCCAACATTTCAAAAAGAAACGTACAAATAAACCACACAACCTAAACAATTTAACAAACCCAAAAATGCAATGTCTATTTACAGAATGTGAAAGTATATTTCAGAATGTAGCAAGCCTTAAAGTTGACAGCATGTTATGCGGCTCAGAAACATGGCTTACTCTGCCTGCTCGCAGCGCCGTTTACGACCAATAACCTAACTCGGTATCTTTTGAAAATGTATTATGATTTACTGTCGCAAAGAGCAGTTGTGTTTCTACTGTAAGTCGTCATTCTGAACATGATGAAGTAGCATTCCGTCAACATAGGTAGCGGTGGTGGCTGGTAAAATCTCGTATTGGCCAAGAGATTAGGGCGTAACTAAATAGCTTATTTTTTGAGAATAATATAAATAAATAGCCGGGTATCGCCGAGCATCCGCGTTGCTGTCGCCAGAGATGAGAGTGTAGTGTAATGTTGTGTATTGTTGCAGCTGCGGCTGCGGCTGAGAGCAGTCCGAGAGCTGTCGGGATGTAGGCAGCATGCGTAGTTGCACTGTCAGTGCCCCCGTGCAGTCGTGCAGCGCGAGTCTACCCAGCTCCAACAGCAAGTACGCGGCCGTCGAACTCCTCACCAAACAGCGCCTCTACTTCGTCGTCGAGGTGAGTACCATTTACCTCATTTTACTCGTCCGTCAATTGGCTGTCCTCCCTTTTCCCCTTAGCGGAATGTTCTTCTGTTCCGTAAACTCGTTGAACATAATCTTCGCTTTCTGCTAGCCACATACGCATGTGAGTTCGCATTAAAGCACTTCTAGGCTCAGCCGAGTAGAAGAATTATTCTTTTTTAGGAGGGAGGAACAGAGTTGCTGCTGGGGGATAGATTTCGCGCGCTGACTGCAACTGGGGTCCAGTTACGTTGATTTTGTGCACGCTTATATAAGGAAGTTGCGTCTGTCTTCATCAATGCTGTAGGATGAAGCCGAATTACTAATATTGTTCACCCGAAGTGGGTAAGGACAATTTAAGACCGCTAGCCGTCCAGTTTTGATGACGCGTAACCATCACTTTCATATCACATTAGACCATAATTTGGTGGCGTCGATAGGAGTCGGGACTCACTATGGTGAACATAGCGGGGAAAGCTCATAAGAATCACCCAGACTAAGCCAATAATTTGCCTTCCTTATATAAGCATTTGTTAAAAAACTGTCGAATATTTTGATAGGAGACATTATTCATAAAAGCAACAACAAAAATGTGTGATAAACATGGGTCCGGAGACACATACTGGCTATTATCTGTACACTTGTCCATAGCGGTTGAAGACATATGGTTGTGTATATATTGTGACTTCGTATTGTGATTTTCGTCACTTGAATGTGCGCGTTCGCTCATTGTGACAAGTCGGTGGGAAGGGACTTATTGTGTGCGACGGATCCCTTAAAAACAGGTCACATGTTTTGATGCTGGATGGTCATTGACATAGGAGCGGTTCGCGGTCATGATGGACTGTAAAGTTTTTTTTGAAATCCCTCAGGAAGTGCGGGAAGTTTGCGATGTGAAAAATATTAACAGGATAGATGTAGGCAGCATGGGGCAGCGTAGGAGACTGTTGTTACCGGCAGGAGATTGCCGTGAGCGGCGAGTCATGACAGTGTGTTTTTGGAAAGAGATTTAGTACAGATTGAGAGAGATAGCACAGATTTGGATGTAAGAGGAGATATTGTGAACGGTGAGTGAAAAAGAGAGAACAGCAGTGCTGTTTTGTGGAGAAGTGTTGGAGTAGAGTTGAGTGACGGCCAATGAGATCAGGAAGCTGTTGCGATTTGGAGCGCGTGTCCGCGCGCGTATGACCAGCAGAGATTGTGCCTGTATCAAGGGATCCACCTAAACCAGTGGACATCGTCGCCGCTGCAACGAAACCAACGTACAGTAAGCCCTCGCCTCCCCTTTTATTTTACTTCGTGTGATTGTGGCTACAATGACCGGCAATAGCATTCCAGTAATTTCGGACGTGCCGTTGAATAATTTAATACTTAGAAAACCTGAAACCTATGTTATTATTTTGTAGTTAGGTTAGGCATTATAGTTTAAGTGAGTATGAATGTGAGCGTGACTGGGTAAAAGCAAAATTTAATGATTGTGGAACCGTGCAATTGAGCTTTGTCCGTAATATCTTTGTAAATTAAATTGTGTAAAATGTAAATCATTTGTTTAATTATTAAATAAACCTTCCCCTCCCTTATTAATTAAGATCACTGAGAGTCTCATGCTCGGCTCAAAAAATCACGTGTTTTGGCTCGACGCTGGCCATCTCCCTCTGGATCTCGAAGTTCGCGATATATACATATATTAATTCTGCGTATGCAGTGGCGCCCGGGCCGGCTTTCGACGTGAACGGATGTGAGGGAGAGGGGAGCGTTACAATATCTTAAGGACACAAGTTCTCTAGCACTCCACAAGGTGAACAGTGGAAAACATCGTCAGTCCACACTCCTTAATGGATAATCATGTGCTACATTTACCTGGAACTAGTCTGTGACGATTGTCGGTAGGAGAAGGGTACTACGTGAACATGCTGTATCCATACCATGTCTGAATCCCGCCGTAGCAGATTGCAGAAGTGTGTTGCAAATTCCCTGTTTTCGTCTAAGATTTTATATACTAGAGAGACACGTTTTACGTTTTACTTTCATAACCAGCATGTGTAGGGTGATGAAAATCCCTATACAGTTGAAGAAAGAAGGCATCAACATCCCTTCTCCATCAACTTATAGACAACCGCTCTTGATGATAAATCTTTTTTAAATGTGGCTTATTATCGTCAATTTAGTGTTAAGATATTGTCTATTTTGGTGAAGGATATTCCATCTTATCAAATACTACAGATGAGGATTACAGCAAGTGTCGTGAATGGACGTCAGGTTGAACCTCTCCTATGAACAAGTGTACACATCTTAGAAAGATGCGTTTCCGGACCCATGTTTCTTGAACTCTTTTTCTTGATTTGATGGTTAGAACCACCTTTCAAAATATTTGACATTATTTTTAACACCCTGTATATTATACAACAAATATCAGCTTAACGTAAGGTATTCGTTCCAGTAAGTTCGAGTCCTAAACGAAAGATTGTGAAGATCATCTTAACACGTAAGAATTGGGAATAAGTAAAACAGTACAGAGAATAAAGAAATTATACTTTTTCTTATATTTATAACATGAAATTAAGTATGTGTTTACTTATTTTTGTTACTTTTTTAATTTACTGTCTTGGAGATTAATATAATTATAGGTTAAATATTGTCCTTACGACCAGATTATTAATATTGTTTAAGTTCTGTGTATCTGCCACCGGGCATCTGCCCATTTGTAGATTTAATAAATACACATACATGTTACGAATTAAATTGTTGTTGATGAATACTTCTTAACACACGCATGTCTAAGTTACTTAGCCGGACCTGATAGGTTTGTATGAAGCGTGTTTTCAGTGCTTTACAGAGAAATGAACAGCCTGTTTTCCACAGGTTGTAAACTGTTGGTATGGACACGCGTGTATGCATGCCACTTTTGAAGCTTATGCTGAGAAAGGGGAAGTTGTGGAGGTGGTCAGGACTACAGAGGAATTTGTCGCACGTGACGGTGTGGAGACTGCAACGCAAACAACGGCATCCATGTCATCATCAGCGGTGTTTCCCACGCCCCACATGGGGGGAAGAATTTGCTCGTCTAGAATTAAAAAAAAACAATCGCTTGTATGATTATACTTGTACAAAAGGAAAAGTGGTTGCAATCTCAATTTTAAATCAGAGTTGATGTACTTTATACTGAGCCGTGCTTGAAAGTTTGGAGTAATATAAATTTCATTTTACGGAAATCATTGTTTACTTACACCTAATGAAGGACAAGTACGTACTTTATTGAATAATTGCTATGGCATACCCATAGAACGTTTATGGAAAGATAGACTTGGAATGGATGATGATTAAATTGGAGACCAATATAAAATATCTCTGCAGCAATAATCAAGCACAATTTACCTCACTTATCCAGAAGTGACCTCATATGAAATAATAATTGTTAAAAATTAACCTATTATAGAAAAAACTTTTATATAAATTTTTTGTACTTTAATTTTAGCTGTCACATATATTATGAAAATTTACTTATCGCTATTTTTTAAAATTCTCTTAATGACTGATTCCAGTAACCTAAGTTGTCCTCTATAATTTGTAATTAGGCTTCATTTATGGAATCTTCAATTATATCGAGGGGTCTTTGATAAATCTGGTAAATTTTTATGGAGACCGGGAAAATTAAATAATTTTCCCGGTCTCCATAAAAATTTACCATTTGCCATTTACCATTTGCGCCATTTGTGGTAACCATGATCCTTAAAGTTTTAAGCATATCCCAGTATTAATTTATTGTTGTGCAGCCTTCTGCAGTGTTGGATGTGTAGTGAGACGGGGACAATGAAAAGAACTAATTTTGCGCTCTCATTAAGCTGCACAATTAAAAATCGAATGGGATGAAGTTCATGCCGATTCTGTACCTGTATGGAATACCATTTACGTCTTCATTAATGATTTTAAAGATGTCACAGAATCACAGGAAATGGAACTTGCTCCGACCGCCCAATTCAGGCCCCCACAACTCGGGAAAACATCGTAAAAGTTCACAATATCGTAATGGAAGATCGCAAAGTAAAAGTGCTTGAGGCAGCTGATGCCCAAGGGTTCTCAACTGAACGAGTGCATATCATCGTTCATGATGAGTGCCGCAACTGTTGACATTGGACCAATGTTTACGTGTAACCTACAAGACTTTTTGTGCAGATTTGTAACCGTCGATGAAACTATAATCAATCACTGCACTATCAAAACAATATACAAAAGCTGATGAAAGTGCACCTAAAGAAGTGAAGACCGTTTTGTCTGCTGGAAAAGTGATGGCCACTGCCTATTGGGATTCTCAGGACATAACCATATCCTCTGTTGAATCCTTTGAGTGGAAGCTGATGGAGCGCAAGGAACTGTTTCACCAGGACGATGCACCAGAACACATAGCAGCAACCTCCATGGCTAAAGTATACAAGTTCTGATTGAAATTTGTAGCCTAGCACCAAATGACTTCTTCTTGTTCCCGAACTCAAAAATTTGGCTTGGTGGAAGAAATTTTCATCAAATGAGAAGTGATCGAGGCCGTGACGGAGGGT
Organism: Eucriotettix oculatus; assembly: GCA_034510155.1. Lineage (NCBI taxonomy): Eukaryota > Metazoa > Arthropoda > Insecta > Orthoptera > Tetrigidae > Eucriotettix > Eucriotettix oculatus. The sequence goes on from CM067378.1 coordinate 6,027,495, forward strand.
TTTTCAGAGCTTTTTGTGATGCGTTGAAAAATTCGAAACTCCCTTAGCTAAGAAAGGAGACTATGTTGAGAAGAAAAGTAAATTTTCTAAAAAAACAATCTTTTTGTTCCAGTTTTATCAGTCAAATTAAAGAAAAACCTCGTACAAGCTTCGTCTCCTGAGGTTTATCTTATAATGTTTTTTGAGTGGTTTCTTCAACAAAGCGGTACGAATTCTACCTTTGGAGATGTATTGTAGTTTTCGGATGAGGCAACATTCACGAGGGATGGGATCCTTAATTTTCACAACCTTCACGTCTTGCCAGACACGAATCCCTTTGGAACTATCGAATCTTCTCACTAACAGAGATACTCCATTAGCATCTTGGTAGGCACAGTATTGATTGTTTGTTGGGACCCTTCGCCCTTCCAAATATGCTAAATCTCAACGTGGGTCTCTAAGGACAATTCCAAAATAAGCTCGACTACAATTCAAAAGCTAGCCGTTGTTATGATTATACTAGTACAGTGATAAAGGCTGTTGGTATCTCTACTTAAAACAAGCATTCCTAAGAAGGAATGGTATAGTATAGTACGTAGGGTCTACTGTATTGGACGCAACCTTGCTGTGGAATGCGGAATGCGCATCACTATTGCCATCTCATCTTACGAATAGGGAGAGTTGAGACTGAAGATGACTCTTTTCTTCCAAGCACAAAAGGTCTCACTAAATTTATTACACTAATCCAGAAATGACTTCACAATGAATATAGAGATTATCAAAGAAATAATGTTGTTTTTGCTGTAGTTTTCAATCATTAGACTGATGCAACTTTCCATGCTAAATTATTCAGTGTAAGCCTTTTTATTTTCGCATAAGTAGCACAACCCACATCCTCCCTAACTTGCTAGGCGTATTCCATCATTGATTTCCGTCTTCTGGTCTTACCCCTCTAATGCCAATTTTGCAAGACCCGCATGTCTCAAAAGTGGCCTATTAATCTATCCCTTTCTCTTCTCTTATTCTAGTTAGAACTTCCTGGTTATTTACTCTATCCACCCATCTGATTTTCAGCATTCTTTTATAACAACACGTTTCAAAAGCTTCTATTATTTTCCTTACTGCAACTCAGAATTACTGAAAGTTTAAATATTGCAGAAAAATGTTTCATGTGAATTATTTTGTACTTGAAGTTCGTGTATTTTATGTTTCGAAGTTTTCCTTACTGTTTTTTCTTAATAATATCTTAGTAATTAACTTCCTGAAACCAAATTTTAATTCTGAAAAAATTGTAATAAGGCTTTCATTTAGAGAATAATTCTATTTGATACTCGCCCTTGCCCTAAAAAATAAAATGATCTAAATTGGGCATAATAAGAATTATAATGCACAAAATACATGACAGTTGTATTACATAAACTTGGCTTATGTAAATCTACATCCAAGGATTTAAACGAAACGACTCAATCGAATCAAATAGATAGAACTTTGGAGAGAACTCAATTTCTTAAAAAGAAAAAAATAACGTTAACGGAATGCTGAAAAGGCGAAATTCTCGTTGCATCTCGGTTCTAACCATACTGCTCCCTCGGAAGTATTACTAATCTGATTTACAGTATTTTAAATTTTCGAAACAGATTTTTAATTTATTAAATCTCGCCTGGTTGAACTGGAAACCAGCTCTGTTGAATTCTTTTTACTACTTCAATTAAGGAATAACTCATGTGACTGATTTGGTACGCTATACCTGTGTATTCCACTATACCATTGCAATCAGAAAGCGTATTGAAATCCATTTTTAATTTCTGAATATTTTATTTCTATCACTGTAATGTAGATTTCCGGGTCGATTAAAATAAAATAAAGAACTGAGAGAAATAATAGTTAAGCCAACTCGATGTTTTGCTTCAAATGTACAGACCAAAAGTATAAGCTTAGGTGTATTTCAGTACGTACTTGAAGCAAGAGAAACAAAGTACGTATTGATGGAACTGAAGAATAATCCAGCATTTAAATTTCAACGCTTGTGTTGGTATGTAAATATCGTGAGACACCAGTAAACAAGGTGACGCGAGAGCGTGACGTAGTTGTGACGCACTGCCACAACGCATAACGTCTCTTCAATTCCAGAACTGCAGATCCCCCCTGCCCCTACCCCCCTACCCCCTACCCCCCCCCACTCCCACAGTCGTTCCAGCCCTGAGTTTGAAGCCTCACTGTGCCCATTCGGAAGGTCCCATGCTATTGCGAAAGGTCTCATTTTACGCAGAATTTAATCCCAATTTTATGATATGTAAATAAAAAAATTGAAAGATATTTTATACGTGCGGTTTGGCAAAAAAACTGTAAAAAGTAAGGTTTTTTTGTCTTTCAGTTTTTTGCCAAAAAGCAAGTATAAAATGCTTTTAATATTTTTATTTACATATCATAAAATAGCATTATATTTTGCGTAAAACGAGACCTTTCACAATAACGTAGGTCATGGCTCTGCTATTTTGACGACGACAGTATTATGTTTTGATTGCATTTCACGTCGCGTTGACTTATTGGAAAAACTTCCAAGTTCAGAAAGTATTGGATGCAGGTTTTTTTAATAATTTTATGATTAGAGGAAATGTATAATAGAAGTAGATGGAAAACAACAAATGATACATGTGAAGTCGTAATAAGCGAAGAGAGTGTTGACTCAAGCCATTGAGCGCCATCTGAAATGTATCTTTTCTTAAACAAAACCAAAATATGAATTGAAAGATGTGTAGTTGGTAATAGTTTTAATGTAAAGGTGGTGATGCGAGGAGAGGAGAGGCGAGGAGAGGAGAGGAGAGGAGAGGAGAGGAGAGGAAAGGCGAGGGCAGCCACGCGCCAGCCAGCTTCTGGTAAGGTCATCCAGTGAAAGTAGCAGTCGGCGGTCGGCGGTCGGCAGTCAGCAGTCAGCAGCCCCAGGCTACAGGCTCCGCATTCCAACGCAGGTCTCTCTCACTTTCAGCCCTCCCTCGGCCAGCCTCGCTGGGTTATACAAATTCGTTGAGACTGTTTCGAATGGATCGGCTTCTCAAAAGCCTTTCTTCCCTCGCAATTCAAAAGAGTGCTTTATGCTCGTCACTGGTAGGGCGTGGGACAAGTACCGAGGGCCGTAATGATCGCCACATTCCTTCACGGCCGATCATAGCTAAACAATTGCAAACTAGCCGACTCCTTCCCGACTAGATAGTAGAGTCGAAGTTAAATGTATTTTCAAATTGAATTTTTATTTTCTTGCCACGTTTTATGGATTGTTCCATTGTGCCTGGAGAGTACAAAATTGAAACGCAGTAAATTCCATGTAAATTGCTGATTATCGTTTTAAAATTAACACCAGCAAATAAAAGGAAGTCGAATGCTTCAGCTGATGCTCACTGATAGCTTACAGCTAATTTAGAAGAAATACAAGAATGGAAAAATGTCGACCCGTCCGGAAAGCGGGAGGTCCGGGGTTCGAGTCCCTGGTTCGATTGTAGTTGAATAATTAAATAACATCAAAATAAATCACCGTTTAATAATGCATATTAAGACCAGTTTCAGACACTTTATTTATTTAAAAAAACCTGAAGAAGGAACAAATACGTACCCAAACAATTTTTGATTAACTAAATAAACTGCCTGAGACTGGTTATAAATTGCATTGTAAATAAGATTAGAATAGTTTTTAAAAATGGAAGAATGATGACGTTTCAGACTTAAGGATGAAAACACCATTTTAAAGTTGGATTTAGGGTTTTGGGAATACTTTTTGTTGTTGCAATTCTTGGTGCTAAGGTAATGGAAACGCACAGGAATCGTGCTGAAAGTGACAGTAATAATTTATTAACACGTTGTTCCGTATTACTATCTTACAGTATTCTAGATATTTTGTTCTAGTTGACTTAGGTATTTGTACATCAATTAAATAATCACGCGGCTGTCATGTACAGATTTATCTTTGTTGATCTTTATTTTTATCTTTATGTATCCACGCTTACATATCTTTGCTTTTTAGAGTCGCATTAGCTGGGTTTGTTGAGTAAGAGAAGTCAAAGAGACACACTTAATATCCACGCCCGTGCCAGGATTCGAACCAAGACCTGTGTGGTGCGAGGCAGCGTAGCTAGTTGTGGGTCATTGTTGGTATCTTCATATATGTGTCAATTTGAATGTTGGCATGTATTGGTAAACCTGAAGGGTATTCGACTTGCAAGAACGGACCTAAGGGTTGAAATTGAAGTATAGGCGAGGTTGGAGGTTAGCAGAGGCGGTTCACAACGGTTCAGCTAATGTCACACTCTGCTAACCTACAACCTTGCAGCCCTTCATAGGCGTACTTACTATCTATTAACTAGGATTTTATTGTTTAATTTACTTATCGACAACAATGTTTCCGATCTTATAAAATAAGCAAATGCTTATGGGAATTCCCTACTTCAATCTAAGAACAGCCATGTATAAAATTTCTGGTGGCAAACAGTAAGGGTGTGCTATATCGGAGTGATTCTGAAAGAAGCCAAGTCGCTTGTTGTCTTGTAGAGATTGATATTGCTATTGTTGAGGTGTGCATGCTCCTGTTGCAGGTAAAGTCGAGAGCGAAAGATCTGTACAGCCAGACATGCGCCTACCTGGGCGACCAGGGGATGCTCGACACGGAACTCTTCGGACTAGCTATAGTTGTTGGTAAGTTACTCATACATTTTAATTTTGTTCATTTATTATTTTATTATTGTGGTTGACGTGACTCTTTCCGCTTCTCATTTTTGGTATTTTTTCATTTTAATTTACTTTTAGAATGACGTTATGCAAAGTTGACAGGTGTGAACACGCACGCGCGCGTTTTAAATTTAATGAATGATAACCATAGTTTGAATACAATCACTCATCACTAAACTACACAGGGTCTAAAAAAAACATTAAATTGAACGAAACAATTGTGATGATTTACGCTATACCTAAAAGAGAAATATGTATACATTATTCATCAAAAGCTGCACGTTTCCAGTATATTTACGGATCATAGGCACGTAATAAAAGTTATATATGCATATACGAGGTATGTTCAAAGCGTATCGCTAATTTGGTGTTTTTTCAAAAAGTATTTATTTTTCATCAATATCTATTTTGTCCCCTTCAAAGTAATCGTCCCCCCCCCCCCAACGTTTCTTCCGATCCGCAAAGCACTTAGAAAAATCATTTGTTGTGATCCTGTTCAGCTTCTCCTTCGATGCGGTTTTTATCTCCACAAGCGTGTCGTAGCGTCGTCCTTTCATGGGGAACTGGAAAAAGTCAACGATGTGTGAACAAGAACGTTATCATGGTGCAGAAGTTCTTCCACAAATGCGGGCGCTTCTGACGGATTGCTTCGCGTAAATTGCGCATAACTTGCAGGTAATGTTCTTTATTGACAGTACGGCCCTGTGGCAAGAATTCGCGATGCACCACGCCCCTGTAATCGAAAACAACTGTGAGCAAAACCTTCACGTTCGACCGAACTTGGCCTACTTTTTTCGATCTTGGCTCATGCGGCAGCTTCCATTGTGATGATTCAGCTTTTGTTTCCACGTCATAACCATAAACCCATGATTCGTCCCTCTGGAGCAAAGTTTGGACCAACAGCTCCTTAGCGATGTTTTTGGTCAAAATTGAGCAATTTTGGCAGGAATTTCAGGGCGACGCGTCTCATGCCCAAATAATTGGTCAAAATCGAATGGAACGAGACAATCGATATGTTTAGGTCTTCAGCAACTTCTCTAACGGTGATTCGACGATTAACCCAATACCATTCATCAATTTTTCCGTCTGTTGTTGACGTGCTCTGGCACGCTCTTCGTCATTCACATCTTCTCGGCCCTCTCAGAACATTTAGTACCACCGATAAACGTTGCTTTGGTTCAGGGTAGCTTCCCCATACGCCACAGTCAACATTCGGAATGCGTTCGAGCACTTAATTTTGTTTTGATACAGATTCTTTGTTCCATTTTGTGGAATAGGCAAAACTCGAAGACAATACAAAACACGTCCAACTTAAATTGTTGTTAACAACTAACGTAACATTCAAAATGGCCGACATTGTCAGTATAAGTGAGGGACACGTGTACCAACTTAACGCCATAAAAATATCGAAAATCGAATATACGTAGCCCGCGGAAATTCAAAATACGCGATACTTTTTGAAGATACCTCGTATGCTTTCATATTCTTAATACAGATTTTAACGAATGGAAAATTGCAACAAAGCTTGTTACTCCTGCTCTTAGAAATACGAGGTAAACCTTCGGGGGTTGGGGGTGAGAAACCTCAACTTTGAGTATGGAAGGAATTATAATTTTAAAAATGTGCAAATTTTCTACCAAGGGAAAGTCTGTGACGTCACGATGCGTTGAGACAGACAATACAAAGAATTCTAGCAATTTTCTTCCAACGTGTCGACATAATCATATCGAAAAAGAAACCTTAAAATTCACGAGCTTGAAAATTTTAGCGGCATTGCTGAGTTTTGAATGGGCAAGAGTGAGTTGTCGTAATTGATTTGTCGCCACGTGGGACTTGTGAGGAGATGAGCTACCGCATTACTCCCGCCACAGCGTTCTATTAAATCTAAATAATTCCGATCCCCCGAATTGATAACTGATCATAAGTTAGAAATAATGAAGCGACTATCTCGCTCCGGAGAATAAATAGTGTGTTTTTTGTGTCGGCTCTCCCCTCCGGGGCTCCTGAATATTTTCTGTGTAACCAGGTAGCTTTTCCTCCGCCGTGTCTTCAATTTATCACGCCCTTTGTTCCTGCTCCTCCGTCTGGCTCATATATTTCATCGTACGTCCGTTGCGTCCGTCATGTTGGCTCCTTGTCCCGTTCTATTTCTTTTTTCAAAAGGCCCCGAGCTGCGCTTCTTAATTTATATCTGTTAACCCACGCAATTTTCTCCCCTCCGTTATTAGCTACCGTTTATACCTCATCAACATGGCTCATCCATTTTGGATTTATTTTTTAATTTCCATTTTCGAATCGAAGAGCATGAAAAGGGGAGGGTGTGGCGTGAGGTTCCAGTTGGAGTGGGTGATATGGTAGAGGTAGAGGTGGAGGCAGAAGAAGGGGAAGGGGGAATGGGGAATGGAATGCCAGAGCAACAGCCTTCGCAGCCCGGCAGAGCGCACCTCTTACGGTTAACACGCTACCAACTTTTACCAACAATTTCTTTCCCTCAAATTAACATATATATAGATACAGCAGCACCCGAAATCTGTATAGTGATACGGGAAATAAGTGATACAGTAAAAGGAATGATGAGTCCATTGCAGGTGACTCGGTAGTCAGGAAGTTTTGATGATGGCTGGACCAACGCTGCTATTACAGACTAATATGCTTACCAAAAATCGCCAGCAAGCCACTAACGACTAATTGAAGAAGAGACAATTACAGCTTAGAAATTGCTGTCCTAGATTTGTCGTGTCTTGTCCGGCCACGACTACATTTAAGAATTACTCTTCTGGTCTATGTCATGCTGCTTGCCTTTTTTGCTATTCAATTTTGAGCTCTGCTTATATTATAGACTGCTTATATTAAAAAATGTCTGATTTGCTACGTCTTTTATATGTGTTAAAAATATTTAACCACTTGCTGTCTATACTATACAAGATATTTATTTCCATGAATAAATATTTGTGAAAATAATAAGATTTATTATAAAATGAAGTTCATGTAATTAGCTACAGTACTGTTAAGGGGGCCAGGTTACGGGGAAGGAGAGACTACGAGGGTGCATTCTCAGCTCAGTGACGTCAAAGTATCACAAATATTTTATTGCAGTTGTAGGCTCTTGGTAGATTCTTTCTACTGACCCCTCTTGAGCTCTTCTCTTCGGGTCAATTAGGCCATCCCTCTCCTTCAGGTCTTCTTCTCTTAGGCTGCACCTCTACCATTCCTTCCAGCACGTTTCTCATCAAGCAGTTTCTTCTTAGTACTTGTCCAACCCAGTTCCTCTTTCTATTAATTCCTTATATAAAAATCTTTGCTCTTCTCGTACTCTCTTAAAATCCTCTTCGTTCCCCACCTCATCTAGCCACTTAATGCTAAGCATCCTTACCCACGTCCACATCTCAAAAGTCTCCATCACGGTGCATATGAATGCACATTTCACACAAAACATGTAGTTTTGACTTAACTCCCTCACAAGCCGAGGGAACTCAAATTATGAGAGGTGCATGTTACGGGGTTGCAGACATTTGGCATACGGTAAGAGGTATCTGCTGTTATTATTGACTGGAGCAGTCGGCCAGATGCATCCTAAACTGATTGATGTGTGCCCACAACAAACTACTCAAGGAACACGTACCAAGAGCCCGACCTACTTCATGCAGGTTTTGTAGGGTTTTCCCTCCGTCACTATTACCTTACCCATAGCCCGGCGATTCTAGTTAACCCTTACCTGGCTTCCTCTCCCTTCTACATCCCTCTTTTCAATTCCTTTGTTATGCTATTAATTACACATTGCCTCCACAATGAAACACTCACGTAGCCTCTCGCCCTAAAAGTGTTTCTTAATTTTACGTCTTATAATCTTGACTTATCTGTTAAAAGTTGTTTTTGCCATCCCTATTCCTGTCTTTTTTCCCTCCTTCTCACATCTATCTTTGCCTCATTTCAGTACCTAAATATTAATATAATTTTACTTGTTCCAATTTTTCTTTCCTTACCCTTCCTTACATTTCCTCCTGTTCTCCTAGTTCCGTTACTTTTGTTTTACTTTTGTACATCCTGATTATATAATGTTTTCATTCGTTCAGATGTTTAAATATTTCTTGACAGTCACGTTTTGCAAATCTTATGCCGGCAATTTTCCTTCTAATTTTAAACTTTGAGCCAGTAAACCCAACTTAGCATTGTTTTGAATTTAAACACAATGTTGACACTATGTTAAACAGGGGAACTCATAATTGTAAAACAATGATTTCTCAAATATTGTACAATAGAAATAAACCATATACTGTCAACATTAAACTGAAAATGTTATTAAACTATAAGATGTCGTATTTTAAGTTCTTTGCTTATTTTATGTATTTAACATCGGTTTTAGGTATTTGCTTTACTATGTTTATATAATGATAGATAAATTACCGGTTTTATTAAAAAATGTTCTGTTGAGTTGAAGTAAAACCCGTTTTTGACAATTTATTTAACAAATCATTGTCAGCCAAAACTTTCACAAGCTTTCAACGAATTATAGTCATAGTAATCTGTAAAAAGTTTTATGAATACATAACAGGCAATGACAACTCGTCCCAACATATCGTGTTTTTAAAATACATATTGCAAATTTAGGTCAAGTTAATTATTATTATTTTATCAGTCGTTAAAATTACAATTTATGGTGATGAGAGGAACTGAGAGCCTCGTAGGTCGATTTTGAAACGCGTGGAAGCAGCGATTCAATGTAGCGGTAAAATCTAAAGAGGCGACGCTCTTGGTTGTAGCGTTCCTAGCATTCCACAGACAATAGCCACAGGAATTCGTGTTACTGGCCGGCGATAAAGTTATCTGGACTGGACTGGCATGGCATGGCATTAAGCGGGCGAGTGCCTGGAAAGTGGCGCCCTTGTCACCGTCACCGTCATCGTCATCACTAACCAAGCATTAACTGCTTCCACATGGCAAAAACTTAATTCGCACGAATGGTTGTTACGTACACAACGGTTAGTGATCGCGCCTCCGTTGCACGTACTTGACTTCGATTCTCGACGCAACATTTACCACAAAATGGAAGCAATTGTTTGTTCTTCTTCTGTCGCTACAACCCTTCTTTCCACACCTCCCTATCTCCTGCTCTCCTTCACCAGTTGAGTACCCCAGCATCTTCATATCTTCTTCCACTAAATTCATCCATCTTAGCGCTAGTCTGATCTTCCACGTCTTCGCACCACTTCCGGTTTCGTCATTTGGTTTTTTCTCATCCACATATCTCAAGATATCATGTTGCTCTTCATTATATCTTTTATATCATGTTTCTTACTACGTCTTCGGTCCGTTACACTTTACTTCCGTTCTTCTCCTTTTGCTACATATATATTATCTTGAGTTGTCCCTGATCCCAAATATTTGAAGGTTCCAGGTCTTTCAAACTTAATCTCCAAAGAGTAGTTGTCGTTTCCCTGTGCTTTTAGTAGTGGCTTCCGTATACTTTGTCTTTGCTTTATTGACAAATAGTCGCATTCTTAAATGTTTCCTTCAGTTAGTTTTGCTTCCTAGTCACAATTACCAAATCATTTAAGTATTCTAAAATTTCTATTTTTTCTTATAGATTGTGCCAATTTATATCTTTGCTTTTTCATGACAATCTCTAGTGTTACGTTAAACAGTAGGTCTTACACTTTGTTGTGATTTTAATGCTTCTGAATCATTCCTCCTTGATTTTTAATTTTACATAAGGTAACGTAACTTGCGTCAACATGACAAGTTTTTCTGATATCTAATCTCCTTTATAACTTTTGTTGTATTAATACTTTCGTAAGCTGCTCTGAAATTCTGAGATATTGTTTGTTCGTGAAAAACAAATTTAGTGATGAATTGTACAGAAATGAGTTCGACTTTGTTTTTGAATGAGGTTCAAATCTATATGAGTTGCTGGGCCGTAAAATTTAATGATGCTAGTGTGAATATTCGTCACAAAAGACAGGTTAAACCCTCTTTTTTCTTAAGTAAGAGCTTAAAAGCTCAAAATAATGCACGCATCGAATGTCCCCCTCGAAACCCTACAACTTCTGCCTAGAACTTTTTTTACTTACCTGCCCCCATCCCCATCTCCCCTCCCCCCACCACATTCAGAGACATTTGGCTGTACACTTTCAGTTGGAACACTCTGTATATATAAACATAAACTTGCTCCGCTTAGTGGCATGATCCGATATCAGGTTGACCGTGGACGTTGGAAAAGCACACCAAAAAATGTATTAGAAAAATATGAGAAATCTGAAACAGCCATATTGATTATATCTTTGCAAGCAGTTGTTGGTGACTAGACAACAGGCTCCACTTTGGCTCAGCTCCCGCAGAATGTTGGAGTTAGCAAATATTTACCATTAGGTAAATTCCGTGGACGTAGAGATGGACTTCAAGATTCCACGTCGAAACTACTAATGTCCTGATAGAACTCGTCTCTCCTGGCCTTTGCCTCATTGTCCTCTCTCCCCTTTGCATCAACCCACCGCTTATTCGTCATATCTGGCTGGAGCTCCAACCACCTTCAGACTTTTTGTATTAAAAACTAATTGGCCGCGAAATTGTCATATTTTCGCGTTTTTGTTCCTGAAAGCACACTCAGGACAACGAACCTTTTGCACATCTTCGTAGATTCAGATTTGGCACATCCAGTGTAAAAAGCACGTTTACCCGAGTTAAAACCCTGTTGGTCTCCTGAAACAGAAATAGGAAAGGCACTAGCAAGATACTAAATGAATTTGACAACGTTCTTAAAATAAATACATCTATGTTACATTAAATACTTGAATCTAAACACATTAAACACGCGGTTTATTACAAGTTATGCAGTAAAATTTTATTCAAGATATTTCTACTTCCTATTCACAAATTAATGTCATTTCGGTGACTATGGTCTACACGGTGAACATTTAAAATATTTGTATCTATATTTGCGCAACTAATTAACTACGATCGAAATATATTGTTTTTGGTTCAGCATTATTTCTAGTTGCAATTGCATCACATCGTTTAGCCGCCGAAACTACATAAAATTACTATGGCGATTTAATCCAGGGAGCGTGTAGTGTGATTATTTATCTGTCTGAGTGAACTAGGAAATTGCACACAGTGCTCCCGTAAAAAGTGGATGAATAATATAGTCCTGAGTACTTCGAATACGTTGTGACCGGAATACATAAATTCATTCAACGCCATATTAATGGAAACAGACTAATTAAATTACTTTATTTATTTAAACGTCGTTCAGATTCGTTCATTCGTTTTACTTTTCTCATCAATTTTTAAATTAGCAATTCCCGCGTGTTTATGAAGTTTTAGTTAGTTGTTTAATTTCGCATTGTACGAAATGGCGTCGTCACTGGTGTACGTACCGTGGATCGCGGAAGAACCGAGGTAACCCAATCTTCAATCTCCCCCTTGAGAACCTGTAAAAAGAACATGTTTTACTGTAGGTATTTATTTATTTGTCGTCGCAGTGCGTTTTTTCGTTTATTGACATAAAGCTGGTGCACGTGGAATGCGAATGGCTGTAAGTCTTTGTGCAGTTGCAGTGACTTGAATGCCCGCACGGACAAGCCAAGCAACCTTTGTGCGATCTGCAATATCCAGGCATTGTGAAATTCCAGCCTTCGCACTGACTCAGTGTTAATTAAACGGAGCGGTCGGCATTCCGGACCCGCTGGATGCCTCCCGCCTGGGCTACCTGTGTTCGTTTTATTTTCAAAACCAGATAAGAAAAGATGATGGTCCCAGGTAGGAATGCGAGCTGGAAAAAATTGTGTGGACGGCAGTGTGGGGGGGGGGGGGACCGGGCCAAAGGAGGGGGGACAGAACAACATATATTTCTGTTGCTACTGTGCTGCTGCTGCTGTACAGTCCAGTCCTGCGCACTGTGGACCTCTTCACGATCGCACGCACTTATTCCGTCTTCCCATTCTGCTGTAGTTACAAGTAAAACATTTACGAAATGAGTCTTAGAAAAAACAAAATTGGGTTTACGTTTTGGTGGTGCTTTTTGTCTGACTTGGGATCCTGCAATTTCGGCTGCAGCCTCGCCCTATTCTTGTAGAGGCGCTGCGCTGACTGTAGCTCATTAATATGAAAAGACACTTTATTACTGGGCGACAGCCGGAGATTGCCTCAACATGTGATGGACTGTAAAGGGAGGAGAGGCGCATTTTTCTGAGTTAAAGTCCCTCCCCGTTCTACTACCCGGGCAAGGCATTTTTCTTACTTGCTATACAATAAATTAGGTAATAAATTAATGTGAATCGGAAATGTATGAATGCATAAAGAGGTATCTGTTATAAGCAACCGTGGGCTACGCACATTACGAAGTAGTGCAAACGAATGTTATAACAGTCGTTGTAATGTAAATAACAATTTATGTACTGTCTTCTCGAAATCAGTGCAATCTTCGACTGCAGCTTATTGTTAATTATTTATTATTATAATATTTTGGTAATCACCTTCCACAATTGTGGGGGCGGTAAAAGTTTGTTATTCGGAAGTAAACACTCGTTAGTTTGGAATTAAGTATACGAGTATGAATTACAAAATATTTAAATGGAGTGAAACACGAAGGGTTCAAGTAAATTATTACTTCGCCTATAATTTGGATCGGCACGTAATCGAAACAAATGGATTTGTAATTTGGAGTACATGATAAAATAAATACACTACATTAACCTAGTTTGTTTATAACTCCAACAGAATTTCATTCTTGCAGGCTTCATACTCATTAAAAGTTCAGATTAATCCGTGGTTCCGTTGACATAGTGAAATGACGTGTGCACAGACAATTGTCAAATTTATCATTTCAGTCACTAAATTGTACAATGTTATATAAGCACTAAAGCCCAAGGCTGTCTCTGACGCTGTTCTTTCATTCCTGTACTATATTACGATTGTGTAGTGTATTAATAATAATAATAAAAATATAATTATACTTGGTCTTCGCTTTTCTTAAAACGCTGTTAAGTAGGATGGAAGTAGTAGTTAATTGGCCGCATTCCTCGCACAAATTAGGTCGAATAACATCATGTCGACAGGAATAGAATGGGAGCGTATTCTGTCAAAGAGAAATTGTGAATAATATTTGGGCGTTCGTGAGTGCGATATCTAGGCGTAGAGAGCGCTTGCTTTGTTTTGGCAGCGAGTGTGTGCCCAGTAGCAGTCGGGGAATGCAGTCGGCCCTGAGCGCAGCGCCAAGGTTCCCTCGGTCCGTCCGTCCGTCCGTCCGTACATACGCACGCACACGCATGCGCTCACGCACCCACTAGGTACGAGTATCGAGTCCCTGCTCCCGATGGCACGCGCCGCTCCCAGGAAGTCACGCCACGCGCCCACAATTACAAGGCACCTCTGCCTTCTGCTTCATAATTGCCACCGATCGTGCAAAACCGAGGCGTTAAAATCCTCCATTGGCTGATTGTTGTGTCTATCCTTACAGCGATCCGTCACGAGGGCCGCCGCTGGGCGCAATAGACAATTGGTCGTTACCCCCCGCAGTCTTTCTACTCAGGAATGTCCAGCCAATCTCATTCCTTTTTTCTTTACTGTCATCAGTCGTATGACTGGTTTGATGCGGTCCTCCATCTCCAACTGTTCTGTACCGACGCCGTTTAACAACTCTTCTTTTGGAATGCCTTGATAAGGTCGTTAACAAAAATAAAAATTGCTTTTTTAAATATATATATAATTTTATGTACTCAACATAAAAATTAAACAATTTCAGAGTAAAATAAACTCTTTATCTGATATTCTGATTCCATGATTCAATTTAAATTTATTTAATTATTCCGTGACAATTACATGTGGCTATATATTTTTATTCTTCAACGATACCACTTCATTTGCGGGCAGATCTACTTCCAGCTAGTGACAACTCTCCGGAGGTGAGAGGTTGCAGGTGGGACAACGCACAGGACGCACTATTCGCTAATTGTGCGCCACACACACACGCGCGCGCGCTTGTCACATCTGCGATTCCAGCCCCTCTTTACTCCACTTTACTATTCTCGCTGATATGCACTTACAAAAGCTCTTAAGACTAGGAAAGTTTTGCAATATGACGAAACAAAAAGTTGCGGGATGCTTCGTGTTGAGACATGTTCATCCTTGCAGAGTTGTACGTAACGAAAGTCTGTAAGCTCGCTTATTTGGAGGCACTGATAATTTGAAGGTTTCTCGGTGGCATCATAGTCACAAAGAGAATGGTACGGGTAGTTTTTCACGCGGTTTAAACAGGGCTTAGAAGAAATTACTCTTTCATCTGGCGGTGATTGACAACATCGTACGATTGTAGTCGAGAGTTGCAGAGAATTCCAAAGGGGATATTTCTGCCTGGAGGGCGCTGATAGGGGGAGGACGATGCAAACAAATTACAGACAAATCACCTAATAAAAGATATAAGATACGTTAGCCGTAAGTGCAATTCATCCAATTCTGTATGTTCATTTGGTCATGAAGAAACGGTTGTTTGGGTGGCGCATAGATTGATTCAAGTACGGCGTGTGACTTGGTGCTGGGAGATGCTTAAATTGCTTGATAAGGGACGTGAACAGCGTCGTGACACGTGATGAGGACATACCGTGCCTATCAGAAATTCTGAAAATTATCTAGTGTAATTGTGGATTGACTCATAGCGATGACCTTCTCAGGGCATGGGACACCCAGAGTTCCGTACTCCTTGCCAAACTTGGCACAACTCGATTAAGGATTAGTTTCGGATAATGGAGAACTGTAGACATGCAACGGAAATCTCTTTTAAGAAATTAAATAATTCCTATATTGCAAAACATTTCTAGCACCCTTTCTACCTACTATCTTTACTATGACCATGGACTTGGGGAAAGGAATAAAAGGAGAGATTTTGCAATGAGCACGGATCAGTCGTGGTTTAGGAATCATGAAAGAAGATTAATAGAGAAAGGAGAAAGAAACAATATAGAAGAGAAATGGACTCACTTGAAGGAAGAAATGACTAGAGAAGCAAACTGGTTGAAGATTTCATGTTGAAAGGGAAAATAGACGCAACTTATAGTAAAATCAGAGAAACATTCGCCGAGAGGAAAAATATTAGTAAGAACATAATGAGAGCGGATGCGAAGCCAATTATGGATAAAGAAGAAAAAGCAGAAAGATGGAATGAATATCCAGAAGGGCTGGAAATCTAGATCAGAAAAAGAGGGGATGGATGACGAAGAGTTGGTCAGAGTTTGACAAGGCCATGGCTGAAAAACCTGAGCAATTGTAAAGCACCAGGAATTGATAACATTCCAGTGGTTTTGATAAGATCATCGATCGAAGAAGCAATATCATGGCTGTTCAGGATAGTTTGTGAAATCTACGAAACAGGAAGAATCCCACAAGATTTTAGTAAAAACATAATTATACCCATACCGAAGAAGATTGGGGCTGATAGATGCGAACAGCGCAGGACAATTACTTTAGTATCCCATGCATGCAAAATATTAACGAAAATACTATATAGAAAGCGAGTTAGGAGAAGATGAGTTTGGTTTTAGGTAGAATGTAGGAAAAGAAAAGCAATATTGACTTTTCGTCTTACTTCAGAACACAGGATAAGAAAAAACATGCCTACGTTCATGGCATTTGTAAATTTAGAAAAAGCGTTTGATAATGTAAACCATTAAGAATTTTGAAGAGCAATGGAATAAAATATGGAGAAAGGAGGCGTATACATAACCTTTAAAGATGACAGGTAGCTGTAATTAGAAAATCAAGAAAAGAAAGCCGTAATCAAGAAAGGAGTAAGGCAAGAAAGCAGTCTGTCGCCCATGCTGTTTAACATATATACAACAGGCGATGAAGAAAGTTAAAATGGTATATAGAAAAAGAGTCATACTGAAAGGACAAGAAATAAAAACCCTACGCTTTGCCGATGTTATAGTATATTTTGACGGAAGTTAAGGAAGCGTAATAACTAGGGATGGTAGAAGTATAGTAGACATAAAGAGTAGGATAGCACAGGCAAGGAAGGCTTTCGCGAAAAAGAGGAATTTATTTACGGGTAATATAAGTGTGAATATTTGGAAATCGTTGTTAAAAATGTTCGTATGGAGTGTGGCGTTATATGGGGGCGAAACGTGGACGATAGGAGTTGCGGAAACTAATAGAATAGGATCCTTTGAAATGTGATTCTATAGGCGAATGCTGAAAATCAGATGCGTGGATTGAATCAGTAACGAGGAAATTCTAAAAGAATAGGGGAAGAGCGAACAATATGGAGGATGGGATAGAGAAGGGATAGATTAATAGGCCACGTTTTTAGACTCGGGGATCTTGTAAAATTAGCATTAGAGGGAAGTGTGTGGAGTAAATACAGAAAAGGGAGGCCAAGGATGGAACTCGGTAACCAGGTTAGGGGTGATGTGGGATGTGATAGTTATGTGGAAATGAAAAGGCTTGCACAAGATAGGCTAGCATGGAGTATTTCATCAGATCAGTCTTGGGACTGAATACAACAACAACAACAACAACACATCTTTACTTAATCACTTATAATCACTCACCGTCCTTCCGACTTCTTATTGCTATGACTATTCACTGATTGTTCTCTTTTAGTCCATTTTCCTCTGTGTTTATATCTTTTTGAACCCCCGTCAGTTGTTTCCTACGTTTTTACTTTTGGGGACGTCTAGTGACGTCAACGTCTGCTGCCCAAGATTTAATGCCATTAGTTAGGACTTTGGCGCGATAAATACCGTTGAATTCCATTGTTGCCCAGCATACACACGAAACTGTAATACTTGTCTAATGAGAGCCAAAGTCGCACAAGAAAGAGCTTCCAGTTCAAACTCAAACAAATGTACTGATAAATTTACCGCCCGAGACCAGAAAATGAAATAAAATCACTTCTTTCAGAGCGAATAGAATATGCAAATGTAGTCGAGCCGAGACACTACACAGAAGTCACTCCAAAGGAACTCTACAAGAAGTCACGAAAACCAGACACAAAAGAGTTGACTCAGAAAGATGAGTTACGTAGTTCGCACATCTCTAGTTTTAGAGCAGTGTTCGCTTTATTATTAAAGATTATGGGTCTTCGGTTTCATGTTAAGTAAAGCTCTTCGTGTTCGTAGATGGAATAGAAAACTCTCTTCACGTCTATAAGAAAGTTGACACTTTTTCACTTGTCCAAAGTTTTATTCCAAGTTGTTATTGTCATTGCCTTTTGTTTGGGTCACGGATGCCAAGAATCTGCTTCATATCCCCTGCTCTGATATTATTAAGAACAATACGTTGCTTTAACTAATTTAAAATAGAATTGAGCGTTTATTCTTATAAGTTTTATTTTCGTAAATAATAGATAAAATTGTCACTTTTATGTCCTTTCCTTTGATCTTGCGTTACTTTTCCTCCTGCATACATTTTAGAATCTTAGTTTTAACGGTCTCTTATTTCGCCCCTTACATCTAATATTGTCATTCCTTTTTGACTACCGGGCGATTTCATGCCACGTGATCTAATTTTGAGGAACGATCCCCGCGTGACCATTTCCGACTTCGTTACTATGATGTCTTAGATGGACACCTATAAAATTTCAGTTCGAAATAGGCATTTTTGACCGAGATATTCGCTTTTTCGTAGAAGGTTTTCGTTCATCAGTCAACCTCGTCTCAAAATTACCACTTTTAGCTTTAATATTTCAGAGAATAGACCGTGAAAATTCGTTTCTAAGGTAACCTTATGCGCGGGTTACGAAAATAATAACGAAAAGCCTCTCAAAGTTGCCAAAAAATTTTCGCCTTATTTATATATTTTTGAATTTTCAAGGGATTCTGCTGGGATAAATAAAGTAGTTAGAGCATTCATGTTTTGTATTTCGTATGTGTACATAAGTCAGAGGAATTTCAGCTTTGCAGACAAAATACTTTGGCTAACCTGACACCAAAAATGAGCATTTTCAGAGCGATAAATCGTTCGGAAGGACTCCAGATATCGATAGCTATTAGCACCATTAGAAAGATCCCATCAACTTCACTTTCTGTGTCTCTTTCCTGTCACAATGAATTGTTTTATATATCAATTATCATAGCTATATACTGTATGTATGTTTGACTACATTTAGATTTTTACTAAACGAAACTTTTAAACATTGCTCGCTATGCAGTTTAAGGAGTTTATCAAGTTTTGTAGAAGTAAGAATTCCATTGAATATTACGTTTAAATAAGCATTACGGACTCCTCGCTTCATTAATATCGTTTCGTTTTTTACTCCGAAACTTGTAAACTTCAAATGTCATTTCACAGTTTAGTGAACTAAGAAACAGAGATGATATTGGTTTGTTTTTTTCAGACGGAGAGTATCTGTTCGTGGATCCAGAAAGCAAGCTTTCGAAGCACGCGCCGAAGCATTGGAAGTCTTCACACGGACACGTAAGTCAAAACTCAGCCTCTTTCTCGCTATTTACGTTACTACGTCAACATCGAAAATAAATACTGTATTAATTCGCTACTACAGTCAGTGTGCATATTTAACCTTAGAGAAAATGCGTCAGTGCGTCATGGTTCTGTGCGAAAGGAAACTAGTTTATTTGAAACATGTTAAGAACACTTGCACCTACTTAACATTGAAATGGATAGGAAGGGATATATTATTTTAAAATGAATAATTATTACAATAAAAGCAATAATATTAAATTGAACATTTATTAATGACAACATTCAGTAATTGGATCACTTTTAAGGTACAAAACGGCCTTTTTTATGATTAACAATTTGTAGTTTGCACTAATTACACACATTAATTTCTTACTAACTAGAGACATGAGTTCTATACTAATTTTCTTCTAGTGGAAGATAAACACAAATCCTACGCGGAATTGGCACTACGAAGAAACTGGCAAAAGGTTACGAATAGTGTAATTACCCTTTCTTCTCAGCTTAGCCTTGAACTTGCCTTGGTGCCCCGCACTCGAGTACGCCTTCCTCCCGTTATTCGATTGTCCATGGGCAGGACAATCTAAACTTCATACTCCCCACTCTAAATGTTCACTCTCTCAGCTCCCTCAGATAATTAGATGTTAGTAGATCTTAAAGTCCAATCCTTTCCATTAAAAATTATTTCCCTATCGTCTCTAGGAGGAGTTATTCAATCCCACTCCACCGATGTTTTGGGGAAAACATCGTGTCCACTAACAATCCGATGCCGCCTAATCTCAAAGGCTTGAGAAAACCCCAAATCGCGCTAACATCTGGGTGTTTTCTTACCCCTGTCTGTAACCTTCATCTTCCCTCACGCCGCTGCCTTTGATTCCATACCGCCAAATTCCGCATCTAGTTCCGTTTTACCACTACAACGTTTTTTCTTTCTTCCTCCATGGCTCTACAGCCCATTGAGGGCCTTAGCCTACCGAGTCGACTGCGGACTGTCATCTTGTGTGGCACATTCCGAATTTTGAGTGACACGTGGTCAGCGTATCGATCCTCCAGCAGTCTTAATCCCTGTCTTCGCGACCATGACGACACAAACATCCTTGACCATGCCAAGATTCGAACCCGGGACCTCTGGGTTGTGAGGCAGCAACTAGAGGCTAGCCACTACACCACAGGAACAACGTACACATCGAAATTTCGGCCGGGAGAGTTTCTGGAAACATTATCGAAAGTTGTAAGTCTTGTTGCTGTTGTTTATTGTCGAGACGTATCAGAAAAGAACCTGTCAGTATGTCATCCTCTTTAAGTGTTGACGACTATTAAAAATGAGCACTGATTGCGAACAACGGTTTACTACCCCCCCCCCACCTCCCCCGCTGCAATGTTGTTCCGTTTTGCCATTAAACGTAATAACTATTCCTTATTCGAAACTTGGGCAAAATGCGATTGTCGGAGTTGTTAATCTCCGTCCCGTCCACCTACGGGCTGTTTATGGGCCTGTCCAACCTAATGGTCCGGATAAAGAGCATTCTTGTGCGGGAACGCGTGGAATCCGGCCTGTGTTGCCGACAAATATCGCGCAACTCACGATACTCGTCCGGCTCAGCTTCCTACATACAATTAATACAATCTACTTTCCGCACAAACTTCGGACATATCTGGAGCATATTTTCGAATGAAATACGAGTTGCAAATTTATTTGTGCAAAATATTGCTCCAATTGTTTAAACATATTATAACGCTGATACGTTTAGCAGCATGATACGCTTAGTTGTGAAATTAATATAAGCTAAAATTAATATTCTTCTTCTTCTTCTTCCTTGGCTCTGCAGCCTATTCAGGATCTTGGCCTACCAGGTCGACTGCGGACATGATACATTCCGAATTTAGAGTGGCACGTGGTCAGCGTATCGATTCACCAACAGTCTCAATCCCAGTCTACGTGACCATAAAACTAATGATTAATTCACTACAATAACATTTAATATTTCGATCGAATTAAATTAACGACCAGTTCGCATGCCTTCAAAGTTTCGTCGATATTTTTGGGACTTTTTCAGGTAAAAACATACGTAATCAAATTTATCCAAAAGTTAAATTTTTAATGGATGCAAATAATTTGATTTCGACACTAGAGGTACAAAAAAAGAAAACTTTTGCTGCCTGACAGTTACGGCAAAAAGAATATTGGTATTTGTATTCGTTTGATTGTAATAACAATAGAAAATTATTCTGTGTGGCATATGCAAATCTACATTAAGTAAAACTAAGGTATAGAATTATAATTCTATAGCTGGAAAAAATGGCAAAACATATCTTCTGTGTTAGAAAACAGGATAAAAAACCGGCCTACGTTTTTAGAAAAAGCGTAATGTAAACTGGAACACACTATTAAGGATTTTGAAGAACATGGGAATAAAATATCGAGAAAGAACGCATATACATAATCTCTACAGAAGGCAGTCAGCTGTAATTAGAATTGAAGATCAAGAAAAGAAAACCGTAATCAAGAAAGGAGTAAGACAAGGATGCAGTCTGTCGCCTGTGCTATTTAACATATGTATAGAACAGACAATAAAGAAAGTTAAAACGCAATATGGAAAATGAATCATACTGCAAGGAGAAGAAATTAGAACTCTAAGCTTTGCCAACGATATTGTACTATGAGGGGAGTCAGAAGAAGACTTGGAAACCATAATAAATGGCATGAACGTGGCCCTGTAGAAAGAGTTCAATATGAGGATTAATAGAGGGCAAACCAAGTGTAGTATGAAAAACGCGGAATAACAAAGGATGTTAGATTGGTAAGGGAAGGGTTATTTTGAAGGCAGTTAAGGAATTCTGCTACTTGGGAAGCGTATAGTTGAAGTATAGTAGACATAAAGAGTAGAATAGTACAGGAATTTACTACGTACGGGTAATATAAGTGTGAATATTAGGAAATCGTTGCTATAAATGTTCGTATGTAACTTTATGGTGATAAAAATTTTTTATTGGGTATTGTTCAAATTTTTTAGTTTAAATTACAAGTTGTTATTATTTGTGCCGCCCCCTCCACCCCCACCTCTGTAAGTCAAACCAGAAAGGCGTTGATATTCGTTAAACATTCAAATGGAGCTGAAGGATACACTTAGGACATCCATGATTTACGAAGCAGTAGTACTCTGAAATTCCAGTGCCAGCCAGAAACCTTCCTTGTTTATGTAACGGCCTCTCGCTCACACCGTCATCTCATCAATTCTGAATTTTACTGTGTTCTGGACAGCCGTAAAAAGTTGAACGTATGTCCTTCCGGAGGATAAGCATTTGTAATTAGAAAGAAAATACTCCGAAGTTAAGCTTTTCGCGCGCTATATAATGTTCTACGTTCCTGGTGCTATAATTTACATTCCCTGCAGGGAAGACAGAGATTTCGTCGGGGTTCTAAAGAATGTATTGTGCTGTCCGTATATCGTAAATTTTCTTAATTTCGGCGGGAGTCTACATACTTTAGTGCGCTATTGTTCTTTATGTACAACATAGTATAATAATTCGTTGTAATGACTTAACCGTGTTCATAAATTTTACAAACTGTTACGCTATCCGAATTTTGAGAGGAATTTGAAACTAAAAAAAATATACGTTCCGTTTTCTTAGTTGCCGAAATTAACAAGTTATAATTCTTTAATTTTGAAGCCGAGATTTTAACTGTGGACACTAATTGATATTGATTGGCGTACCTCCCATTTGCATCTTCCCTTTCATGTCACTATCATTTAATTACCCATAATATCAATATGTATAAGCAAGATAACTTTAAGATTTGATTCATATTTTCCATAATAAAATCATATTTAAGTCTAATGATGCTGATAAAGTAACTGGGTGGTTAGCTAATCGGATTAAAGTATCATGTAAACACTAAAGAACACTTAAAACAGTATCGAAAATAATAATAATAAAACAAATGAAGGAAATTCATATCCAACTCAGCCACAGTTAGGTAAATTTGAAACAGTTGAATGTACTAATAAATTTAATTAAAACTTTCTATCACAGAGGAAGTTGGATTAAATACAAATTAACAAATAGAAAATGACATACAATTTTTAAAAGAAAACTATCCAATCCCTGCAGGTAGTTTGAACTTTTCTTGAACATTGCAGATGAAATATATATATATATATATATATATATATTTAAATAAATATATATATAATTTTTTAAGGAACAGATTCATCAGGGCATTATGATATTTCTGGCATCATATGAAAACACATTACGGACAATGTCAGTCCAGTACCTAGTTACAATTGTGTCACTTACTGTTTTCTGTAGTCTGCCCAAACAAGCTTAAACGTGCTGTTTTCAAAGCATACATCGCAAAATAATGGCCTGTGTCACTGTTGCCAGTTCTTTCAAAATTATTGGGTATTCAAAACATATTTGTTGTTGTTCTATTCAGTCCTAAGACTGATCTGATGCAACCCTCCATGCTAATCTATCCTGCTCAAGCCTTTTCATTTCTACATAGCTAACACATCTCACATCCCCCTAATCTGCTTAGCGTATCCCACCCTTAACACTCTCTTATGTACTTACCCCTCACACTTCCTTCTAATGCTAATATTAAAAGACCCTCATTCTGGAGATCTATCTACCTCAATATTGTTAGACTCTGAGAGTCTGCAAGTATATGTGATGCAGGATTGTCGTCTAGGTAGGAAAGGTTATCGTGGCGCAGGTTTAACTATATTATATATATACGGACGTTGCAGAATTTCATGGCCATGAATTCATGTAGAATTAGTAGGAACGACAGAAATTTGTTTTCCGGAATATACATTTTTTTTAGTCAAGGTAGGTTCTAACTAAAAATTCAATGAAAAAACTCGTACTTATTAAAAATTGTCAGTTTACTGGTTCTTACAAAACAAACGAGTTCTAGTTTCTAAACTTAACTAAAGAACAAATTTGGATGATGAAGCGTGGCACTGCATGTCTTCAGCATACTTTTCATAAGATGGTACGTAATTACCGAGTGCTAATCTCATCCACGATGACATATTTTCGCCAGTTAGTTGATTGCGATATTTTGACTTAATTATTTCATTTCAGAAAATGCAGACTCGCACAAGTAAGTCGACCCAAACATAGCCGTCAACTGAAGGTCGTATAGGATATTTATCTTCACATATAAAAGAGCAGATGCTGTGGCTTTGAGATGTACATCTCATATAATCTGCACTACCTCATTTCAACAGAAGATGAGTCCATCTTAAACTGACTTGCTATTTCAGTAACACATTCCTCAATGTTTTACGCAAAAAAGGATAACTCATAAAAGATGCGATATTTGCCAATTTACTGAAATTATAAAACCGTCTTTCGAATTCGCTCAAAATATTTAATAATTTTCCTTCATAAATATCAAAATTTAACTAAGGAATCCTTGCTTTGGTGGAGAATGTTTCAGATCATGTATCATAAGTTGCAATTTACTTTTGAATACGTTTATTGCGCTAATCATCTCAATAATGGATTTTCCTTTACCTTGAAGCTCCTAGTTAATGGTGTTTAAATGGATGTCTGCCAAAAATGCTAAATCAGTCAGCCATTTTCCGTTTTTTAGCATCTGAGTGTCATCACCTTTTTGGTCCAGAAAAGCTATTATTTCGGGCAATAATTCTTGAATTATTTCCAGTAATTTGTTGCGACTCAAGCACCTGACGTCCGTGTGAAGAACTAAATCAGTGTGTTCAGCAGATTCACTATCTTCCATCTGCAATTTGAAGAGCCTTCGTTGCAAGCTACGGGCACGGATGGAATTCACAATTTTTATTGCAATGCCCATAATCTCCTCCATGTTTAGAACTTTGTAACACAAAACTTGTTGATGGATAATGCAATGGAATGAGAAAAACGAAGGGAAATCGTCATTAAATTGACTCCTACTCCCACATTTATACTAGCGCGGACGAAGTCTCGAATGTTCTCAAGTACCTAACTAATTTTTTTTAAGCGTGCCGCCAAAAACTCCGCCCGAAGTTTATAGAAAAATCGGCGGGAATCAAAAACGTCGCGCGTCGCGGAATTTCTTTGACAAGTACCGCGCGTTTCTCTAATTAAGACACCTTTCGCCGCTAGAAGGGGATTATTACTACAGAAGACAGTGATTTGGGGATTATTCTGACCTAATTCAGGATCAACTAAAACAAAATCTGTGAATAGATCTATATCGACTTTAAAAAAACTCGCGATCGACCGTTTGAGCACCCCTGATTTAGGGTTTCAGATTCTTGAATTTCATCAGAAGGTTAGGAAAGCATTTCAAGTGATGGCCAGCCGTCGATGGCTGGTTGTCACTCAAAATGGTTTCCTAACTTTCTGATGAAGGGGGCGGTGCCTCCGAAAATTCAAGAATCTGAAACCCTACTTGGTGCCTGCCATCTGTGAACTACAAGTAAGCCACCAGTTTTCTGTCTCTCTTTCCTGTCCTTACTAAATGTTAACTCTCCTTCCAACGTGCCTTGCAGTTCGAAGTCCTGAACTCAACACTTCTAGATAGTAACCCCCCTCCATCCCTCATCCTGACCACCCATAATTGTACCAGTACATGTGTACCCATTTTATCACATGTTTGTTAAGATGTGGATGTGTGTGAGTATCCATTAAAATGTGGTTATATGTTTGTGTTAATATGTGGATGAATGTGCCCCCATCAATTCTTCGCCTTTATCCTGACTTTCATTCAGGGAGAAAGTTGGTTGCCTGGTGGGGTCTATTCTTTACCAACAAAAGTTTTGAAGTTTTGTTGACAGTCTTGTTGATATTTTTCGTAAAAAAATATCAGCTGTTCTGCTGTCCATAATAGAAGAAATTGTGATGTGGTGGAAGGAGGAGTTCTACATTTCAAACAACTTGGAACTGTGATCATCTTCATGATAAAAAGTGTTAAGGATCACAGCTGGGCACAAGAGTATGCACACTCCTCTACAAAATAAACCTACCAGATTAAATAGATTCTAGAAAGTCAGCTGTTGGTCTCTTAGTGTATAACTTTCACTCTCACAATTTATTCTTTTACACGTTGTAAAACAACCAATAATTTCTTTACTAAATTTAAGTTAAAACATTGAAAACAAAGTTTTGCATAAAATTATACGAATATTATTTTTAATATAACAACAATTAAAAAACATTCATAAATATTTACTAATTATGCCACTTGTAAGCCATTAAATTGTATTAACATGATGAAATACTTAGCTGAAGTTAATTTACCTAATCATTTTAAAGGATGAACTATGAAAAGTCTGCTAAACATTGATTGTACTTCTAAATTGAAAAAAAAAAGTACATAAACTTTAAAGTAAGCCATTTTGTTGAGTTAATTTTTCTTTGTGACTGATGCTAATTTTTTAACTGGCAGGGATTGGATGGAAATGGAAGACCCTCACTTGTGTTGTACTTCAGAGTTCAGTTCTACGTGGACAGCCCATTGTTGCTTAGGTGAGTAAGATTGCATAAGCGTTAAAATTATTTAGAAAAAATAAAATATTTGCAAAACTAATAATTCTTCAAAAAAATAATATTTTTCTTTTTTTTTGTATGTTTTCAGAGACAATGACAGCCGACATCACTATTATTTGCAACTGCGCCACAATGTGCTCTCACGTGGCCTGTTGCATGCATGTGCCAGTGAAGAGTTGTTGTATCTGTTGGCAGGATTGGCCTTGCAAGCTGACCTCGGGGACTACACCCCACAACAACACACTGGCAACTACTTCAATCCAACGGAATATTTCCCTAGCCAGGTACTCAACTATTAACTAATGTTAATTTCTCTCTTCATTTTAATAGTTTTTGAACTCTTACAGTTGTCATATTTTACTTTCTTAAAATATTTCCAAAATTATGAAAGAATTTAAATTTTATTTTAGGCACTGTGTTCCCTTATCACCATTTTACTTGTTTCTATTTGCATTTTAGTTTTAGTTAACCAATAATAAGGCATGCCCATTTGTTGGATAGGCTGATCAATTCATAAAATCATCTCAGATCTTGTGTTATTAAAAACATTGTGATTAAAACATCTAGAATACAAAATATCAAAATATTTCAAAATTATAGAGAAGAAAGTTTATTCAACTAAATTTTGTGAATATTATTTATAAGTATGGTTAGAACTTAGAATTATATTGAATGCATCAAAGGTACTAATATATATTAATATTTATTTACTTTTAGCTTAACTTGAAATATCATTCACAGATGGTGTCATCTAGTGAACAACAAATCATGCAGAACCTGCCTGCATTGCATAGAGACAACCAGGGAATGGGAGGAGAAGAGGCCAAGCTCTTGTATATCAGGGAGGCTTCATCAGCAGAGGTATCGCCGCTCACTCATAACTCACACTTGTACCGCCTTCGTCACAAAAAGCAAGAACAGGGGCCAGGATCTGTGTGGCTTGCCATCTGTGCAAAGGGCATACAGATATATGAGGTGATTACATACCTGTCCATAAATTTCAGTTTTGTTCAATTCTATTTTACCGGCCATGTGTATATTAAATGATATTCTAATCATTAAAATTATCGTTTTAGGAAAATTCTGCAAAGACATTAACAGCAACTTTTCTATGGACTAATATAGGGAAACTTATATTTGATGTAAGTATATTTAGAATTAGGAATGAAGGTACACTTATAAGATTCATGAATCTTTTAATTGATTTATGAGTTTCAAAATAAAATGGATTACAAATATGAAAATAATCATATTTATGTAAATCCAAACTTTCATAAATGAGCAAAATCTCATGTCAATATTTAAAACCACAAATTCCTACAGAGAAATTAAATTGAATTTACTCTAATTGAAAATTAACTTTCAGAAAAAGAAATTTGAAATAAGAGCACACAACTCTCTAGTTTCTGAAGAAAAATATACATACTACACGAACACTGATGAAAAAAGTAAACACCTTTTACTGTTGTGTCGTGCGACGCATCAATTTAGCATGGCAATTCAACCCCGCTTATCAGAAGTGAAACGGAAAGAAGAAGAAGGTATCACTTTAATAAACATAACTGTACCATTAAAGACTCAGTAGCAGTATATTATTAAAATTTTAATTATCATTAATTATTATTTTATTGGGTGTAGATTATAAAAATTGTTTAGACACAATTAAATTTGGCTTTGTTGCAAGCTTTAAATATTACATCTGTGTCTGAAAATTTTTGAGAATGGATTAATAAATAATGGAGAAAATTTGGGATGTTGAGGGTGAACCCTCTGAATCTTCTTGTACTACCAATCCATGACACCCAGATAATTCTGGGAATTTACAATAGTATTGTTGAGAAAAAGTCATGAGCATTGTCTTTGTACTTTCTTTGGACTGGGCAAACCATCACCAATGCATTCTACATGCCGTTGTTTTGTGGTTGGTTCATATTAATGGCACCAATTCTCGTCACTCATGATGATTTTTTCCAGAGCAGAATTGTCTGTGTTTTCATTTCAATTAAGTTGCGACTGGCATCCATGCATTTGTGTTTCTGTTCTGGAGTCAAAGTGTGTGGGATAAATATTGCACACACTTTTATCTTCATCAAAACTTTCTGGAGAATATCTTGAACACTTGTTTTGAGAGCTATAGTTCTGCATAAGAAGTGATGGTGAGTTTGCAAAATATCACAAATTTTCTCAATGTTTCCATTGGATGAGCTGGGGATGAGTCACCGTGTCCTTGAGTGGTCTCCTTCTTTAAAATATTTTTAAAAACCACTCAGAAACTCATCCATGACTTCAACATTTATCACTGTAAGTCATTTTCATGGACTTGAATGCCTCATCATTCTGTGAGAAATGTGAAACAAAATCACTGCACATTGCTCCATTGAGATTTTGTGACTCAATAACATTGACACACTATGCTTGGATATCCTTTACTTAACACTGCCTGCAGACAACTGGCTGGTCAATTGCACATCTATTGTTTATAGTTCTTAATTTAAGCTGCCCCAACTGCACTAATGTCATTTACAAGGAAAAAATGCAATCTTGAAATTTTTTGGACCTATTCTGTAGATTGCTGTTTCATTATTTAAGTTTGCAATCATTACTTTTCCAGATATAAAACGATATCGTGAGTGGTTATTACCTGCTACATGCAAAACTCACCTTAATGATCAACGAACATCTGTAATTAGCAATACTTCATCTAACACAACATCTGGCATTGTATCGGATCGTGTACAAAGTTTAGATGAAAGTGAAGATGACCTGGAGGTTGAAATTATGATAACATCTCCTCCTGCACCATCTGTGGAGTCTCTTGCCCTTGCACATTTGAGAGATGGGCCCTCCCCTATGCCTAAAGGTAAAATCATGCTAATTAAGCTAAACTTCCAGAGAAAAACTTCAGCCATGTAATTCAATTGATTGTTATAGGATCTGATGAAGTGGATCATTGCCTCACTTCTGTACGACCGCAGAAGTCTTCTCCAAGTAGCAGCAATGGAGGTGCAGGAGGTGCAGTTACTCCAGCCACAACCGATGGAAGTCAGTGTTCAAGTTCATGCTCTACCGTTGTAGTTGCAGCAACTTCAGGAAGTGTTAGTTCTACGACACCAAGGAGTGACCAGCAGATTACACTTTCTAGGCGTCGTGCATCTACATCATCCAGTCTGGAGTTAGGTTACTCCCACACGGCACAAAATTCATCTGTGTCAGAAGATTGTATTGGTGGGATAGACTATTCTGTTCAGAGTGCTCATACAAGTAGTGGTGTTTATACATTGGGAGGTGAAACAACTACTGCTACAGCCAGTTCACAAGCTACATCATCTGGTGTTTTTGCCGGTGGTAGTAGATCAAGTGCTGGAAGTGCAGCATCTTTTCGTGGTGATGGTAGCGACCCACCTGATGCCCCTCCTCGTAGTCCTCTGTCAGCAGCAGAACTTTCTGATCTTATCGTAGGACGACCGTTGCCAGCATCTGACGACTACCCTCCTCCACCACTTCCTCCGCCTCGCACGGACAGTGATTCCAGATATAACAGTGGTTCTGATGAACTTATTATTCAAGAACATTTATCACAGTCTCAGCATTCACTTTTGAATCAACAACAGAATCTTTTAACATCACAATTACGAATATCCCAACCGGAGGAGGCTCCTGCTCGATTTATTACAACTCGTCCACATATAAATATATTGACCGCACATACTAGTCTTGTTCCTCCCACTGCAGCACCAAGTTATGCTGCACCCACACTTACATATCAGTCGGCAAATAATGTTATATATTCACCTTCTTTGAAACCTAAACCAATACCTGCTCCAAGAAGACTTCCTCTACCGGCACAGCCACACTTGGGAACATCTTTTTTAAGTGGCTATGCGAGTATTGACCCAGGAGCAAAAATGAAGGTTTCTGCACCAGTCCAGCCATCATTAATCATCGGAAAAAATAATTACCTTGATGTTCATGCAACCAGAGCTGGATCAGGCATGCTGAGGTCTACTGTAGCATTAGCTGCTACTTCTCCTGGCTCATCTTATTCTGCTGGCAGTGGGAGTCAGTTTATTGGTGCAGCGGGAACAGGTTTGCTGAGACAAAATATAAATCTTGGAGCTACATCACCAAGCTCTTCATATTCAGCTGGAAGTTGCAGCCAGTTTATAACAGGTAGCATTCCAGGCTCTGGAATGCTGAGATCAACTGTTGCCCTTGCTGCTGCATCTCCTGGATCATCTTATTCAGCTGGAAGTGGAGGCCAATTTGTAACAAATGCAGTTCCTAACGCCAGTATCCTTCGGTCCACTGTAGCCCTGGGTACATCGTCTCCTGGCTCCTCATATTCTGCAGGCAGTGGGAGTCAATTCATACATTCTCATCCACATCCACACCTTCATACTCAACCATTTTCACCTCCACCACCTCCTTTACATCCTCGTCAGCCCCCACCACCACCCCCTCCCTCTGTTCCAGGACAAACTTTAGCCACAGTGTATACATCACAAGTAACTCGTGGTCAAATTGAGCAATTTCAGCAACAGATGTTTTCAGATGTGGACTATGTTATTTACCCTATGCGTGACCCAGCTGTGAGCAAGCAGGAGTACATGGACGCTAAACAAGGATCACTGATAGCAAGGCACTGCTACCCAAATCCTCCTCCCTATTATCCTGAAGGGCGATACATGTACCGCAGTACTCCTAATGTTGCTTTAGCAGTTCCGGTGACTTTCAGTGGCAAATATGCTTCTAACCAAAACCTTGCAGCTAGTCATTACCCTGCCTCATTATATTCTTGCTCTTCATCATCTACACAAAGCCTAAGGTACGAACCGCAACAAGCTATGGTGTTTCCTGAGTTCTTGCCATTAGGGGGACAGTCTTTGTCACAATTTGGTAGGGCTAGATCAGATGACAATATTTTGAACTCTTATGAAAAGCCAGCAGTTACTACAAGTTTTGTTGAAAGACCTAAGTACCGCCGTCTTCCTCCGCCTCCACCTCCTCCGCCATATGAAGAGCAGGTAAGAATATAAATATAGAGAATAAAATTTTAATGTATGTATTACTGTAATATATTTTCTGCTATTTAGGCAACTAGTATAAGAGTATAGCATACTGTTATTGAAAAAAAATTAATTAACATACCACAAGTTATTTAAAAGTGTAAAAGTAGTTTATGTATGTCCACATAACTTTTCAAATGCATAAAGTTATAGTATGATTTGTTACACAACCATTCTATACAAATAATGGATTAAAATATATTAATATGTAGCCCCATTAATGAACACCCAATAACGGAATAATGCATACTCACAAACAAACAGGCATATCACATACCGTATATACAAAACTTAGAGGTAGGAGTTACAAATAGAATGTAATTGATGAAAGGCAGTTGTTAGAGGTTGTTTAGTCCAGGACTTTGTCTAAATTGTCAGATGTGTTAGAAAGAGAGTCCTCAAAATGAATCAGCTGGTTCAATTAATTTGAAAATTCAACTGCTTCACATGAATCAAAATATACATTCAGTTTCAAATAATATTTGGGACATATTTATTTAAAATTATTATCCAATTTAGTAACAAGTGATAGCTGCTACTGGTGAGCTAATTGCTACTTAAAATATTACAATGGTTTTGGGATTAATATAAATTCAATGTTTTTTATTAAAAAATGTTTTCATTTGAAAGTATTATTTCTATACATCCAAAATAATAAAATAAGTAACCAATTAAAAAGGAATATTAAGTGATTAAATAAATACCACACAAATTTCTGCCACCCTCCACTCTTTCATAAGCTGATTTAACAAAAAAAAAAAAAGAACATGTAGCACAAACCAGGTGAAAAAACTGAAAAGCTTGATTTCCAATTTTGTGTGGTGTCATTATTACAGCTCTTACAATTTTGAATCATATGACAAAACCAACTAGTATTGCCGAAATATTGTGTGTCATTTACTTTTTTCTGTTTATCAGTCATTTATATATTTTTTAAAAAAGAGAATTTTAATCTCTTTATTTTATTTAAATTACTTAAATAACAAATAATGAATGTAAGAAATTTCTAAGTATCAAATCTGCAGCTGTGTGTGCACTTCAGCATATTATTTATCAATATTCTGGCATTACTAAATTTTAAAGTTACTCAGTTTACATTCAACTTTTTAAATATTAATTTTCTTTCAGACTAACGAAAAACAAACAGTTATTCAAGGATCAGGGAAAGGATCAAAGCAAGGAGAAGGGGAAGGTGTACTTGACATAAGGACATTAAGAGAGAAAAGCAAAAATCTTGACCTACCTCTCATTTCTGCATTGTGCAATGATCGTTCACTACTTAAACAGACTAATGCTTTTGTCATGCCGAGACATCCAGGAAGTAGTGAACGACCAACCTCATGGCATGAGACATCATCTTCAAGTGGCATAGCTGGCTCAGAGAGCAGCAAAAAATCTGGAAGCAATAACAGTGGGGGTACTCTTCTATCTGCAATTCTTCCTGGGAGCAAACATTCTGGAAGTGGCGGAAACAGCAAGTTGAAATATCCTGTGTCTGGGCTTTCTACAACACAAATTTCCAAACCACAGAGAAAAGTATCAGCAAGTACGCACACACATCCCCATGCCCATCCAGAGCTGAAAACTAAGGTGAAAAATAAATATAGAGAAGCTCTCATGCCTTGAGCTTAGTATAATATCATTGAATATCAGTGATAACTAATGTTTTGTTCCACAAAATGTACAGATTCGAAAGACGTAGTCCAGTGTTCCAGGTTTAGTTGGTGGAATGTTTGGCGATAATAAGTAAAGTTTAACAAAAATGTAGTTGGATACTGTCAGTGGATTTAATAGTATTATTTTTCAGCTTCCAATTATGTAAACAGTGTTGATGACTTAATCTTATTCTCTGAAAACATGGCCTTCATTTGTGTTCACTTTTAACTCAATGTATGTACAAACTTTTGATTCATACCTTTCTTGTTATCAGTTGTTAAAAATGAGGTGTTTTATTTAGAAGTGGTAATCTTAATACATTGTGAACGTAGTGCAAGAAATTTAATATCAATGTGAACCAATATGGATGCTAATTATTAAAATATCAGAGCATGAGTTTAAGTAATGGTGTTATAAAGTGGCATTATGTATTGGAAAGAATACATTTTTAATTATTAACTTGATACCTGTGTATTAACTCAAATTAATGATAAGCATTCTTTTGACTGAGGCACTGAAACTATAACATCTAAGGAAAATTCACACTTCCTTTTATATTTATTAAAAGTTAAGCAAAATATGTTCCAGAATTGTATTTCTCTGGAATAATTTCAATAATAGGTATCATTCGGACCACACTAAATTTAAAATTCTTATTTTTATGAGATGATATATCCATTTTACAATTATGTTGGAGCTAATCTGCTTACATTTATCTTCCAATTTGGTACAATAACCCACCGAACCTCCAGCTGCCATTCGTAACTTGTAGTTTGTACTTTTGCAATATAATTCCTTCCTCCTTACTTTAGTGAAACAAATTACATTGGCTTTAGCTTGGATGATACCAAAGTTACCAACATGTAACTTAAACTGTTTATAGTGTTCAAGAGGAAGAATATTATAATTTGGATTCCAAACAATGCTTGTCAGGCTTTATCTTACAACTTCACAATTCCCCCAATGATTTTTGTCACTAGAATTGAATATATTTTCACATTTCAATTCTCACTTTTGTAGAACTGAAACATTGGAAGAGTTGGTGCTATTATATTTTTATGTATACTTCAATCTTGTGATTGACATTTATTTGTACAGACAGCTTTGCATGTATTTATTTTTTGTTCTTTGTTAAACTTTTCAGTGTGTATCAAAACATATATTGTACAATGTTTAGTTATCATTTTAAATTGTTGGCTTTAACAAAATTGGGCATACTTTTGTATTCCCAAATTTCTATTCTGAAGTTCTATTCAAAGAAATATAATTATGTTAAAGAATTATGTTAAGGAAGTCTTCTTTTGTTATAATAAGATGTATATCTGAAAGCTGCATACTCAGAATATCTAATTCCAAGTTATTTGTGAATTTGCATGGAAAATTATGTTAGAAAAAAATCATTTTAATGCTGGACATTCAGCATTTGAAGTTAAATGAAATATTGAAATATTCTGTCTGCTTTGCACTATAAATCAAATATGGTTTAGTGGAATTTTTGTCATACATGAAAATATCCATATTATATGCCTCTATTGTAAAGCTACTAACCAGATCTGTCTGAAGCTCAAAAGGCTTCTCATTCTCAGGGTGCCATTTTCTGTTTCCAATAACTATAATAAGACTATTTCATGTTATAAATGTATGTTAATATTTTTTTTAAAGAAAGAAAATAGTTTACTACTTGAACATTCATTCCATTGTAATAAAATATTAATTGCTCAAGTTTGTTTTGTAATCATTGTCATGTATTTCAGTAAGATCCATAAAGAAACAATATATTACACTGGTAGCCAATGTGCTGCCCTTTTTTAATTCATCTTCCACCTAATATTCCAAGTCATTTACTCAATTTTAAACAGACGTGTGGATTGGATATGATTGTTACTCTGATATGTTTACACATATGTTTATATACTACATTTATATATTATAATAATAATATTTGCTAACGTGCTTGCATTTACAAGGCATGTCCATAAAGTAAGTACCATTTTGGGAAAACATTTATTTTAAAATCAAATTTATTTTTCTATGAAAGAACATTTCTCAAACTATTTTTCTAGATAGTTGCCATCATTTTTCAAACATTTGTCATAGTGGGAAATCAACTTTTGTATGCCTTCTTCATAAAAGATTCTGCCAGTAAAGACAGCCACTTTTGAATACAATTTGCAATAATTTATGAATCTTCTGACAGTCTCATGCAAAACAGTTTTTGAAAGCTGTGGAAACTCATCACAAAGCGTACTAATTATGAACTGTATTTTTTCACAAATTTTCTCATTCACCTTTTCAACCAAACCATTACTGACAACAGAAGGTCACCTATTCCTTGCTTTGTCACAAACATTGGTTGGTCACCATTCCAACTGTCATTACATTTTCACCATAATTCTTGACAAGTTGACAATGAATTTAAGCTGGCTTAACAATCTTTGCATTAAAAAAGCGTATTACAGAATGCACTTCACAGTCTGCAGGACAATCTGGTTGTAATAGTGTGAGTGGAAAGACAATGAACCAGAAAGAGATATGTGCATGCACACTAACATTGCAGTGGCAGCAGAATGAACAGTACTTACTTTCTGGACATGCATCATATTGAAATATTCACATTATTAGAAAAATGATAGGCTAACAATCAATAAAGACAAATGAATATATTCTGTTATTCCCTCTGCATTTGATAGAACACATTTGTTGGTGAGGATATTGTTCAATTTGTTCCCATCACACTTTTACATATTATTAGCTCAATCTTTGGCATTCATATTAGGCAAGATTAATTGTGTACTCAGTAACATAAATAAGTAAGGCAATCCAGAACTTATATATTTAAATTTAGAAAAAACAATTTTGACATCATGATAATTTTAAGAAATTAACTAAGTTACTACAGATTACCTTTTTAGATCTAAGTACTGGATTTATTATTGGTACAAAATTTTTCACAGACAAAGTGACTTCAATTGTTGAGAAAATTATAAAGAAGAAATTAATTCTCACTGAAAATGAACTTGCGTCTGGAAATGCATCACCATGGTAGATGGCACAACTTATAGTGTGTTTATTGTACGTTGCAGATTGTGTGATTGGTTTAGACTGCTGTAGAAGTAGAATGTTCATGTATTCATTGTAGGAACAAGTGGAGATGATGTTCCATTTACTTCCAAGCAGATGGAAAAGAGCAAATGGCTGCACAAGTCAACCAACAGCACCAACCATTTATAGTCTTTTTTTTATTAGCATTGGTCTGTTTAGATAGACAAATATGGAAAGTAGCAATGGAATTGTTTCCTCAACAGACTAGCATGTAAACTTCCTGTACACCACTCTACTTCTTTTGATTCAGAATCTGCCTTTGACAATATGACAGATAATGTGATTTCTGCATGATTGAGCATTTCATCCTGCGAAAGCCTTTTTAAACTTAAGTTGTGACATGTCTGTAGTGTAGGACAATTTGCTGTCATTGCAAACACAGTCCATTTCTGCACTTTTCCACCCATTTCCAGTAGGTTTGTTAGTGTAATTAAATTTCACCCTGTGTATAAAAATGGGTGTATGTATATTTATGTTTGTTTCACATGCAAGCATAAATTCTTCAATTAATTATGAGCAAATGTTGTACATTACAGTTATGATCTTGAAATTCACTGTGTTGTTTAACTTTGAGTTTATTCCCTTCAATATGGGAAAGGAGCATATTACAAAATGTCTACATTGCCAGAGATAGGATATGGAATCAGAGCTTTAAATTTTAGCAAGTTTGGTAGTGGCATGAATCATATCAATTAAGTTTCAGGTTATTCACCATTGGCATGAACTCAGGGGCCTGTTATAAGGGACAAATAATCAAAATAGTCCTCATTGGTATTGAATCAATGTTATTCTGTGACATTGAGGAGAGGATAAGTCACACTTTCCACACTAGTTAATGAAGTCTATATGTGCTAGGGTGAAAAGTGGCCAATTATAAAATATTTGAAATGTCCTGATATTGGAGTAGAATTAATTTATTTTCCCTCTGGGCACCGCCCATTTCATCATAAAGTTAGGAAGACATTTCCAGTGATCGGCTATATATGTATTTTATACATCACCGGTTCTAAAAGTTTTTTTATTAGTGGATTTAGATGAATATCTAGAACTGTGGAATGTTTGATAGTTGACTTCCTATACTGCTGAAACTTTTAAAAGTATGTTTATTATTTATTATGCAGCATTTAAATTTTGCCAGAGGATCTTAGTTTGGCACCTTTGAATATTAGATGTGTTTGATTTTGTTGCACATCCCCATAGCTCAATCCCATAGGTTCATATTTGTTTGAGGACAGCTTTGTATACCAGGATTTTATTGTCCATAGATAATCTTGATTTTCTTCTTATCAGTGACTGTAGTTCTCTTGTCTCATTCTCAACTTATTTTCTCTTATTTACTATATGATTTTAAGTCAATTTAGAATTCAAGTTTAGTCCTACATATTGTACCTTTTTAGAAGAAAGACAAGAATGGAAAAATTTCAACCGGACCAGGGACCTCCTGTTTCCCAGGCAGCTGCTCTACCACAGAGCTAATCTGAGTTGATGTCCACACACTGATTCAACATACCTCCATTACCATAAACCTAAGCCAGGCTCACCTTGACTCATTCAGTAATTTACATATTGGCTATCTGTGTTATGAAATTGCAATGTAAATAACTAATTCTAAGTGTTTAGAAATTATATATTTATGTTATGTGGCAATTTCTTTTGCCTTAGCACTTACAGTTTAACTCCTGTAAATCTAGTAATTAAGTTAATTACAGTTCCATTATTTTGAAAAAATGTAATATAATTTAAAGAATTGACAATGCTAAATGATTTTGTACAAAGTTTTTACTGTATTTTTTCCTACCGTCAGATGGATTGCAAACAAAGTTTTAGGATTGCAGGATTTGCCAGGAGAAACAGCAGAACTTCGATTTCAATGCAATGGCGAAATACTCGGTTCCTGAAAAAGTTGTAGCATTGACTACTGAAAATGTTTGTAGCTCTGAATTTGTCATTTGTGTCACAAAATAAATGCCCAACATTGGCAAAAATATATTTTGAAAATACAAGGAAATTGATCATTTTTATAAGGGAATGGTGTGCTCAAATACCTTGGTCTTAATATTTACAAACAAGAATTATTTTTGAAGATGGCTGTGGCACTATAACTGATGGCTTTGAAGGATATTTTGTTTACATTACTGCTTAGCTCAAGGAAACTGAATACTCAGGTATCTGGAAATATTGCATCACAGGCAGTGTCCTCGTTGTTGCTTAATACACCTCCTTTGTTAACAGCGAAGGCCGCTCAGAATCTTCCTTCCTTTTCCCAACTCATAAGACTTCTTGACTTCTATAATCACCTTCCTACACTTAGTCTCTACTTCACAGGTGCCAAATAAATAGGTCTGTCTGTATCTCCACCCAAACATCATTACTGTATCACCTCCTTTCCATCACTCTTTGTCTCATGTCTAGTCTATAACTGCCTATGTGATGATTCCTCAACAACTAACTCTTCTCCTCTTTCTATTTGTCTCAAAGCCTCCATTAAGCAACGTTTTCCATTCCAGATCTAAATATTGGTGAATGACAAGTCATTTCTTACCCCCAAAGCTTTTAATATGGGGCAACATCTCTTCCTACAGAGATATGAAATCTCATGTTCTAGAGCATTCACACTTCCTATGGGATACTTTCACACATGCCAATATTGTGGCAGCTGAGATTTGCCCTTTTAAGAATTTATAAACCTGGCCTTGGTCAGCAATGGAAAGTCAATCCATTCACAGGTCACCAATTGAATGGAGATTTGTTCTTCAGTACCTGAAGTGAAATGGACCCACAAGTTCCAGAGCTCAGAAAATTTGGTCTGACAAATGAAATAACTAGCCTGAGTCAGTTTGTTACTCCCTTCTGAAGTGTTAGATAAATGTGATAAGATGCAAGATGGATGCAAGTTTATGACCATTTTTAAACTAGGTTTTCCTCAATCATCGGCTGTACCATAATCATCCCACTTTCATAAAATTGTCAGAAGTAAAATCTACAATTCAACCCGAAGGAAGTTCTGGTCGCCTAGTAACTTGCATCAAGACACACGAATGAAGATAAAACAGGTTCGTCAAGTGAACGAAATCTCTGCTGTACGTGGTTACCCTAATAAGTAATTAACCCTGATATTTTAAAAACTGTCACCTTGAATTAATTTATTTGTTTTTAATAGAGCGCAGGACCCCTATTAAGGGACTGTAATTTTGAAAATTAAATTCTTATATCCTAAAGCGCAAGTAATTTAATACCGCCACAATCATTTACATACATTACCATATTCCATTTTTTTCAAAGATACCTTCATAACAATTTTCAATCATTTGCAAACTTCTATCCACAAAATGGCTTGATCGTGAAATAATTTATCAATAAATATATATTTTCCATGATAATAAATTAAAAATACATGTGCAAAAATAACTTACATGAGGAAGACAATCGATAATCTGACTAGGACAGATGTGAATGGCTGAGGGAGAGACGGGCAGCCACTGTGCAGGCCTCATTAGATCTTAACCCTTCTCCTGTTGGTTAAAGATAATCGGGAGAGTGTGAAACAGGTCTAAGAATAACAGAAAAAATAATATAAATATCAGAAAACATTTTCAAAAGGTTTATTTAATACTAACCTAGTTCTAGGAACTTATGAGTAATTGCCTTATTTATCCTTAATAATTAAGTGTATGTATATAGAAGCACTTGCCTAAATAAAATTATAATATCTACATCTATCCGTATTATTCGTCCACCGCATTTAATGAACAGAATTATATGCGCACTTAATTAAAATAGAATGACATTTTTTCATTTTTTGTACTTTCTCGGACTCTAAACTGAGAGTTCTAATATTAGCTACTATATTGAGTTTAAGATTTAGCGCGCATTTACTAATTGGTGTTTGGTGCTCGCTGGACCAATCCGTGGAAGACTCCGAGGCGCGCCGAATGGCATCGCGTCGGCACACGTTATTTTTTTGTTTTGTTGTTACTATCGTGTAGTCAGCGATAGTGTTCAGTTTTGTATTAGTATATTAATAACCTTTCTGTAATAATCACCTAAAATAAACAGAAAATTGTTTTGTTTATTGTTAAGACTTAATTCAAGTGTTTTGATTCACCTCTGCAAACTAAAATTAATAGGTTACGGTGCGTTTAATTATTACGGATGAAAATGACATACATTGTACATCTACGTTATAACAGACACATTGCTAATTGTAGTATCATGCCGAGTGGTCTAATACTCAGAGATGTAAGCGAAACTACCGTGGCGCTGATATCTAGATCATAATTTGCCTTAGCCATGGAATTACTTCGCGAAAGAAATGCCATTTTGAAGATTGTGTAGAATTTTGGATAAGCCATTAAGTTACAATAAATAATTTTGACCTCTCCAAAACAACATTTTGTGCTGTTTCCAATATGCAATGTTGATCAAACTGTGTCATTGTTGTACTTGGACATGAAAGTTAAAAATCACGACAATGGTAATGAAGGAAACAACTGTCCTCATACAAATGACACGTTTTTTATTAATGATAAAACTAACCGTTAAATTCGGTAACTGATACCATAAATTAACAAATTTTACAAAATATGACGTGCATATTTGAAGACAGGTATTAGGGTTATTGTTTTAGTCATTTTCCTAGACATTTACCATAATAATTTCTAGTGTAATGATAATGCTCGTTTAAATTTTGAAACGTATAAATGTTAGAAAACTTGATAAAATATGGCGCGACGACGATTTAAGCATAGTTCTATCAAAGATTGCAGGCTATTTATGGATTTACAGTAATTACGTTTGCACTAATGGGAGGAACACAAAACGTTTTGGTGGCACATTCAAAATTGTTGCTTATAGTGAATATCCACAAACTGCATGGCTTTGGTCGCGGTGGCGTGCGCGGCTGTCTGCAACCGCCTTACACCATCAATCTGACAGGCAGTATTAGCAGAAACTACCAGTGTTATTGAGTGTGAATGGTGGACTGACACCGTGAATCACGGATATCTTAGCAGCGTCTATCTTAAGCTAGGTTTACACGGGCAGTGATGTTCGTCGAAGTTGGGTTGGCTGTGCACTGCCTACCGTTCACATCTTAGGCAGATAACTGCCCACTTCTTCACTGACAATTCTGTGCAAGTGCTGCCCTCACTACAGAAGGGGCAGAGAAGTCTGATGCATGTTTATACTTCTCTGCTATTTTTTGGCAACTACGACCGGTTGAATTGTTGATGTTGCATAGAGTTGATATATTGTTTATATCAAGTTGAATATTTTTCCCCATCGTGTTTTCGCGTACGCATAATGTCCATAAACAGTAACTAATCACTTTGTATTTGTGATAGAATAGACGTAACGAGGAAGGGTTCCTGAAAAAGTCAAATTCAGTATCACGCTCCTGTACTATAGATACATAAAAATGAAAATTGTTGTTTAGTAATATTGCTTTATATTATTACTACAGAAATCAAGCAATAATAAAAACAGCACATGTACTTTGAAGCTGGTTTTCATTGTTTAATTGGCTTGGTTTCTATTACTAGTTTTATTCCCCTTGAAGGTGTCAATTACTGAACAAAACGAAATGAATTATTTTTCATTACGTGTGATAGTAGAATGTTTATAGCTATACATAATTATTTTGCGTATTTTTTTTCTAGTTGAAGTTTGTGCCGTTGGAGGGTGGACAATAATTATTTTTGGAAAGTTAACCTAAAAATTTATAGGCGATTAGGTGCAACAAACGAACTCTATCCTAAATGCTTCTGAACCAAAATTCTAACCGCTGTTCACAACAAAGATTCACCAACTCTAATCGCACACTATAACAAACTGCACGCGTATTGAAAATGAAAAATACAAACTGTTTTCCATTGCGCAATCGATACTCAGCCCTGCCTCACCGTTCACAATCGATAATTGACAACCGTAACTGCCACTAACTGGCCTCCCATGAGGGCAGCGTCTAGGTCGGTGGAGGGGGAACGTCAGTCATGACTGACATACTGTTGACACGCTCCAAGAAAAGTGAGGCAGTGCTCTCGTGTCAGCGATGTATAGGCAGTTGTCAGTGCAGCACTGACGTGTGTTGACACGCCACTGACATCACTGCCCCTCGTTTTCTGGCAGTCATCACTGCCCGTGTAAACCTAGCCTTAGGGTTGTTTAGCTCCGCCCAGACCCCGCATCCAAAGTGGTGTGGCCAGGACAAAAAATTTCTACCTGCTACCCTCCTTTACCGTTGCTGAGGGGTTGATGACCCTATAGCGACCCGGAAGAAGAAGATTTCTCAATAGCTGCAAAATTTTATAAAATTCTTTTTCAGTCTTCTCGCACTTGATGCTAATACTTGGACGGATGAATTAGTTGATAAACAGGAGATTATTTGGTTAAAAAGAACAACCATAATTTTTCTTAGCTGAAGATGGTTCACATCTGTATGAGGTGCAAATGAAAAGTAAATTTTGAAGTGGTAGATTTTTGTACTATTCATATATGAGGGTCCCTTATAAATCCAATAAGATTTTGTACTATATTGGATTTATCCTTGGGTACTACATAAATGAAAGCACGCGCAATAAAGCTTGGTTGACATAGTAAGTATAGGTATTTATACTGTGGTATTTTCGCTTAAAATTGCATTGCGAAGCCAAGAGAGCGTATCTCTTGGTGGTTTTTTTTGTCACATTGTAGTGAACAATAGAGATGAGATGTTCAGTCGCTGGGTTGCAAGCCAGATGTGAACAAAGAGACAGTCAGTGTCAGATGCTTCCCTGAAAACAAGGGAGGAAGCTAAACAGTCCTACAAAAAAAAGGCTTGCGAACCCCGTAAGCTGAGAACATTTTATATAAATAGTCAAGACATGGCCGATGTGGGGCATAGGGAAATGAATGAAAGCCAGGCGGAGTTCTGGTAAGTCCATCAGGGCTGACTCCCTACTTCCTGATTTTCCTCTTTCCCTCCCCCCCCCCCTTATTCCATGACCAAAGTAATTGTATCTACGGGGTCAAAGACCTTCGACATAGGGTGTGTTCACTGATCCCATTGGACCAGTCGGCTAACTGCCCATCAATACTGATCAAGGCAGGTTTGTTGCATTCCCACAACAATCCAGTCTCTCGTAATCAGAGGGACGAAGGAGTAGTTCCCAATAGCCCAACCTACATGATGCAGGTTTTCGCTGCATCACCTTTAGGTGAAACACCGGGTAGGATTTTTACATTACAGCTTAGGGGCCATAGTCATCCCTGGGCTACCTTCCACACACCCCGTCTTCAATTCCCTTCCTATGCTATTAGAGGGGAGTTGCCTGCTTCAGGATCACCCTCATGTAGCTTGTTAGTCCACAAAAATTGCTTGTATACTGTGTTAGTTTTACTTATGATTGTCGTGTTGTACTCATCGACCCAGAGTTAAAATAGTCGCTCTGCACTGCCCTAAAAGAAGGGCGAAAAATTTCAATTACATTAAAATATATTAATTTTACGGGACGGTTACTTTCATTTGTGCATTAAAGTCTCTAAGTGAATGCATGTAGCCTATACTCTTGATCTGTTTATGCTCTGAAACGACTTAACGGATTTCAATGAATATTTCAGGGATTGAAACAGGAATTTTGACTTAAATTTTCGTGTATGTTTAATTTCGATGTATTGAAGAGTTCAGAAGATATTTATATGAATATATATAAATCCATTGAATTGCCGCGCGAAAACCAGCTGCGACTGATAAGCCCTATTAGGTGTTCTTATACTATTCACTTACAGTGTTATGAGTGTAATTTTAGCAGCATGAGAGAGAGACAGAGGCCGAAAATTCTCACTCCATCTATTGTTGCAGCAGGATTCACGCCATAATTAACCTATTGTATAAGAAAGTCCCTGCGGTATAAAAACTTCGTTGGATCATCGATACGACGTATATATAATTGGTTTTATTTGCTAATATTTAGTAATT
Source organism: Eucriotettix oculatus (assembly GCA_034510155.1). Classification (NCBI taxonomy): domain Eukaryota; kingdom Metazoa; phylum Arthropoda; class Insecta; order Orthoptera; family Tetrigidae; genus Eucriotettix; species Eucriotettix oculatus. Next base: position 6,071,886 of record CM067378.1, read on the forward strand.
GCTCATATTTTAAAGCAAGTAAAATAAATATGATTTATCCCAATAAATATAATTGAAGTTTCTGCCTGTCTGGAAGCTTGTACCTAACTGGGTCTGAAACGTGTCAAAGTGGAACCTGTCAAGAACAACTATGAGCTATAAAGTTTTCCCTGAAGCGAACATAAATAAATGATACCGTTATTTTTATATATTTAATGAATTCAACTTATCAAAATTATGTACCTGTAATTTTGTTTTGAGGGCAAAATAAAAAGAGCTATTTCCGCGCCAACGAAGTTATGGCATAAAAATATATCTTTGAATTTCCTCACTGTTTTAAAATGTATTACTGTGTCGCCGTAAGAGTGACTAACAGAATGTTGTTGTTCTTTATTTTGTTGAAGAATATGGTATATTTCCACGTTTGACCTTGTGAAGACTTGACTATTGACTGTTAGGTCACCCCTGATTGTGTCCACTAGGTAGATACTGATATCTGCGTCTGTTCTAACACTTTTTGCTGTTGCCAAAAACGTAATTTTCTTCATAGACACCTGATGACATAGATTAGTTGCTGGCATCTTTCAGAAGTTCAGCTAATAGCATATGCTTCCAGGGCTGTCACCACAACACAAATAAAACATGCACAGATTGCTGAATGGTATGACATACATTTTTGGGCAGTATGTCGCTGTTGACTCTGATTACAAACTACTGGAGATGTTAATGCACTGACAGCAACTCAGTGAATGCTGTTGCAGCTCCACATTTAGCTTGCATTACCACCAATCCAATGACCTAGGGGAACAATCAGTCAAAATGATCAAGAAGCTACTCTGCTGCAGTAAGAAGACAAAACAGGACTTCACACAAGCTATCCTAGACTTGAACAATGTGCACAGGGAGCATGCGTGTCAACTAAATTGCATTTGGTCACCTGCTGTAAACCAGATTTCATGCACAGGCTGGGGTCCTACATCACTCAAGGAATGACATGTCCCAGAGAATATGACTCTGAGAGTGTGCTGCTCTTTGTTACAATGACGGAACCAGTGGCGACGGTATTGGTTTGTACATACAGTTAGGGAAACCTGGAAAGTTAATCGGTGTGCCTAGTTCTCTGCAATCATACTGGGTTGAATCAGATAGTACAACAGTTTAATGAAACAGACGCCACTTAGCTCCACATGTCTGATGACTTGGCCATCCAAGACACTGAGCAGGATGGTGAACAACGGGACGCTACTCCAGCAGGTGCAGCCACACACAAAACGTGTGCTCTCCAGGGTCACATGACTCTCAGCGTATATCTCCGGCTACGTGGTTCCTACTTCGGCCACAGTCTTGAATCTCAATGTTTTGATAGGGCACATGGTGTACTATATGCTACCATCAGTTAGGAACTTTAAGTGTATATTTACCTAGTTGCCAAACAACTTATGTTTAGACTTGTTGAAAGTTTGTTTTCTTTTTATATGGATGTGAATAAATTATATTAGATGTAAATATAATTGTTTTTCTTTTCTATTTCTATAACAAGCATAAGAATCCACCCTGAACGTCTTTAATTATTTCTTCCATTATCAGCACTTGCTATATTTTTTGCCTTCCGTGTCAGTTGATCTGATGAATCTATTAGTTCTGCTGGAAGAATCACCATAGTCTAGATTTGTATCTTTGAGGACATGAAACTATTAATTACAGGTATAGGGCTCTGATTTTGTTAGAACTGGCTTCCACTTGTTTTTGGTTTAAGGTTATGACCTACTTTGTTCCATTTAGGGCTGCTTTCCAGTTTCTTTATTATCATTCATAAAACACAGCTGCTTGGCTCAAACAAGAAATGGAAGGTATTGGCAGATCATTATCAAGAAATGTGAAAATAAAATTTAATCAATGTTAGCTGCAAACTGTTTGCCAAGATGCTGAAAAAACAGTGAACAATTATATACAGATACAAAAATATTGCACAAGCTGACTATCTTCAGAAGCATAATACTGTAACCACCATGATCCACTGGAATTATAAAAACCATAAACTAGAGAAAAAAATTGAAAATGAACAAGCCAAAATACTTGTGACATACAAATCCAAATGGAGCAAAACAGCCTCAATATCACTTTAGCTTAGAAAATACCTTTCAGACAATTGATATAGCAGTGCCCTCTGACAGCTTCAAGAAAAGCAAAGTATGTGATTCAAAGACCTTTAAATAAAATTTGGATGGATCTGGGAACAGGAAATTTTAACACTCATAATTAATTTATGAAATAATAAGGTTAGCCTGAATTAATGTTACATATAAAATACAATAAATGGCCAAAGTCAGAAACAGAAGAATATTTGTTACCTTGTCAGTTCTTTGATTAAAATTAAATTTTAGCATATGCTTCCAGGGCTGTCACCACTACATAAATATGCACAGATTGTGCTAATACTGAAACATGTTTTTCCATAATTTGGGCCGTGGATGTTTGGTAGTAACACAAAATTTCTGTTTAGGTTTTAATTTATGAACTGAAGAGATTACGAAAGTTGGGGATAAAATGTCATATTTTGAATCAAAATTCTTCCATTTCTGACCAATTATAATAATTTATTTATAATGCTCATAATTGTTGGATTGGATAATAACTGCCTAACTACAAAAAGCAACATCCATTGTAACAGCACATAGTTTATGATAACTTTTCCAATTCTTAGTTCTTTGGATATGAACCAGACCATGAGGATTCATTGGCAGTCAATGTTAGGAAAATGTTGTTAATTAGGAATATGTGTCATTTTGTGTAGATTGTGTATGACAGGATGTGAATTTGCTAGTATAACATTGAGTTATTATGTTTATCTTCATGGAATGTAGCAAATGTTAGGTCATTAATTAGCATAAAAGTTCTCTCCTGCACTTTAAATACTTCTGTGCTAAATGTCCAAAAACTAAAGAGAATTAAATTATAAGACATAACATTTCAGTAAAAAAAGGTTACTAATTTTAGAGGTTGTAGTAGAATAAATATGACAAATTTACTCATAATTTATTAATACATATTCCATTTTAAGTTGAGTGTGCAGGACTAAAAGATTTGTTTCATGTACAGAGTATTACACAACATCAAAATCATGAGATGCTAATAATTTACAAAATGAAACTTATATATTAAATATTTCCTCAAAATGGATTAAGTTATGATATTTTAATTTATGTGAATCAGTCTTGTGTTTGATTGAAAAAACTATGGTTTTTACTTTCTTTATAATTAAGATATACATTAGAATTTCTGTTAAGAGCTTTAGACAATGAGCCACTGTGAAATGGTGGCATTGTCAAAGCAGTTAATATGGACAGTCAACTGGTGCAAGCTGCAGTCTCTCATGTGGAACTGAGCTTATGAATCTGAAAATTTGGCATGCCCCCTCCTATCTGACAGGTATAATTAAAATAATTGGCATGTAAAAGGAGGAGGGATGTTATATGAGTGCAATTTTTAGCTCAACTGTCAACAAAAATTTAAGAATTGGAAAAACATGGTTACAATGATCTGTTGTAATTATTGCATACAATATATTATTTTTCTGATGAGAAAGGATGTTTCATTTGATGCATAAATTTCAGAGAGAGAGAGCAAATGTTGGTGTATGGGGTGGGGGAGTTTAACATTGAATCCACATGGTAGAAAATTTGAAATTTGTAGGGGTGTTATCATCTTTCTTCAACAGTTAGTAGATCTGCTGAAAATTGGCAGTCTGATGGGAAAGAAACTCCTTTTCCCCACTACTATCTAAATTTCAAATTCTCTACAGAGTTGAATCCATTTTTCACAGTCAGATAAACCATTTCTACATCTTTCCTGTCTGAATCACTTATGTAAAATTATAATTAACATACAGAAGGTAGAAAACTTATTATTATATTTTCAATTAAACTGCCATAAAACAACAAAAAATATAAACACAACAAGTACTTTATGCATGTGTGTACAATAATTTATTTATCAAGTTTGATTATTATAGTTTCACCAGCATACATTACAAGGGATTGGAATGTAATATAACTCCCAGAACGACCATGAAGATCCAGAACAATTTGTCCACCATAGTAGATATAAGATAAGTCACGGACTTGAGTATGACTTCCTAAATTGGTTACAACCATGTAGGAGTGGCGCCGGGGATAAGAACGTTCCATTACTATGATATCACTATCCAAGTATCTGGGAAGGAAAATACAACAATGATAGCTAAAATATTTTATTTGTTTTTAAATCAATAGCTATGTCTTATTAAACAGAAATTTAGTAAGCAATTATTTACTGTATAAAAACATTTCATAAATGAGAAGAATTAGTATTAAACTTAATGTTATACATAAATATGTTGCTAAAAATATGTATCACTATATGTGTAAAACAATTTAGAATTACCTGATATAGAAATTTGGAAGCATTTCACTCTCCTTCCAAACACCATTCATATAGATTGCAGGATTAGCAGAACGTAAGCGTGTCATAATTCCAATAGCTGCTTGCAGACCCTCAGCAACGGTCGATAGTGACGATGATGGAAATACCCATGGCATGATATTGGGAGAGGTGAATCCATGCCCTGATCCTGACAACCAGTGCATTGGAACTAGTTGTCTAGGATGGTGTATTTCAGAAAGCTGTTAGAAACATTAGATAGAATTTGTCACTGTTTGTTCATCATATGTTCATCAACTAATGTATATTTCTTAATTTATAATTAATTTATTAGTAAGAAAGTGATATTGTTCACTAAAAGTGATTGATTTTTACAAAATTCACACATTAGGAATACAGTATTCAGTTTATAATCAGCTGATAAATATTTTAAACTCTCTCAATCTTACTAATTGGAATATTTGGATGGATTTGATTTTGTTTGCTGAATTTTGTTGACGATATATTTATTTCTTCACTGATCCAGCTGCTTACATTATTAGAATTATTTTATTTAATTATATGTTTTACTTTGGATTCAAATTTAACAGGAAATAATAATGAAATTATTAATTTTTTATTTATCTCTTTTTGAAATCAATTCAGTTGTGTTGTTCTGACTTCTTTTGGCTATCAGCATGTCTTTATTTTGCCATTCAAATACAACAAACATGTTTACTATTATTAAAGATGCAGAAATTTCCACTTTTTAAACTTGAAAGTTTGCATTACAATATTTAAAGACTCATTTATGCCAAATACAATTTAAAAACCGTTATGGAGTAATCACAAATAAAAATTGTGTACTGAGCTTTTGGCTTTACTAAGCCATATTTATCTCCAATTTAAGTTAAAATTAACCAATTGATCAGTCCTCCATTACACCAGGAACTACATCACACTCTTTAGCATTAATAGCAATAAATAATTATGCATAATTATTGAGAAAAATAAGGGTGTAAGGCTCATTAGAATTTTGATAATAAAATGTAAGTTAAAGAAATTAAATGAAGAAGAATTCGTGTAAATACAGGTGTAATCATGGTAAGAATTAGTACAAATAATAGTCTGTAGAGAGGTGCACAAGATGAGTTGAATTGTTTGTTAGTTTCATTTAACATGTTGAGCCACTTTGAAGGTTGACATAGTGCTGTACACATTGAAATGTTAGTACAGGTACATTTCTTTGTTATGAAGTGTATTCTAAAATGAATGTGATGTAGTTGGAATGGAGGAATGATCAATTCGTTAATTTTAACTGCAGATGAATATGGCTTATTAAAGCCAAAAGCTCCTGCATATATTGTTTATTTGCAACAACTCAATAAACACTTTTTAGTTGAAGTGCAAATGCTTTTTTCAAATAAACTAACTTGGGCAAAAATTGTATAATTTGCTGCTTGTTATCAACAACAATGAAAAATTAATAATTACTACTTATAATAAATTACAACTAAATATAATTAAAGAATAGTTTAATAGGTCAATTATACTCATACCTCATAGTCCAGAAGGCCTATTTCATCTCCATAGAAGATTGAAGGAGTACCAGGAAGCATCAAATTAAACAAAAGTGCAGCTAAACTACCATTAGAGGTTCCATGTTGTGAAGCTAGCCTCTTAGTTTCAATGCTACCAACATTCCAGTGAATCCATGGATAGTTTGGCTTCATATTTATATCTCCATTTAAGATATTTTCTATCTGACTCTTTATTTCATTAGATTCATTTACAAATAGATTTAAATGCACATCAATGAGATCCATACGATTTAGAAGTGCTTGCAATTTCAGAGGATTGTGTTTTAAGAGTTCCACAACATTGTACTTACACATTAAAATTTTTTCTTTTTCATTAAAACCATTTATTAATTTTCTCCATTCATTCAAATGAAAAATAAAGTTATCACTATTTACAAAATATTCAATGCCTTTCAGATAAAATCCATCCACACCTTCATTTAGCCAGAATTGCATAGCATGCAAAATACCATCCTCTTTCTTGAAATTTTTAATAGAAGGACCAGAATTATTAACTTCTCCATAAATTGCAGTAGTATTTACTGTATCAGAAGTGGATGCTGTGTTCTCTAAGTGAAAGCCAAACTGATCACTATTCACTTTAATTGTAAGTTGATTAACAAAATGGTATACTGGTAGATCAAGAATTATTGATATATTCCTTTTATGTAGAGATCTTACTAATGTTTTGAAATTCTGAAGTGTTCCAAGAACTGGATCTATTTCAGTTAAATTCTTCACCAACATGAAATGGTCAGGGTAATTTTCTGACAGAAAAATTGAGTTAAGCCTAACTGCTTTCACACCAAGTCCATCAAAATATGACACATGTTGATTCAAACCTTGTATGTCACCAATACCATCATGATTGGAATCCTGAAAGAAATTGAATTATAATTTTGTCACTTTCTATGAACTATTTTTTTTTTAATTAACACATGTGGTCTGAGAATTAGCTCATACAATTCACTAAACATATACACACATATGATGTCAACTAAATCTTGTACAAAAGTACTTCTATATCTATAAGACTACATGTAGGTGAGTGATATTTGGAAGGACCATAGCCAGTATTTTCCTCAGCTGTCCAGGGCATAAGCCAAATTTACCACCAACTTATTTAGGCATTTAAATCCAAAAGACTCCAAAATTTACAGAAACTCTAAACAATTTGTTAGCAAGAATAAATTTGTCATTGTGTATTGTCCAGAGTTCAAACTTTTAGTTCAGATTACAAGTCATTATTACTGTATTTATTGTTATATTTTGTCACCCCAAAAAATCCCTCTAGGGTAGATTGGTCCTATTACCCTCACCATCCTATGCCTCTGTTCACATGGTACATTAATTATATATATCATTAAAAGTTTAGACTGAAAAAACTGGTGTTGGCTAAACAAATAACCACAGTTACCTTCCTAGTTACATTTAATATACTTTTCAGTTTACTTGAGTGGATGATGTATGACAATTAGACAATAAATAATAACTTAAACCAGTATACTCTTACTCAACATCACATGAACCAAATGAGTCTTAAAGTAAACACAAAGCAGAATTTAACAAACTTAGACAATCAATGGGACAACTTTGGTTAATGTAATTAGGTGCCATATAAGAGGCTGTGTATGACACCACATGTCAACAGCTTTTGATATATGGTAATGGTGTGGAGTGTGGTGATGAACTTTAATTGCAAATTACTCAGTAACTATAAGAAAGCAGTTGATAACTCTTCTTGAAGGGGTCTTAGAATCATAATGTTTATGACAAAATATGAGCTTGATTCTCGCTCGTTTTCTGAAAGTTAGATATCCTGAAGACCAGCCATGCTAGTACATACTGAATATTAATTACTTTCAGTTTGTTCACTAATTTTATTTTTTTAACGAATAAAATGGTCTAAATTTTTTCATTTTTAAAATTTTTCTCAACCAGTTTTTCAGCAGGACTTATTGATGCCATAACTCAGTTGTATTGATTAGTTTGCAGGTCCTCTTTGACGCCATTCAATACCTAACTAAATTGCTCATAAAAGAGCTTTTCAAATTATCTTGTTTCTCAATCAAAATGGTTCTTAATCAATATTTTGAAAGCACCCTCTTGTTTTAAGAACACATTGCTGATAGGCTTTCTGCTTATGTCACTTAGCAGTATTCTTTCTTCTGGGTCATCCATATCAAGTGTCCTAAGATAAAATGTGGTCCCTACCATCATTTTCTATACGGCAGAAGCTGACAAACTTCATCCTAATCTGACAAATGTTACTTTAATATAAAAAATGCTTAAAAATGTTATTGTATTTTTTCCCAGAAAAAATTCTTTATTATATTTAAAACACTACTAAAAATAATATATTTCCCTAAGAAAACAACAATGTACATTGAAAGAAAAAGTACATTCTTACTTTTATGAAATTCACAATGTGTATTAGATATGTTTGCTATGAAAACCTGCCTTAAACCACTGAAGTATTGCATGTAATCATTGTAGAGTGAAGATCATACAGTATATATTTTTATTAATCATGTATCATTGTTAAAAATTCTATGAAGCTAAATTCAAACAGTTAAAGCTATCAAACAAATATTTTCCCTTATACAAAAGGTGTTATTTGTGGTGTTATTACAGAATTTACCTGGAATGAAGCAGGAAAAACTTCATAGAAAAGTGTTCCCTGCCACCAGCCATTTGGTGGGTTGCAAGATGCTGGCATTTGCGTTATGAGAGTAATTGCGATACACAGACATGCTATCATTATGGATACAGATGTCACAAGTGTGAAACTGCGTATCAGTGGCCAGTTCCAATTCAGAAAGATATAGTCATCTACTGATTTGTGCACAGCAAGTTGTATAGGCGCCAGTGGAGGTTTACCTCCATTTTCCTGAAGAAGATTAATTTGAATAAAAATAACATTCATTTAATTAAAATATCTTACTATTAATGCAAGTTTGTGTAACATTATTCTACATAATGATGATAATTTATAAACTTTAATATTTCAAAGAGCACTTTTATCATTCCATAACATAAGATTCTGCAGAATAGCAGTCAGTTAATGCAGTATTAGTATGAAATATTTGATCACTATTTAAGTGTTCCAAGAACAAAAGAAAAGATTTAAATCTAAGCTCAACTCTTACTGTTATGAAACTGAATTAAATGTTCATAATAGAAAAATCTCAATCAGAATAGGAATCAAACTCATGACCTCTGCTTGGTATGGTACTTTTACCTTCTGAGCTACCCAGGTCAACTCCATACCAGGTGTGAGTTTTCCTATCCATTATATAAACATCAACACAGGCAAACCTATAATTTGCTAGATATATTCCTCAAGGTCTAGTTTTAGGGCTTCAATGAAGAATTAAAGATGAAACTTTGACTGGTTAAAATAATATTTATTAAGTCACCTGGCATGCAAAAACAGCATCACCTTTCCCCAAATGTTGGTAGTGATATGAACTAAGTAGTTGTGCGCAAACAGTAGGTTCTTGAGTTACAGAACTGCTGGATGAAGATGACTCCAAACCGCTCTGTACACTTTCAGCTAAAATATTAAAGAAAAAATACAATTGTCAAGTTATGGTAAATTTTAAGTAAAAAAAACAACATAGTTTTTCATGGCTTACAATATAAAATACAAAACCATTACTAATTCTCTATATTTTTAAAATTACAAAACAGAGCATTTTAAATACATTATAATTATCATTTAGCAGGATATTATAAGGGTAGTCTAGACAAATAAAAGCTTTCATACTATGTAATTGTGAGTGTTGTTTGATAAGTCCAGTAAAAATGAAACAAAAAGATTATTTTCTTCATAAACTTACTTTATTTCTCAACAGACTCTTTCCTTTGCTATACACTTGGTTCAGTAAGTTTCCAATATGTGAATCCATAACAAAACTAGGTTTTGTCAAACTATGCAAAACTCTGTCATGGCCTTGAACCCTTTCATATTTGACAAAAATTTATTTCCACCAAGCTAAATTTTTAAGTTCAGGAACATAAAGAAGTCATGTGGTTCTAGGTATGGTGAATGGAAAACAATTCAAATTCTAATTTGCATATTTTTGACAGAGACTGCTGCTGTGTGTGCTGGTGATGCAGCATTTTCTTGAGCACTAATCAGAACCCATTTCAAACGATCCAACAGAGGAGCATAATAGAGTTCAGTTATGGTTATGTCCTTTTCCAAAAAAAAAGAAGAACATTATACCTTCAGAATCACACAAAAGATAGCTGACAAAATAGTCCATCAGTATCATTATGGTTTCTGGAATGTAGTGATGGATCCAAATTTAATTTGTGGTTATAAAGCTATGCAAAAAGTCTTGCAAGATTCTGTGTTGAAATTTTTCTCCAAACACATTTCTGGTGCAATGTCAACACCCACAAAGATTTTTCATGGAGAATGAAATGCAGTCATTTAGTTGAATAGTCTATGGCACTTGTCTGTGATCTTCCATTAGGCCATTGTGAACTTTTTTGATATTTTCCCGAGCGGTGAGCTCAATTGGACGGCCAGAACAAGTTTCATCTTCTGTGATCTAGTAAAAACTCATGAACTTCATCCAATTTGTTTTTGATTTGTGCAGCTGTCCAAACCTTGAAATGAAAGTGTTTAATGACAGTACGATTTTTCTTTTGTCTCCACTATCTAACACTACAAAAGGCTACTATCAATAAACTATGACCGACATATGTGTAAAACTTTTAGGAATATTTGAAAGGATCATGTTAGCCAACAATAACAAAGTGAAAAAATTTCCTGCTCTTTCATAAAAATTTACCACACATAATCAAACAACCCATGTAAACATTTATTGATGTGAACAATGTAGAATAACTAAAATAAGAAGGTGAGAGATAGTTGGTTTAAAAATTTGGAATTTATAATGAAACAAAGTTGTTGAATTGGACTGTTAGATAATTCAGTATTTAATGACAATCAACACAGTCTCTGTATAAAATTTTATTACATTTGGGAAGATTTGACAATCGGTCATATTCACCCTACTTATATTTTCTTTATGACACACACATGACATGTCTTTTTTACTGTAACTATCACTGATGGCAGTTTAGGGAGTAAAATGTTCCTCTTTTGGATGTAAAATGTTTAACACACATGTCATATACAGTATCTCTTGCATGTTGGGAATTTTTCAGGAATCTTTTGTTACAAACTTTGCAAAATTTCTGATTTTTCTGGTATTACTCTTATACAATACTTTCCTTATTTTCTATGTAGAATTTCATGCTGATTATGAAGGTCTTACATGAATTTACAGAATACACAAGATGTTATGGTATTATTCTTATCTATCTTAAATATAATTGACAGTGTTTGATATCTTTTTCTGCCCTGAAGAATTTCTGTTATATTGTTTGGATTTTCCTAGGGCAAGATTATTTAGACCTATTTTGTTTCATTTATGCCATGTGTTATATTATAATTAAATACTATACATTTACTGCAATGAAAATTGCAGGGAAGATTGATTGGGTAATGAAATTACATGAAAGGTAACTAAATGTTCTGAATTTAAAAATAAGTTGCCCTTACATTCCAAATGACAATGATTTTCCTTAGGGGCATCTAGTCCAACATAAGTAGCATTTCCATTTAAGGTAGGTATGGTAGACAGCTCTGGATCAGTGCTAGAAGGACTAATTTGCCGTTCATAAGCCATTCCTACAAATTTTAATGATAAATGTTAATTTTCTGCAATATAATTCCAAATAATATTATTTATTTCTAATGCAGACTCTAGGGCAAAAATATCATATCAAAAACATTTCTATTTTTAAGTATACTTCAGTATTTAACAGTACTTAGATATTTATTTGGTGTATATAGAGTTAACGACACACATTGAATTTACAATTAAATATAATATACATCCTTGACAAAGATTGCATATTTTTCTTTCCCAATAATGTTAATATTAAAGCTATATTAACTTTTTAAACTTATTTTCAGGGAATGGTTTTTGGACTCACCATCTGGTTGACTAAGTAAAGATAAGGGATGTTCAAATCTGACTGGAGGTGATGGAGTTAGAAGCGGACATATGGATGCTGCTTCCTCATCCACCAGGTAATCACTAGCAGGGGATGAAGACTTTGTATCTACAGCTAGCCCCACTGTAAACCGTATTTCTGGAAGCTCAGTGTTAAGAAGCCCTGTTTCTGAAGCCAAGTTCATGATGCCAGTCTCAGCCTGGAATGAATTTATATAGATAAAATAAAGTTAATGACAAACTAGATTAAAAAAGTATTATCATCAATGTTCAAATTGTATTTTAATTTGAAAATAACCAATTTAATAGCTCCCAATTTGGATACAAATCAGGACTAGGTAGCAACCTACATCCCTTATGAATGGCATATGGGATAACCTTCAAGGTGGCATTTGGTGCATATGTGCTACAGAACATGTATTAGTTTAGGAAGAATTATTTGTTTCATACTTTAAAGAAACTTTACAATAATAGTATTTTAAGCCTGTGAATTTCTGCTTTGATTTTGAAGACTTTAAATTTCCTACCTTCAACAGCTCTCCCTCCCACATACTTATGGGCTACATCCTTTATAGTATGAGAATCTTATCTAGAATGAGACGTTTGCAGTATTTCCTTTTCAATCCCCTGCACATCCAAGATTTAATAATTATATGAGCTTCAAAATGAAATCGCCTGGCTAGTGTGCGTGCTGACACAGAGTCGGCCTCAGGACACAGTTTCAACATGAATACAAGATAACTGTTTATGGACTTCTTCTGGTTTATTTAATCAAAGGTTATTAATAAAAATAATAGATGCTGTAGTATTATCAATATCTTCTGTAAGGGGACTTATCCTCATAAAAATTGTTTGTTGGGATGATGTAGCACATAACTTTCAATACTCATGAGCCGCCACTGGTTTAGACAGTAAAGAGACGGGGAATACTAAATTATTTCATTTATCCAGAGCATTCAATACATTTTTTACTTATTAAGAAGCTTAGATTCTATTACTCTGATGTAGACACAAGCCAATTAATCAATAGCAATAGATTCCAGTCAGTACTCTATGACTCTGATCCAAGTATCTTCCTGTGAAGCATGGAGTTCCTCAGGGTCAATTTTGGGGGCTATTCTATTTATTTTTTATTTATTTATAATTTACATAAATTATCTTCCATACAGTCAATATGCCAAAAGTTATTTACTTGCAGATGACCTCAATGTCTGTTTTCTATCAAAATCATTGGAACTGATGATACTATGAATATGGATATTTCAAAATCAGTGAAAGATTGGTGTACAGTGAGTCTGCTCTGTCTGAACACATAAATTATGTAAAAAAACTTAAATTTAACTTTGACAAGACATCTAGTAGTGTTAATTTCCCTGGATTCTGTATATATGCTAGGTTGATGGTAGGGAAGATATATGTGGAAATCTATTTAATAAGAAGACTAAGGTTAAGTGTTAAAGCTCAATTCCTAAGAATTCCATCTATCATATGGAATACTTCTGTAGGGTCATACTTCCTCTGCAGATGGGTTATTCAAACTACAGTAAAAAGCTGTTAGTCTTCCCACACAGCCATTGTAGGGTGTCCTAGGTAAATCTTGAAATTATGTGTGTACATGCAATACTTGTCAACCAATGTTTCATATATATTAAGGAAAATCAACAAAACTATTAAGTTTTGGGGGTAACCCACAATTATGACTCAAGAGGTAGAAATGGTATAAATGTATCTATAGTTGGAAACAAAAGACATTCTACTACATGTCTCTGAAATTCATGAATGATCTTCCCCCCTTGTATAAAATTATTACTGGTATCTATTTTTAAGTACAGGATTAAGAACATACAAGTAATATAAAATATTTCAAAATATAAACCTTGATCCATTTCTTATATATTACTGTATCCACACCTATGTAAAATTGTTTGTACATTTTCTTCAAGTAAAGTGATGTTTGCATTGTACCTGAGGTACTCTTGTACTGTTGCAATAATAATTTATTTTTTCTGCAGCAAGTCATCCTCTAATCTGTATTTCTTGATGCTCCGTGTTAAGAAGTCCTGTTTCTGAAGTCAAGTACATGATGTCATTGTGGGAAGGATTATTAGTATAATGAAGTTTTTGACAGCCCTTCTCAATGTTAAGTCGATCAACGTTAAACTGGAACTATGATATTGCAACGATGATTGCTCAAAAATATGAGATATTTTAAAACTTGTTAACTTTCCCACAGTTCGTATTATTACGTTTATAGGTTATGCACGGATTTTGAACAAAGCATTCTTGTGAAGGATCTACCAAATCAAAGCATTTACTTTTCATTTATAAATCAGAACGCTTCTTAACTAGCGTAAATATTTATCATAGAATGACATAATTTTCAAGAAAGACTGAAACGAAAACTTGAGAAACTCAGATTTACGTACGGGGCAACAATGTTTTGTACTTAGCCAGTGCCTATAGAGTGTACGAGGTGCGAGTAACAAGGCATCCATTGTTATAAAAAAATGCAAACATCAAACCATGACAGTTCTTACCTCCCTGCTCGTTGTAATCAGCGTGTATGTTCTAATTTAGAGCATTGTTCCGAAAAGAGACCATCTCTATATTTAGACTGACGGCGTCGGCGCAGTCCTCAGTAAATCAATAACTTCGAACCAGGCGCGCCATATACGAGCTTGAAACATTATGCAATTGTTCACCGCTACTAGAAACCACATATAATACTGTACTACGCTTAATATAAAGTCTGTCTGGTCAGTGTCCTCCGTTTAACATAATTTTCTTTACTTCTGTTTCATGCTATCGTTGGCACAAAAGACTGGCTTAAATGTCTTATTCGGAATTGCTTTTCACTTAATTTCTTTAGGCATACAAGGGAAGAACTATTCACTGTGACATTTTATTATGTATTTTAATAACATAACAAGGCAATAAATTACCAGAGGCAAAAAATTTATAGTTACAGAAAATATTAGGCAATTAAAACGCAAACTCATCTATATATGGCCATTTAGTTAGTTAATTAATTATAAACACAAATTACTTGCACTAGGTATATTAAAGAAGCTCTAAAACACTCCGTTTCTTCCTCAAAATGAGGACCTAATCAGGTGAGCATAACACACAAAGTACTTCCAAATGACCCCATAACAATTTCATTGTATGTCATCATTAATTGCTTACTATCCACTGACGATTTCCCAAAAAAATTTAATTATGAAAGATGATTTCCTTACACACGAAAAAGAATAAATATGTCGATTTCAATATTATCATGTTTAATGTACATTCTTGTTCCTAACTGTTCTGATTATCATAAATTATGACCGAGGCACGAAATAAACACACACCGTCCATGTTGAAAAAACCCACTACTAGTGCTGCTATCTTTAATACTGATGGAACACTACATTCAACAATATCGTAAGAATGTACACAACATGCCATTTTCTTTAACAAAAGTCAAACTGTCCAAATGTCTTAATAAATAATACACCATTACCCATCACCAATGAAGTCAAATACCTTGGTTTACTATTGGACTCTAAACTTACGTGGAAACCGCATTTAACATCCAAAAGGGATCACATTAAGAGCAAGCTTCGACAAATGCATTGGCTACTTTGCAGAAACTCCAAATATATATATATATATATATTCTTAAACCCATATGGACATATGGTATCCAACTATGGGGGTGCACCAAGCCTTCAAATTCAAAAATTATTCAACGTCTTCAGTCAAAAATCCTTCCTACCATCTTAAACGCACCTTCGTCAGCAACAAAACA
Source organism: Eucriotettix oculatus (assembly GCA_034510155.1). Lineage (NCBI taxonomy): Eukaryota > Metazoa > Arthropoda > Insecta > Orthoptera > Tetrigidae > Eucriotettix > Eucriotettix oculatus. Next base: position 6,087,674 of record CM067378.1, read on the forward strand.
ATACATGAAGATCTAGCCATACCTACTATAGAAGAGGAAATACACAGAATTAGCACTAACTATCGTCAAAATCTCCCAGGACACCATAACGAAGAGGTCAGCCACCTAGCAAATGAACTAACCTCTCGTCGCAGATTGAAGAGGAAGCGGCCAACAGATCTGTGAAGATTAATTTTATTGTATTCATGTATCACGGAGCGTGATTACTGGACCACTTCTCCCCTCATGTGTCATTCATCCAACCAATTTGCTAAATGTTCTTTTGAACAGATTGTAAATATCCTAATAAATTTAAAAAAAGGTTCAATAAACAATAATATTTGGGTCTCGCAATTTGGCTGGCAAATGACGAACTCTTGCATGCTGAACTGGTGGCATTGGTGAAGGCACCGGAGGAGGAGGAACAGATGCATCAGGAGACTCGAGGTGGAGTTCATAATCTTCATATGCATCTTGTATTGGAGGTGATGTAGCATCAGGTTGTAGATGATTTCAGTTTCAAAAGATTTACCTTTTTTCACATATTCAGTTCAAATTATTCGATCCAAAACTCTCAAAGTACGTAGTACAAATAATTATTGGGGCATTTGATTTAACAGACGATTCATCTCTCATAAATAAACTGGGAGATGTGGGAGTCAAAGGAGCTTGTATTAAATGGTTTAAATCATACTAACAGGCAGGAAATAGTTTGTTGACTTCGCCACTTCTGAGAGTTCAAAAGTAGTCAAATATGGTGTTCCTAACGGATCTACCCCTGGTCTTCTGCTATTTCTTATATTTATTAATGGTTTGTCATTCAATATTGCCTCACCATTGTCCATTCTCTTGTATTGATGATACAAACTTACCCCTTGCTGCTAATTCAAAACAAAAGATCATATTTGTAATGATTAAATAATAATTAGGGTTAAAATATAAACTAGGCTAAATTATATTGAAGAACTGATATACAATAAAGTACCAGCTGAAATCAAGGGATTGCCTGTAACATTTTGAAATAATGTCCTGCAAAAGCATGTTTCTGTTCCATACACGATTCTCTGATTGTCCATTAACATTAATTTGTGTCTGTATATCTTAACTCAAATGTTTATTTTATGAGGTCGTGCTTATATTCAACTTTAACTTTTGTATAAATTCATTTGTATAAAATACATTACTATTATTTGTCCTACTACTTGAATTTTTGTATCTCATGACCTTGTATTGTATAAATACAATATAGAAAACGAAAGTGAAATAATGGAAAAAGGGAAAAATATAAATGGATTTTCCCTTAACAATTATGCCTCACAAGAAACTTGCTTAATATTCTATACAGTTGTAGACTGTAATCTGCCAATTCAGGTGACCGAAATTTCCCATTATTTTATCACATGATGAGCATGTCCACCTGTTAAATTTATAGAAGTGAATCTTCAAAGTTACAATTTTAAATGTCGAATTAACAGACACGCTGAATAACTGGTAATGTCCCGAATGTCTACAGCACAGCGTGCGTGACCTCGGCATCATTCAGCCGTGTGCTCCGAATTGCTTCAATTGACCCCTTTAAAGCACGCTGCTGTGTAAATACCACAGATAACACGTCAATACAACTATGTTTTGTACATTAAGCAAAGTTAATAGTTTAGAGCTCATACCATAATAATATTCCTCAAGTTATAAAAAATAAAGTATGTACTCGGAAATTTTAGTAGTTTTTTCAAAAATAATTTCAGCCTGGAAGATAATGGAGTTCTGTATGGAAAATACCCGGTTCGAAACCCGAGAAACGTTTCTATATTAACTAATAGAACAATTTGTAATTAATAATTTTGTAACATTTCAACGTTCTTTCAAATATATCCAAGTTTTATTTTCTGTTCGCTGTATTTTGCAAATGAAGGGAAGTTTAACTTTTAAATAATTAACGAAAACAATTTACAAAATATTACACTATTACAAGTCTTAATGGTAATAATGTCTCCTGGAAACTGCAATACTAGCAGGAGTTTTCGGCTACTTCTAAGTCTTTAAGAAAAATTATATAAACATTATTTTTCAGATGATGTCAGAAAAAGTTGAAAGCTATGCAATTTACATACGAAATTAAGACATGCAGAGGACAGCTGTTATAAATTTAAATTTCATATAAATTGAAATTTCATATAAATTTATATAAACTGAAGGGGAATTTATTAATTAAATTATTTGTACTAAATTAACTTTTAAAAGTAATAATTTTATTTATATTTAAAAACAATTTCTTTATTGTATCCTGCGCTATCTATCAATATTTTTGAATGTATAAATTAAAGGGAATTACTATTCAATTATTAACAGGTTTGTTACTGTGAGAGACAACGGTTAGCAGTGAGTTTCGTTCTTTCGTGACTACCTTGCTTCATTTTCCTGCGTCTCTCGATACAGGTATTAGACGATTCTGAAACTTCCTCGATTGGATTACCCTTGTCTACTCAAATATTAAGTATTCTGAATTGTGTATGTATATATTCTTTTATAATAAATATAATAAGAACTCAAAAATTTTATATTTATTATAAAGTAACTTGCGATATCTCATAAAATAATTTGATCCGCTCTCTAAATCATTAAAAAATATATGTAGCATTAGTTAAATTAATATTAAAACTTGTCAAATAAAATTCAATGACTTCGCCCATTTAAGCAATAAATGGTGTTAGAAATATAAAATCCCTTTGAACCGTCGCTTCTACAACATGTTGTATTGCTGTCACATTAAAATTTGCCAGGTGATGTAACGATATATGTCGAAAGGTCCTGTTGTAAAAAATATAACGAATTTATTCATTTACTTAATACAAAGTATTTTTGGATAAATAATAAGGGAAATAAACCACTCACTGTCTTGTATGTGTAGGTGTTTGAGGTCTGACTAAATAAGGACAATAGTGGCTCTACTCCTAACACGCTCGTCATTCGTAGTACCCCACATCTGTCTTATAAACGGAACAACGTTACTATAAGTAGTTTCAGATGCGAACTTTTAAAGGATTTTTATGTTTTTACGTAAAAAGCTAAATTCTACAAAAAATTAATAAATAATGAGGACTCATCTCACGGTGGACTAAGCCATTGTAGCGCAGTAGGACATACCCCAATTTTATTAGAATTTTGAATGTTATAAAATTTAAACAATAACATGGTAACTGGCGACAGCCAAGTAAGGAGTTTTCCCGGCCCCAGGCTGGCGGTCGGGAGACACGCATGTGAGTGTATTTATAACGTTATGCTTGTTTATGACGGAGGATACTATTCTCTGTGTCATGTAAAATTTCCCTTGCTGGATGAAGGACTCACGAGGATTGGCGGTACAAACGTCACGTGGGATACCGTTTTCCCTTGAATAAGGGATATAAGGAGTTGAGCAGGGATGCGAGACGTGGAAAAATATTAAGTATGGGGCAAGACGTTTAGGAGGCGAGGAGGTAGAGATAGAGAGTTGATCAGGACGTGGAAGGGAGGAGAAAGCTAGAGAGACGAACGGATTTTGAAAGGGAGGAATACGTTGGAGTGTTCAACAAGAGTTGAAAGTGAGAAGGTGTTAAGAACAAGCAAGGGTAGAGGGAAGAAGGATGAAAAACTGAGTTTTTCTTTAGTTACCGGCTGTACGAGTTCATCCCACTTTCCGATGGCAGAGGGAAAGTCTACAATTCAATCAGAAAGAAGTTCCGGCCACCTAGTAACCTGCATCAAGACGCGAATGAAAACAAAACAGGTTCGTCAAGTTAACGAAATATTTGCTGCAGTAAATAATTAACCCTGAGATTTAAAATAAAATCGTTCTCTTGAATTTATTTATTTGAAGTAGCGCGCAGGACCCCTTTTAATTTTTTTATAAATAAAATTGTTTTATCATTTTCTTAAAGTGTTTTCATTAATAATTAAAATAATACCACTAATCATTTACACCATCCTTTACGATGTCTGCATATAGTGTGCAATTTCAATTTTCAAATCTATTTATGCGTGAAATGTTAAACGTTAAATATTATACGAGCGTTTCTGTACACATTGAAATGAACACTGGTTGATTACAAAATACATACGAACGTGTTAGAACGTAAGTGGTGCAGGATTCTGACCTGTCGTTTAACCATTCCACTCATTTCCGGTCGGGAAACCAGGTGCGAAATTACAAGAGTATCTGTCTGTAATGAGCGCACTCTGGCACGCCTGCTCCATCACTTAACATGTTCATGTGCTGCTAGTTTAAACACAGTGCAATAGCTTACTATTTGTATCGTCAGCATTAACTTGATACGTACTTTTGATGTTATTTTACAATAGTTTCACACATTTTCATCTGAGTACTAACCAGGGGGGGGAGGTATAAAAATGTCTAACTGGAACGCATTTCGTTGAGTGCAAAAAAAATATATTCATAATTATAATTTACTTTTATATAGTAAATAAAAACAAATTTATAAATAATCACAAGAATATAAATTTAACAGAAAATCGCATAGTTATTCATACAAATCATATAATTATAATAGTTCAAGTAGTAATTATCATAGTTTTCATCGCACCGTTTGCATTCCCTTCAAAGAATTGGTATGCCGTCTTCCTTTCCCTGACCACGTTTTTACATACGGTCTTATAGGGGAACATATAAGTAGATTTCAGTGAGAAATCATTATGTATTGATGTTTGTTTCCATGTTTACGAAAAATAATTGCTATATTTCATTCTTGCTCATGATTTTAAACCGGAACAGTTTTCCGTCTCCAAACGTTATCCGGGATGTTCCCCTGGTACTAACATAACATAACATAATAGTTATATTCCGTGGATCCTTCAGTGAAGCATTGCTTCGAGGATATGGAACGAGTCAAATAGTTTTACATGAGTTTAATACATTATTATTAGAATAATCCTTTATCTAATTTTACGTCAATAATTACATAGTTTCACAAATTACTTTACAGAATAGTAAAAGTGGCTAAGTAAGAAAGTGGCTAGTTCAATTTTAAATTAGTTACGTTCATTTCGGAGCTGTTTAATGTGTGGGGGAAGCTCAGGGTTGATAGTCTCTATATATCAAGGTTATTTTCATTTCTGGTATTAATTCTGTGCACATCTGCGTTAGAAGTGTATAAATTTTTATTGTTAATCACAAAGAGCATTAATGAGAGGTTCTCTTGACTGTAAGTGTGCCTAATTTTTTGAAAAGTTCTCGACAAGGTAGTCTAATGACTCTTTCTTGGATTATAAATACTTTTTCTTTTGCTGAAGAGTCGCTCCAAAATATAATGCCATAAGACAATACAGAATGAATATATGCATTATATACTAATTTCCGTGTTTGCATGCCCATAAAATTAGATATAACTTTCCACGGCATAAGAAGCTGTGGAAAGTGTCTTTAATAGTTGAAAAGTACGCTCTTTACAGTTCAGTTTATTGTCTACAAAAGGTGTAAAAATATAGTATACATAGTTTCCTGTATTTCCTTATTATTATTTACCAGGTCTTCAGATTGTAAGGATGCGTTGGCTGTTTCAAATTCCATAAAATTGGTTTTACTAAAATTAAGCGAGAATCCATTCAAACAAAACCATAGAAGCACTTGATTTAATACATTATACTTGTTACTTATTAAAATGTTTGTATCATCTGCAAATAGTACAGCTTTTGAAAATGTATCTAATATTTTGGGTAGATTCAGAATGAAACTGTTCACCTGTTAATGGATCTTTCAATACTACTCTTTGTTTCCTATTTGCTAAATACGATTTAAACGAAGAGAAGACATTCCTGTTATTCCACAGCATTTATTTTTTTCTCGTAGAATATCATAGTCTACACAGTCAAAATCTTTAGATTGATCGCAGAAAATTTCTAAAGGATACTGGTTTGCATTTAATTCTTCTAGAATTTCATCAGTTAGAGTGTAGATAGATTTTTATGTAGAATAAACGAACTGACCGTTACTGAGTAAGTTATTTTTGTAGAGGTGAGTGTAGAATCTTTTTTAAACATCTTTCTCAAATATTCTTAAAGAGAGTTTTAGAGAGTTTTTTTGGTTAACAGTATACACTATGCTGATCCTGAAACAGGTAACTCCCCTTTAATAGTGTTGGAAGGGAATTGAAAAGGGGGAATGTGGAAGGTAGAGAAGGTAGCTAAGGGTTAACTAGGGCCCCAGAGCTATAGTTTAAGGATCCTACCCGGTGTTTCACCTAAAGAGATGCAGGGAAAACCCTAGAAAACCTGCATCAGGTAGGTCGGGCATTGGGTACTATTCTCACGCCCTTCCGAATGACGGGAGACGAGTCTTCCACCAGTTTCAGGACGCAGTTGGACGACTGATCCAATGGGATCAGCGGACAGCTCTTGCCATATGCCCAAGGTCTTTGACCCCGGTACATATACCTCCTAAAATAGGTGAAGGTGTCTCGGCATATGAGAACTTTGATAAAAAGTACCCGTTGCAATCGAGTACTTGAACCTATCTGGGAACGTACCACTTAGGAGAGAATGTTTACAAATGTAACTTTATATACGAGTAATGGTGTCAGCAATATGTTTAACGACAATGCTTGATATTTCATCGTATCCTGTAATTGTTTTTCATTAGCTTTATAATTGTTATTTCAAATGCGGTTGTAAGACTAAATTTATGTTCAGGATCATTGCCATTTATGTGTTTTCGCAAGTGATTTACTGTATCAATTAAAGATTTATTGCAGCTTTGTTCTATCTTTTCACTAACACTTAAAAAGTAATCACTAAACTTGTTTGAATTGGACTTGAGATATTTAATGGTGTTTGCACAGATCTGTGACTGTAATATATTTTGATTATTTGTTTCACTTTTGACTATTTTCCAAACAGTCTTGATTTGTAATTTTTTCTTGATAATAAATTACTATTACAGCGAATAAACGAACTTAAAATGCTTACGAATGTATTAATTTTTATTTTATGTATTAAATATTTTCATATATTGAATCGTTTCTCATTTTTATATTTTAATTTCTTGACGTTATTTTCTAATTGATGCTTTATCTAATTGATGCATTTTATCGCTGAATTTTCCTATGTATATGTGCTACGATTAAAGAACCTTAACATGTCACTTTTTTGTTTAAACTTGTCCTTTTTAGTATAGGACTAGGAAATCAGTTAACCAAAATCTATTAGAGATGTGACATTAAGGACACCGTTCACCGTATTCTAGGCTGACTTTAACATTAAAGCAACTAGTTATTAACTGATTTAAATTTAAATGTGTTAATTAATTTTTAAATATAATAAATTAATTTAATGATTGCATATTTCTACAAAATGAAATGATGTCACACAAATACTTATTTATGAATATATTTTTTATGCTCAGATTTTCTTTAAGACTGAAATTAAATATTTGAATAAAAACAAATTTAAACGAAAGTAAATAGTCCCGAGCTTGCTCGCTAAGGCAAAGAGAATATCTGGGTACCCTCTAAATGGCTACTCTCTAGCGAACGTGGACAGAATTTTAGGAATATAAAATTAAAAAACAAGTAACTATGCGCTTAGACGAGAATAGTCATTGTAGAAGACGGAGAATCCATAAAGAATTTGAAGGAAGCATTATTTATTTACATACAGATCGTCAAGCGAACGTAATATATGGTTCTGTTTTAATATAAATTATTCATCAATACTTTAAGCTACTGTCCGATTTAATTCACGATTACGGAATTGTTAAATTGATTGTTTAATTTTTCCTACATTATTTATATGTGTGTCTGGATATAGGAGATAATCGGCCCGGAGTGTAAAACGTATTAGAGGCTCAAAGTGCTTATGAAAATCAACTCACTTAGCTGAGAACCAAATTACATGACTATACCGAATATAAACTTCCGAGCCTAGCTAACCGGGATATCTGCTTGTTTCGTTAAATTTGATTTGCTAACTTGTTTTTTTGAATAAATGTAATGTTTTCTTTTCAAAAACTGTTCCAGTGTTACATTTTCATTTTTTTAATGTAAGAGGCTCATTGAGTTGAGAGTTCAATATTGAACAGATTTAACTATTAAGTCAGTGACGAGCTCCCCCCCCCTCTTTCTATATATATGTCATATAAATTATTAATATGATATAAAAGGGGTGAAAAGATTATTTAATCATTGCAAATAAGTGTGAAGTATGTTATAAATTAGTTTCTTCATTTTCTTACGCTATTGAATTCGTAAAATTGTATATATATCAAACTAGCAGGCCTAAGTAGTACTGTAACGACTCGTCGTTTGCGTATATACCACATAGGTTGTGGATGGACGCATTCCTTAAGACGCTTGCGATACAGGTTGTCAAACCCGGCAGTAGCACAGGAATGCTGACAAATACTGACATATCAGCGTTCTATATGTTAGGCGAATGATATCTATCAAGCGTCTTGAAAAGCCTCTCACTCCACGAAGCGAAGTCCATTACATACAGCTAAACCGAGTTTCCTGTTGGAATCTATTCTGACATCCTTCCTATTTTCCTACTTCCTTACAGTCTGTAATATTGACTATAATTATACACATATCAGAAACTACATGTCTGTGCTTTAACTGGTAAACACCTCAACCTTCCGATTCTTATCGGATCAGACTGAGGCGAACCTACTCACACTACCAAAAACGTCCTAAACGTTCCTTGAACCTTTTCAACCCTTCAAGATGTATCATATATACACCTAAGAAATTACTATACATGGAATTATATTATTGGAAGAGAAACTTTGAAAAATAATATTGTTTTTTTCCTGAAAAAAAAAAGAATCGCTGAAAATATATTAGGCTTAAGTATATTATTAGATATTTCAGAGCATTGATCAATTCACTTCAGTGTACTACACTATACTGCCTTATACTTAGATTAAGTCTGAATGTTCATTCCGTTAGAGGAAGTTCTCAAAACACTCCTGCAGACAAATTGTTCCAGTAAGTGAGCTGAGGCTTTCCCTGTGTAGTTGATGCAGAAATAGTTCTCGCAGGTGCGATGAAAACACGACGTTTCGACGAACAAGTGCTCTGTCGTCATCTTCAGGTTGAGTGTTCAGACTGTTTTCTTTGTTTGTTTTTATGGGCCAAAGGCCAAAGGCGGTGCCCCCTGAAAGCGCGCACCGCTTGCATTTTCTACATCCCCTCTGCACGTGCTGTTAGTACAATACTAACTGGAACACAATGATCGGGATTTTGTGTTTGAACCACACCTGAGGGCATAATACCGTTTAATACGGTCGTTCACGGAGATAGATTGTGAGAGAAACAGAATGAAGAGCGTAGGGCTGAGGGAAAAAAGTGCTGATAATTTAACCATAAGGGTCTCCTTACCGGGAAAAAAACCTCAGCGATAGTAAGAGGGCCTGGAATACTACTCTTATGCGACAGCAACATGCGTTTGGATATTGTTAGTAGTTGGGCTTATGATCCACTTCTTTTCCGTCACGTTCGGATCGCCGAGCATGTCCTGTAACAATCCGTTAGCAAGCGTGGTCAGTAAAGTTCGTTTAGACAATCACGAGGAGTTGGGTTGGAGGAGGAGGTGTTTGGGGCGTTTTTATCTAGTGTCGCGGGTGTGATCATAGTTGCTCAGACGCATTATGATTGTGTCTTGCTGTACAGACGTACAGCATGTTCTCTGATAACATCCATTAGTGGCTTAATATTCAATTCTCGAGGGACGTATTTAGTGCGTACCCTCCAAGGTGCCTTGGCGATGATTTTAAGGACCCTGTTTTGCACAAACTGGAGGTTACGGAGGTGGGTCTTGGCTCCAAAGCCCCAGACTAGTCCTGCATACGTCAGAATTGGCCGTATGAGTGTTAAGTATAGGGCGCGAGCAGTGGAAGTGTTTATGGTGCTTGTTCTGTTAAGCATAGGGTATAGCTGTTAGTCTAATGTTTGCTTTTCTGATGGCGTTCGTGGTATGGAGTTTCCATGTTAGGGCCGGATCCAGTGAAACTCCCAGGTATTTAACCGTGTCTCGGAATTGAATCGGGCGATTGTGGAGTGTGAGTGGTCTGTGACAGTGTTTGTGTAGGCGTGCGTGTCGTGCCCTACGTATTACTAGGAGTGCCTCGCATTTACCAACGTTAACTTTAATTCGCCATCGTGTTAACCATGGTTCGAGTGTACTGAGTGCGCGTTGTAATTTATTGTTAAGTACCGATGGTCGCCTCGACTGAACAAAGATGGCGGTGTCGTCTGCGAATATGGCGACTGGGTTTCTGGTGTTGTGGGGACATCGTTAATGTAGATGTTGTGTAGGACTAGCCCAACAATACTTCCTTGAGGCACTCCTGCTTGTATTCCCCTTATAGTGGACTTGGAGGTGTTGATATCAACTAAGAATGTCCTGCGTGAGAGGTATGAGTGAAGCAGCCGTATTAGTCCCAGCGGAAACCTACAGTCATTGAGCCGCCGTATCAGACCGTTATGCCATATCTTGTCGAAAGCCTTTTCGACGTCAAGGAAAACGGCTGCCGTAGAGCTCGCCAGGTTGTACCCTTCTGTGACGCGTTCAACTACTCGTAGCAGCTGGAGTGTTGTGGAGTGATGATTCCTATAGCCGAATTGCTCCGGCCTTAGATCGTTTTCTGTGCAGTGTTGAGTGATTCTGCGCAGATTGACCTTCTCGACAGCTTTACCTAGGGAGCAAAGTAAAGTTATGGGTCTATAGTTTGTCGGAAGTGAGTGGTCTTTCCCGGGTTTCCAGAAGGTCAGGACCTTGCCCTGCTTCCAGGCGTCCGGGAAGTGTTGTGTGCGGAAGATGGCATTCGTGATTTTCTTGATCTCTTCGAGTGCTCTGGGGGAAAGCTGTTTCAGCACTCGATTCTGAATGCCATCCGGACCAGGCGCCTTACTGGGGTGAGTTTGTCGTATAGCTCACCTGATTTCAGAAATGTTTGTATGCCGTAGAGGCTCGGTGACTTCTTGGGCTAACAACTGTGTAACCACCTAGTCCGTTTCCAATGTGAATGTCGGATCTGATGGATCGTCATTCGGTTGGAACGTGGCCTCTAATGTGTCTGCCAGCAGTTCTGCTTTCTCCGTGTCGGAGTAGGCATATCCTGCCGGGCCTTGTAGCGTTGGTACTTTGTCTCGCCATCTGCCACGTGGAGCGCGTGGAGGTGTCAAAACTGGCTAGGATCGTGTCCCATTCCTTTCTTCGGTGTGTCTTGATTTGTGCTGGAATGGTGTCTCTAAGTCTGTTCATATGTGTCTTGTATATCTGCATTCGAGTTCACTGCCAATACCTTCTAAGTCTATTTCTTAGGTTTATCAACTCCTTTATTCTCTCAGGGAGCACCGTCCTGTGTTGATGCGGAGTTACAGTTGGTATTGCTTCGGATATCGCGTCCTGTACGGCAGCGGTGAGGGAATGAACAGACTCATCTATTTCCGCCTCACTGTTAATGTTGTCTGTGTTATTCATGTTTCTATCTAAGTGTTCCCGGAATAAATCCTAGTTTGCCTTTCGATAGTTGAACATGATGCGCTTGTCTCTGTACTGTATTGCAAATTTGTACTGGGTAATGGTCTGAAGTCAGGTCCAGTAAAAATGTGAGGTGTAGAGTAGTTGTGACGCCCTTGACGATGGCTATGTCTACAAGATCTGGCTGTGCGTTTCGTCTCCCGGGCACGACAGTTGCCTCGCGTGGCCCAAGGACGATGTAGTTATGCGTGAGTGTGAGTGTGTGTGTAGGCCCTTCCGCTGGAGTTGGTGTGCCTACTGTTCCATAATGCACGTTTACTGTTCAGATCCCCAGCTACTATAACCTGAGATGTTAAGTAGCCGTTCTATATCTCTCACATCAATAGGGGGCCTTCCAGGGTTATTATAGACGGCTATGAGTGTGGTGTACGCTCTGTTCAGCTGGATTCTAACAGCTGTGGCTTCAAGTTTGTTTAGTCGTGGGAGTGGGACAAGCGAATGGGCGATGTCCTGTCTGATAATTATTGCAGTTCCGCCGCCTCTACGACCGTCTTGTCTGGCGGAGTGATAAACTGCGTGTTGTGTGAAGTGTATCTTGTCCGTGGGGACAAGGTGTGTCTCGTTCAACAGCGCGATGCCGACAGCATGTTGCGTCATGAACGCGACCAATTCGACCCTTTTGTTGATCAGGCCGCGGGTGTTCCAGAAGAGGATACGCGTGTCTCGGTCCATGAGGCGTCTACCCATGATGGAAGGAGAAGGAAGGCATTAGGTTAGAGAGCTGTCCTTGGACAGCGGAGAGAATGGCTTGGGTGATTTGAGGGAGCATGGTTTCTAGGATCTTGGCGATCATGGAATTGACCAGGGCCGCCATGGGGTCCTCTGTGTTTTGCCTGGCTTTTCTGTTAGGGAGAGCGGCCTGAGTAACAACAGGCTCTATGTCCCTAAGAACTGAGGTCAGATTGGTTCCAATCAGCGCATAGTCGGCGGTTCTCCTTCCGTTCTGTGCCTGTCCAGCCTTCCGTAGTAATGATAACGCCGGATCCCAGGACTTGCTTAATTGTAAACCTGTGTCTCGGTTGAGCAGGTTGTCCTCATGTGAACAGCTTCTGTTATCACGCTGTCCCAGTGACCTTTAGCCCGGTCCAAGATTTTTATTCCTCCGAACTTGATTCGATAGCCGGTTTCTATAGCGTGTTCTGCCAATGCTGACTTTTGTGGCTGTTTGAGTTTTAGATGTCTTTGGTGTTCTTGACATCTGTCTAGTACCGTTTGAACCGTCTGTCCGATGTATTGCTTTCCACATTCGCACGGTATGCTGTAGATGCCGGGGGTTCTTAGTTCGATGTCGTCCTTAGCTAAGCCGAGCATTTCTCCGATTTTTCTCTGTGGGTAAAAGACAGAGTGTATTTTGTATTTGGCTAGTATCCGCCTAATTCTGTCGGTCGTGTTTCCGGCGTAGGGAAGGAAAGCCGAGTTTGTTTTATCTTCATCATCGCTTGTTTTTCGGTCGCGGGTCACGAAGGCCCGTCTTATTTGCGCAGGAATGTATCCGTTGAGGAGGAAGACCGTTTTTAGGTGTTGCAATTCGCCTGGAAGACTTTCCTTGTCGGACACTGACCTGGCTCTATGAACCAAGGTCGCAAGCACTGCGCTCTTTTGATCTGGGTGATGGAGCTGCTCGCGTCTAGTGTGGGTGGAGTGACCCAGTCCACCATCTTGTCTTTTCTGATGAGTACGTCCAAGAAGGGGAATTTCCATTGTGAATTTTATGCTGGCGTGCTGCCCATTCAGGTGTTATAGTAATTCTTCCAGCTTCTCCACCCCCTCGTCGACGTAACGATAGAAGTGTTTCGGCCGTAGTGGGGTACTTTCAAGGGCCTTGTCCTCGAAGTGCTCCATATAATAATTAGCAATGGCCGGGGACAGGGGTGACCCCATGGCTACGCCGCCGATTTGTTCATAATATTGATTATCATACTGGAAGTATGTTGTCGTTAGCACATGCCTATACAGTTCCGTTATGCCTGGGGAGATATGCTTACTCGGTAAATGTGAACATCACATAAAAAACTCGACACATTTCATAAAACTACTACAAGAAATAAGACTGGGCCCAGGCGATCTGCTAGTGAGCTTTGATGTGGTCTCTCTGTTCACCCGCGTTCCCATCGAGGACACACCGAAACTCCCAGAAACTAACTAATTTAAATATTTGTGTGGAGATGTCGTCTGGACCACGTTATTTTTTTCATTTACTAATTCTCCTCCTTACTGCTTTTGCCTTGATTTGGAGCCACTCTTTGTTACGTGTATGTACCGTTACTTTTGGTAAACACAGAAACGAAGTACTCTTTCAATAGAATTGCCTTTTCTTTATCTGTAGCTATGCCGATACCGTCAGTTTTTAAGTTATCTGATTTTTTACAGTTCCTTCTTCGTTTGCGGATATAGCTATAAAATATAACCCAGTCTTTATTAATATTTTGAATGTTACATAATTACTATTCCTAGGCATTTTTCTTTTCCTTAACTAATAACGCTAATAATTGTTCCACGTATAAATAGTTGCAGAACTGTGCTCCTTCCTACAATATGCACGTCTAACTTTTCTCTTGTAGCTTTTACGTTGAATTCTATTTCTAATAAAACACTTTTGCCATCGCTTATTTCAGGAAATACGTCGCAGCAATCACGTCTTCCTCTGGCCTAAATAGGAAAATGTGGAGAATATTATTTTCACTTCCACACCAGAGAATTTCCGGCTATTTGTTTTCAGCAATTTCCAAACTGTCCCTCCCAGTTTTGTATTATTTGTATTATATTGATATCACCAGCTACTACGAATTTTTGGCAGCGCTGACTTATTTTTTGTTATTGTTTCCAGAGCTACTATGTTCACGATGCCATTTAAACTCTTAATTTCAACGCATATGAGTTCTTCGTCTCCGCGTGACGATAGTATGGTTCTTTTGAGCTCAATTTTTGAGAAAATAAATACGCCCCCTCTCCCGGCTACCCTGTCCTCCTAAATATTTTGTAATCGGATCTACAAATTTCAACTTCATTTGACGCAGTGTAACCACGATTCCGTACCAAATAGTACATCTGGTTCACATATATCGACTAGATTTCATAATTCCTCTACTTTGTTAATTACGCTACAGCAATTTACCGGCAGAAAGCGTAAAGAGTTTTTCCTCATACCTACCTTACTATCGCCAACATCTTTTCTAATCTTGTGCGTCAGTCGTCTTCACCATTTTCCGTCGTCTCCGTAGGCTTCTTCTTGGATATCTTCCTCCCGTCTTCTCCGTCTTCTTCGTCGTCCTCGTCGCCACCGCTGCCACCGTTGTCTGAGCCGCCGTCAACGTCGTCTCCGTCTCCGCCGTTCTATAGTCCGAAGACGCAATTCTCGTGAACAGCGATCCCAGAACAGTTGACCCACTACGGCTGAGATGCACATCGTCGCCACCTAAATCCCTGTCCCGAATCCATGAGTTTGGATCCACATGGTGCCACCCATTCCAAATGGTAATTTAGCTGTCCTATTCTGCGCCAGTGTCCAATCACTATGTCTGATAACACCTCTAATGGTTAGGGTATTTCCTTTTAGCCGTTGTTACCAGGTCGTACATATCACCCATAGTTACATAGTTGATATCAACTTCGTTCAGTTCACCTAATGTCTGGTTTATCATTTTATTATCGTTGACTTTTTCTCCGTTGTTTCTACTTTGCTTTTGCTCCCTTTTTCGCATTATATTCCAGTTTACTCAGACAATACAACACTCCAAAAATTCGTATATGAATTAATACAAATAAAATAAAAGAAAGAAATATAAACACTATAAATTAATAGAACCAATGGAAAGAGTACATATAAATAATTTAAATTTAGAACCGTTTATATTTGACGTTATTATTAACTTGTTAACTCTCTTTCAGACTAGAGAGCTGAGTTCGTCCATTTAGAAACAGAACGAGGTTTTATGACTTCTACAATCGAAAAAAAACATAACAAAATAATGTTGATAAATGTTACGTGACTTGTAGACCGTCAATGAAAGGTTATAAGGCTACAGAACCGAACCCTGCTCAGATATCGGCATCTTGATCTCTGCACTGATTTATTTACTTATTCAAATGAGCTTAAAGCTAATTACATATCTCAATTCTATTTTATTTTACATAATACAAAACTTATTCTAAATATAAATTCATTCGTTACATTTTAGCAGTATTTTTAAACTCTAACATTACACTATTTTAAATACATTTATACTTTTGGTGTTCTTAACAAATTCTGGTAACTCATTGTATAATACTAAACCTTTATTAAAACTAGAATTGATGTACTTTTTAAATTAAAATGCCCCATATAAAAATTTTTCCTGATCCTGGTGTTGTGGCTATGTACCTCTGAATTTCTTTTTATAAAAATATTGAAATAATCTGGTAACTGTTCCCTATATATTTTATGAATAAAAACTAAAACATCATACAGAATTTGGTCCGTAAAACATAACAATTCTAAATTATTTAGCGTATCCTTAATCCTACAGTACTTGTTCTCATTTAAAATAGTCCTTAATTCTCTATTCCATATCACTTCTAATTTTTCAATAGTACTTCCATTTACACAAAATAGCAAAGAATTAAAAGAACCGTACGTGAGGGACTACAATTGCATAAGGAAAGTTTTTTTTGCTATAAGGGACAAAAACATTTCTTAATCTGCAAACTACTCCTATTTTTTTTCCATTTTCTTTATGGGCTCCAGAAACATTATGAAGAAGTCCCAAATGTGGTGAAGACATGTCGTTTAATCTGAATAAAAACTGATAGTTAATTTATTTCACGAGACATACATTGTTTGGGGCCTGAAAAACATTTAAGTTTGACCAAATATGAATAATATGTGATGGGTTTCAGTGGGGCCTCAGCCGAAGTGAGAGGATGTGAATATTTGGAGAACAAATTAATTACAGTCCATAAATGGAGTTGCACAAGCCATTATCCGAAGGTAGCTGACCGCGTGAGGCTGAGAGTTGCGCACAGATATATATATATATATTGTAATATACTTTTTAGGGTATAAAACATTAATTAATCAATAGAACAAATTATAATCAATTTAAAAATTTTTCATTTATTAATTTAAAGTGATTACATGGGCTTAATCTCAGGGGATTTTGGGTCTCTCGAGAGATGGAGTATGCAGTGACTGTAAATAGAAAAAACAATCATTAAATATTATTTAACCAGAGCAATGAGCAAGTTTCACAGCTTTTTTAATAACTTACCCCCAATTACTGGGCCTACAAACATCCACCTCACGAATGTTTCCGCGTCTCTCTGGCGTCTTGCAGGATTTTTATCGGTGAAGGTAGTAGGAACCAGACCCGCAACTCATCTGCTTCCTCGAAACATCTAACGTCTGCAAACCTCTGACCACGTCTGCTCACGTCTTACCACATCTGACGTCTCTGCCCACCTCTCACAGCATCTGCTCTCGTCCGTCCTCTCCTCAACTCGTCTGACTTCTGATCTCGTCCGTCCTCTCCTCAACTCAACTGACTTCTGATCACGTCTCAACTCTCATTCCATCTGAGTTCGTCCATCCTCTCCTCTACTCGTCTGACTTCTCATCTCTACCTACCTCTCACAGCCTCTGCTTCCATCTGCTTACGTCTGTCCTCTCCTCAACTCGTCTGACTTCTGATCACAAGCCACCCATCGGCTCCCCTTTTAAATTCTCCGACGGGAATTCCCCGCCATAGGTCTACTTCATAAAATTCCGGGGTTCCCCGCCAGTTTATTTCATAAAATTTCGGGGTTCCCCGCCATCATTTTTTACACACACACGGTGGGAGTTTCCCGCGGGGCACCCCCTTCGTTTTTTTACACACACCCCGAGGGAGATTCCCGCGGGGCACCCCCTTTGGGGTTTCACCCGCTTTCAGCCGACTAGACATTGTTGTTGGCCGAACTGCGCCTCATAACGCCACAATACCACAAAATCCGCGTTTTTTCATCATATATATATATATATGATGAAATATATATAATATATATATCCTTAAGCTATAATTGAAAGGCTTGCCTAAAGGCTAAGTTTGAAAAAACTAGTTCCGTCAAAAAAATAGGATACGACTGAGTTACCGATAGTCAACTGGTTCAACGAAAAAACTACAGACGTGACAAGAGCTTGAATATCTCAGATATAGTCATGATATTCGAGATTATAAAGGATTATGCAGACACAAGGCAGAATTCATAGGACCTCTAGTTCTAAGACCTTATATCATTCGACTAGAATTGATTGTAGTGTTTGCGAGGAAGTTACTTATCTAGATCAGAGGTTCAATCTGTCTGATGCTTAGTGACAATTCCAAAGGTGTTGAACGTAAATGCTACGCAAGGAGTGGAATCACGATACGATTGGCCAGTAAATACGCGTTCCGCAGTCCAGTCTGGGAACCAGTGAAATCAGTGGAATGAGTTCATTTCCTGCTGTGTCCATGATGTGGCCCTGGTTTCTAGCCGCAGTGGCAAAATGGCAAACAGAAGTATCACAGAGCCTGAGCTCAGTTTATTTGTAAACGGCCACATTCTATTCAACTGACACATATTATTACGTTTAAAGAAGTCCAAAAACTTATATTAAACTTAATGACATTAATGACTATTACACATTCCTTTTTAACTTATATGTTCTCGATACAATTCATAAATATTTCAAATTTAATTTTAATAAATTTTCATTGTGTAATTGTAATTGAGTAGTGAAAACGTCATATAATTGATTGATAGTGATTATAAATTAAATATGTAGCACAAAGGACGTATGTATATTAATATCAATAATTCGCTTGAATTTGTTTTATTTAATTTTGTTAAATAATTTGCTTGAATTTGTTTTATTTGATTTTGTTAAATAATTATGCTTTAATTTAGTAATACAACAATAATTTCCATAATTAAATAGAGCTATCTATTTAGATTAATTATCCAGTTTTAAGTAATAATTAGTTAATACGAGGTAATTGCATTTTTTAATATTCTAGTTGGCTGCCCGGAATTGCCCAGGCACATATTTCTATTAGTCTGGTACAGTATTTAATTAGACATAGTGAAATTTAAGGTGATTTAACTACCATAGAGCGCGTTTATTTTTGAACAGTCAGGTCTACCTATCCCATGGATATAATGGCTTATTTAGAAAGCTCCTTTCAATGCATACTCTTATTAATCTGTGACGTTAAGTGACTGTAGATTCTCCTGATAATTTTAATACGCACAAAATAGAATTTAATTCCTAGTCTTAATTACGAGGATATCTGCCAATAAAGCTTTTCACCTCTCACTCCGCTACAATCGCCGTTTACATGATGCGTACTCAACTCTAAATTTGAATAAGCATGTTACTCGTTTTGCACCAAAAATGCAGCAGTAATTCATCAAATACTTACATCTTTAAACCTGAAAGTGTTGTTTTAAACAACTTTGCAATTTTATACTAATGTTCTAAAACTATATTGTAATAATATAACGAACCTATTAAATTATTATGTGTTTTTTATCACCCTTAGATATTTTTTAAAGTTTACTATCTAAGGCATTATGAGGCACAATGCAATTGTCGCCGTACCAAAAAGTAAACAAGCACCCATCTTGCGCGAATGTAAAATTTACCAGCGTTCTCAGTATTAATGGTCGGTGATATTATAAATTTTGTGCTGATATAGATAATTATTATTTTTTAAAAAAGTAGCATTCCTTCCATGATTGTGCTAGGGGTTCCTTACCCCGTCTATGTTTTTCCTCTTGTTTTTAAGAATGTGAACGAAGTTTTGTTGCAATCTATGAACCTGTTTAAATTACAACATAATGTAACGCAACTAATGCTAAGGTAAGGAGAAATATATGTGTAATTATTGTAAAACTACACAGGAAATATATCGCTGATGGCACACCACCTGAACCAATTAAAACCGAACAAGACTTTTTTAAGAATCTTCTACAGTCATGAATTATAAGTGTGACAGTGATCTTTAGTAGGTAGAAAATGATGCAACAGATCACATTTTGAAGGACAGAAGCTTTTTATGATTTTTGAATCATTCTCGTTAGTTCATTCAGTGACCACTGCAAATGGCCAAAAGGAAAATGTCATAAGATTACTCCAGAAGATGTTTGGTATGCACGAGGTGTCAAAAAGGATTTATTTTCAGTTTTTGCAGCACACGGTAAGCACTTCAAAAGCTGATTCTCCTCAACTCCATAAGTTCAGAAGTTCAGTGTGAACGGAGAGGTGAAATTACTTGCAGTTCGTGAACTTCATGGAGCTTTCTTAAAGTTGGCATTTGGCAGTCAAGTGAAGCAAACATGATCAACAAATGCAATTTATTGTTAAGATTGTATTTATGGCAAAACTCGCCGTATAGATTTTGGAAGGAGAGTTCACACATTCAATGATTGGTTATCGGTACTTGGTAAATGGATCAAAATTCAACAAACGGACTTCGCATTGCTATGATAATGATGACGGGTACTGAATTTACTGTGCAGAAGACCTCAAATTCATAAGATCGATGCACGTAATTTCTGAGGAATATTGTTATCTAGAAAAAGATTGGCGTTTGGTTCATATGTACTCATGTGCTTCACGGAGGAATTATTGTTTTCTTCATTTTGAGAACCTTTACAATAATTATGTTTTTAATGTGCTCACTCCCGCTAAAGCAGAAAATGGCCATGATCGGAGCTACAGAGCGCGCAACACACAAAATCTGCCAGGAACGAGAAATACGCATGCGCACGCAGCACTCAGTTTCTTCCCCCCGTCCCACCCATAAGCCTCGTTAAACTGCCTCTTAGTTGCGCTTCGAACGAAATATCTCACGGAAGTCCCGTGATGTGACAAAGAGTGGCGGAACCTTAAAGGGGACTGCATAAGCAGCGGAATCTAATTGAAACCATTCAGGAATTAAAAATTTTATTTTAAAGTAGTTTATATTTCACATATCTCCATATGTATTCGAGTTTTATAGGTTTCTTAATGCAATGAAACGTCCTCATAGCTGCCATTGAAAAATGTTAACTCCAGCTACGGGTCGATTATAATTTTAGTCGGCAGATGACTACGGCTATTTTAGCTGAAAGCTCCTAAGTTAAATCATATGATGTTCCTGAAATGAAATATACTGCAGAAATTTTGGTGATGATATTTTTCTTTCATCAAATACCTATCTCGGTTTATATTTTATAAACGAAAATAGTATTTGTACTTTGTACGTAGTATGCTTTTAAAAAATAATCAAATAATATTTTAATGAAAAAACATTTAAGGGACTGCCTTTCGAGGATTTACATTATTTTGAGAAAAGGTACCTCACGACCTTGCATATAAATACCACATTCATGCGTGACTTGTTACTAAACATAACTACATTTAAGTAGAAGAATTACAAATATGTATACACTTGGCAATTCATTATACAGCCTTTAAAATCACACACTATTGGAAACTGTGTGAGCGGAAAGAGTAATGCAGCATATTACGGGAGGGTTCACTTGCCGCAGTGTTGGTAACTGTCGCTATTGTTTGGAGTGAGCTGTTCTTGTGATTTAAATCCTGTTGCATTGCTTTGTGACTTCTATCGTTATCGTCAGTGTTATTTAATTAGTGTTGTATATCAGAGGTTTGTGCTGACACTGTACTTTTAAAGATGAATGAGGTTGACAATTTATTTAAAAAGTCACTTTCCTTAAGAAGCTTTCAAGTAAAGTTAAAAATTAAAGAACTGGGCAGACCTATGCCTGACGTTAGCTTAAAAGCAAAAGGGTTTGGAATCGAGAATACACTAGACGCTTTTATAGAAAAATTTATAGCTGTGACTGGGTTTGTGGTTGGACGGTAGAAATTCTGTCATGTACTTTCCCTGTCTTATTTTTGGCAACAACGACAGTGTACTCAGGGTTATGAGGATTCTTCACTACTTGAAAGGTATAATGATCCATGGTGATGTTTTATTTGTTTCAGTGAGGCAGACTCCGGTGGTGACCTCAGCATGGGTCGTCTACCTCAGGGGTACTGTGCCACTATTCCACCTGTTGGCATATCTACGACTGAATATATTTAAAAATTTTGATTATTGTTACGTTATATGTATAGTAATGATGATTGAGTTTCGCGCTGTGTGCTGAGAGGCAGCCTCTAAACCAACGGAGATCGGCCTCTCTACTTATTACTCTAATTATAATTTGATAGAATGTCTATAAGAAGACCAACTTCTATAGAAAGGAACTAATACAATTTCGTTCTACATATAGAGAGACTTTTAACCTTCGCACGACAGTGTTTTATATCTACCTATGTTAGAAAAGATTGGAAGTCATCAATTTAGGAAAATTTTTTGGAAAATAGAACAAAAATTGCAAATGCCTAGGAGCGTCCAGAAATTCAGCGTGAATCCAACATAAATAATTGTTTATAACTGAATATTTTCATAATGGATGGGCGTAAATGTTGATGTAGGAATGTCACTGGTCCATGTGGTCGAGTGGAGGTCCGCATGACGTCAACTATCTCTCTGACCTCATGCTGGCAAATCTGCTTGCTTTTATTCGTTTGGCAACGATAGCTTTCTACAATCACGTACACCCCACCGTGGGACCAAGCAATTTACATCTGCGTCACACAATTGACGCATAGTAATTGCTGGCGTAGGCTTAGAATAGAGTAATAAGAGTTATGAAATCTGCGATAGTGAAGCAGGTTTGTCAGGATGGACTCTTATGAAAGTTACAAATTTACGTAATGTTACAACTTTCTGAAAAACACTAAAACAGATGAGTGTATCGCTGATCAATATCAAAATACATGAACAAAAACTGTTACAAAGAAAATAAAATTCTCCGGATACAAAAATTCTTATTCATAAAAAGGTTACTTTCAAAAACCTTTAAAATTACTTCAAAAGAGCAGATTACTTACATGCATTGAATTCTGGTTTTGTAATGTATGCATTCTGTTGTATTATTTCAAAGAATATAGTCTTTATTTATAATAGCTTCAAATTTAATTATTGTTCTTGACAGATTTGTGCAACTTATCTAATGTAACCTGCTTCTTCCCTTTCAATAATAAGAGACACTAATTATTTATATTTCAACTTTGAATAAGGCGCATAATATCAACAATTTAGATATTTATTTTTACTGTAAGTACTTCTCGTGAATATTACAGATGTGGTAAAAATCTCTATGTTTTCACCTTTCATGCGTACATTAATCTAATCATACTACTAATCTAACCGTCGAAAATTTCGTGTGCACCGAGTGAATTCACTTTAGAACCTTGCCATTCGTCTGTTAAACAACGTCTTGATGTACTTTACAGGCTTTTATAGCGGTTAAAACATTTTTTTGGGTTTCATTTCTTTTCGTTGACACACCAAGAACGTTATCGGATGTACTTATAGTCATTTTTGAATATTCGCCAACACTTAATCAGGAGAGTCATTCCATGTCAAATCACCAATGGATGACCCTCTCCAAATCTCATGAAATTTTGTTAGGAAGTAAACCCATATCCTAATTGAAAATGTGCAAAATACTAGAGCTCATTGTTTACTAGTTCAGAAGTTGCAATGGGCTGTCATCGCGTTACACGCATGCGCCTCTGAAATTGCCAATTTTGATCCCTTGTTAAATCAGTTCTAGAGGCCAGGTAAGTGTGAAACTCGGCTTATCGATGCAACTTCTAGCACAGAATACAGTGGTATAATCAAAACAATAATACGGCTGGCTGTTCTCATATCTGTTCAACCCAAAGTTGCCACAAAATTTTGTCGTCATTTTGTAGGCCAATTACTCGGCAGGAAACGATGTATATGCCACCATGTTTTGGAAACCAGGAGAGAAACTTCCGTACTAAGACGTACAGAAAAAGGAAAACAATTATAATCTTATGTCTTGAGATATTCTTCATGAAAGTTGTCCTGAAAGATTTTACATGTAAAAATTGCTCAAATTTCAGGCTAAAATATCTCAAAATACGTCAGTCCCGATTCCATTCCAGGAATTCAGACGTATTTATATTAAATTTTGGTTCAGTAAAAATGTATCAGATCTGAATAGTTTATTTTTAATTATTCGCAGTTCACGAAACAATATTTGTACAGAGTTGTCTAAAACAATCAATTGTTGCAAACTTTCTTTTGAAGCTCGTAACAATCTGTCCACAGTCAATCTCTAATATTGACTTTCTCGGAAATATTAAATTATTTTAAGCGTTTCAAACTGTCGATTATCAAGAGTTGTAACATTTTCAACTATCCGATATTTTTTATAAGGCAGGTCAAAGGCGTCAAGGGCATTTGCACCACACACGGATCTGTAATCAGTAAAGCTAAGATCATTATACAAGTTTCAAAGTTTCATTTTATATGAACCTATTAAATGTGACGCAGATCTATTTTTAGATCGCACCCAGTCACCTTGAGCCTAATTTGAGTATTTTGTAATATATTACGTATTTATTTCTTGTTGGTAACAAACACCATGAACATCAATTGATCAATATACTTATTTATAATACTGTATTTTCATCACAGTAAACTGAATTCATATTCACTCATGACTATCCTCCTTCAAGTACAAGATTACATCTAAAACAATGATAATTTGCCATGTTAGGCTGTGTTAACGCCGGTCTTGAATACTTTCGTTTTTGAAATTTATCCATCAAATAAATGAAAATGAGTATACTTTGAGTGGTGCAGTGACCAGTCATCTGTGCACGCAACATTGGCCTGATCATTTTACATTAATTAGGCAAGACTATTAGAGTCAGCAAAGTACAAGCAAGTTCAATCCAGTTCACGTTCGAATACACTCAGCGGCTTTTAACAAGCAAATACAACAGAAACATTGATATGACGCAATATGAAATTTTATTAGCTATTTTTTTAGTGAATTACTCTATCAGAAACATTTAGTTATTATGTAGTTTGTTGTTTCCTGTAATAAATTTAAATACGTATCCTTTGTAAGCTTCTGCGTGAGTTTAGCAACAAATCAAAAGTTCAAGAATAATAAACAGCAAAATTAATAAGGAATTTGTTCCCACTGTTTGCGAAATATCAATATTTACTAAATATACATGTGATGTAATAATTTTCACGCACCAGCTTTTATGAATTAATTTTGCGCTGAGCGCGTTAATTTTACACTGCGGAAAAGAATCCCAACAACAAGAAAAGGTTATTGTAGACTAATGAAATTTCGACAATTGTCTTAGTAATATATTCAATTGATTAAAGTTTGAAGAAGCCAGGTTAATGGAAGCGCGAGGAAAGCCATGGGAAATGCTGTTACATTAACAATGAGTGTAAGCGTCGGAATTGTAAATGTAAGCATGCGAAACGTGCATGCATTATGTCGTTCAGGAGCGGGATGCCAGTTTGTGGGATGGAGTTCGATCATCTGTTGGTTATGAGGAGGCCAGGTGAAAGTTGAGACCATCCTGTCTGGGACCAAGACACATTGGACCCAGTTTCCTATGACAGCAGAAGCACTCCGTGATTATCCCACGCAGTCTGACTGCAAATTTGTACGTAAGTCTGATGATTCAACCTGTTGCGTTGCCATTTAAGGGGGTGTTTTCCAACCAGATAACTCTCGCCTCATAGCACTATTGTGCTCTACGGGGAGTCGACATGTTGCCTTGGTCGGCTAGATCACCAGATCTTTCTCCAATCGAACACGTCTGGGACATCATTGGACAACTCTAGCATCATCCACAACCAGCATTGCCCAGCCTTGTATGACCGACCACGTGCACCAGGCTTGGAACTCCATCCCACAAAGTGACATCCGGCTCCTATAGGACACAGTGCATGAACTTTTGCAGGCTTGCATGCGATTACACTAGTTTTTAGTGTACTAGTATTTCACATGGATTTCCTCGCGCTTCCATTAACCCATGCTCTTGAATCATTAATCAATTAAATATATTACTTACCGAAATGTCATTACCCTACAAAGTTTTTCTAAGGATATTTTCTGGCAATGATATTAATAAGTTATTCCTGTGCTTTACTTACCTTCTTTATAGTCAACAAAGACTAATTATATTAATTAAACGTGTGTTTTATCTCCTATTTAGTAACATAATAAATTTATTATTTCCTAGTTTTAATTGCTTTAAGTTAGGTCAATACCAATTTTCATTTACAGTAGTTCAAAGGTGATCACATTTTATGAGGAAATGGGTCAGGGTAATTGCTCACAGAAAATAAGGTACATATGATATTATTCATATAAAAAACTTTTATCGTAATTATTTTAGTTGGTACAATAATTGATACAGTATATACAATATTAAGTAGTGAATACCTGCTTGAACGGAAGTTCAGAACTATTATTTTCTGTTTGGTTTTCCCCTAGATCACTGTTTAACCAACCTTTTCTTACAATACCCCACCTCACTCGCACTTCCGGTTCCACGCCTTTCCTAATTCTTCTGATGCTTCCTGTGTAACATATACGAATTTTATATTACTATTATTACGTAAATGAAGCCTAATTAGAAGTTGCTTAGGACGAAAACATAGATTTTATGAATTAATCACTTGGAGATTATTAAGAAAAAACAATAAGTATTTTTTAAAACATGTAATAACTAAAATACAAGTACCAAATAATTTATATGAAAACTTTTCCTTTAGTATTATAACTACCAATGATTATTATTTAATTTTTTAATAACTTCAACTTGCAATGTAAGGTCACTTCTGGAGTTATGAGGCCTTAGAGCTTGATGCTTGCCTCGAAGAGGTTTTGTATAGGGCTCCAGTTTTGTCAGCTTTAGTCTAGAGTATTCGATGGCCACAGTGATGCATGTCATATTAATCGTCCAATCAGTACACACTATTCCTTTATTAGACATAGTAAACAGTACTCTTATGGTTTATATTAGTCCAATCTTTCAAGTGTGTCTCTTTAGAAAGTAAACACAGAAAGCTTATTTAAATGTGAGATACCAACAATTATTCATCGCAGGTGGTTGTTTCTTAAATTCTAGACGAGCTCATTTCACATTTACCCCACCACGCTCTCCTTGCATGATTAAATTTCCCTCTGTCGAGTGTTGGACCAACGTTTGAAAACAATGGGCTAGATGGTATTAGATTCCATTTTCTCTTTTAAGCATTTCTGTCGCTGTTGAACAAATGTAACGCTTCCCTCTCCCTCAGATCCGTTCACGTCGAAACCCGGCCCCAGCGCCACTACATACGCAAAATTAATATATATCTATTTATAATAAAAGAAAACGGCAATCGCGAAGCACATGATCCAGAGGGAGATGGCTAGCTGGTACAATTTCTTGTACAGGTACGCTGGTCTACGCGCACGGACACGCGCTCCAAATCTTAACAGCCTCGCGCTTTCATTGGCCGTGACTCAACTCCATTCCACCATTTCTCTACAAAAACGGGACTGTTCTCACTTTTTCACTCTCTCAAAACACACTGTTCTCTCTCGCCACTCACAACAAGAATATTATTTCACCGCCTACAACCATCTCATTCGCTACTTCAATCTGTGCTCCATCTCTTTCCAAAGCATAGTGTCCTCACTCGCCGCTCACATTAATCAACCCTCTACATCCACTAATCTGCTCTATTTATCACATCCCAAACTTGCCCCCACTTCCCGAGGATTCTCAAATAAAAGTTTATGGTCCGCCATAACCGCGGACCGCTCCCAGGTTAATGACCGTCCAGTAACAAAATATTTGACCCGTTTTTAAGGGATCCGTAGCACACAATGAATCCTTACCCACCGACTTGCCACAATGACCGACCGTGCACATTCAAGTGACGAAAATTAACTAAACGCCTGAAGGACGAAATCAGTTATTATACAATATGATTCACATACTGACATTTAAAAGACGAAAAAAATGTTACTACAGATTCACAAGAAATATAATACGTTGAAAGATACTCATTTTTTATAGTTTATAAATATTAATATCACTTAGTTCGAAATTATTTCAGGACTGTGGATTATTGACAATTAATTACAACATTGAGTCCAGAAATTTAATTAGAAAGTATTTTATTATAATAATATACTTGGTGAGAAATCCGAGTCGGACGCGTCTCTAGGCGGCACCTCACCTGTAATGAGTCAGGTACCAGCCACCTCCGCCAGTCAGCCGTGCAGCACCTTGTCTCAGAGTTACACCCTCCAGGTAAGTTTTCATCCTGTTTTTGAAAGTTATTTTATTCTGTATAAAGACCGGCATTCTCTTTAACGGTATTTGAAAGTTAATATCTAGATTAAATTCCGGAGCTTAATCTATAATAGAATAATGTAATTTTAGATGGTATAAGTGAGAGTGTGAAGTTAACAGCAAAATAATAACGATTAAGGAGCATTATCAATTAAATTCTGTTTTAAAATTTGTTATTATTAACGAATCCCCCACAATCAAAGACAAGACATATGAAAGTTTCATACTTGGTTCAAGTACTCAGGAATCTTTGCAAGACGTTTTGTCTGCTCCCAGTTTAGATCCCGCAGATCGCGTGATTTAATTCCTTTTGGAAGAAGATTGTCGTATTTATTTATAACTATAGTAATTCTTCATACGAAGTGGCGCCATGGGCGGCAAAAGATAACAAAACAATCCGAGGGTGCCAAAAGGCGCTGTAATATCTCATTTGAACATCAAGGTTCTTCTGTACAACCTTCTCTCTTCTCTGCATCTCTATCTAATAAGTGTTTTCCACTCAGCTCGGTAACATAATTTGAATTGTAATACATAACTATAATTTTTACACCCAAGAGAATATTTACTTTAGAATATATCCTACTGCTGCTAAATTCATTTACAAAAACTATCAGATGTTTATTGATACGTTGTATCTTTTTTATTTTAATGTTTGTTTTATGTATATTATGTAAGTAGTTTTAATGCGGAGTGCAAGATACAGTTAGAGAAACTTTTAAATAGAAATATTTTTGGGTGACTAGTTTTTACGCTGATAAAAAAGCTGTGTAGATTTACCGAGGCAAGGAAAGTATCACATTAACGCAGTTGGAGAACCTAGCTGTTACATATTGTATTATAACTGGACGTCTCTGATTTGCTTGACGGAAACAGTTCAAAGTTTTCTTTGTTTCAAACTGAAGAACGTTTGTCTCGCACACAATGTATTGAAGCCCTCAAATTATGAAAGCGATAATTGTAGTAATTGCTGCTGAATGCTAGTAGCACTGTATCTGCTCAGACCAAGGTAAGGACTTGCCACTTTCTGTTCCATGTTTATTTCTTATTTTCATTAGAATCAAATGCCTATAAATATTTAGGCTCTTATAAAAATTGCTGTATTAACGCGTTACTACGACTTTGCGACAATACACATCGAAAAACAATTTACTTTTATATGTGATTATTGTGTGCTTTTGGGTGGAATTAAGGTAGCTACTTAATTTATTTACAATTAACTCAATTAAAGGAGGGCAATTGTCAATTATATATTTAAGTTTTTTATTAAAAACTATTATTTCAGATCATATACTTAATTAATTCTTATACTGATCAATTTATTAAGAAATGTAGCCACTTTCTTAATCGATTATAATGTTATAATTACCATTTTTTGTTTTTATTCAAAAAAGCTTCAATGTCAGATGTACCCTGTTCCTATGTTTCATAGAATTTGCTTAGTTGTATGTAATTTTTCTGAAGACAATCTGAAAATTATTTGATTTAATATATGCAAGCGATTGTACACAAGTATATGTGGTCTAGAAACACTGTAATATATTAAAAATGCTTTAAAAATTGTTGTCGATAATTTAATAATAAATACAGTTCTTTAGTTTTAAATGTTTAAAATTTTTTAAAGAAAAGTTATACCAACGTACGACAAAAAATTTATTTAATAATAAATTAGTTTCTTAATGAAAACTGTGTTTCCTTGGCACAGTAATTAATATGCCATACATTATAAATTCAGAAATTATTGTATATTGCCACATCTCAAGACCTGAAGTGATGGCAGAGCCGCCCTGCAGACACGTAGACTCGGGTTCGAGTCCCAGTCGACGCAACCATTTTTATTTGTTTAATTTATTTACATTGTTTGCCTTTAGTTTCTAGTATTTTCTGTTTCTAGAATGTTCTGCTTCTAGAATATTCCATGTATGTATAAATAGGACTGGATTCCAAATCGGAGTCAGTCTTAAGCAGTACGAGCTTTGTACAGCACTTCGCCGTTGATTAAACGCTTATAACCTCTACGTGTGTGTGTTATTGAATCTCACGATCCCTAAGAAACGTGACAATATTTTCACTACGGAAAAAGGAAATACGTAATAAATATTCTACAGTTATAATTCTAAGAAAGTAGTTTCTTCTGCCCGTTAGGTTTTTTTGGTTTCTTCTCCGAAAACTTGAATAACTAATCTTCTAATCCTGAAATAATATGTAACAAAGAAGTGAGAAACAGATTGACAATTGATTCATATCAGTTATTAAAGTGGAGAACAATAGTTAAGGTGGATGGCCTGAGAAAAATCAATGTTTAATAAAGTTAGTAAATCAATTTTGAAATCGGTCATCTGCGACGTCATACAGCGAAATTATTTATAAAAAATATTGGATCATATTTAATGGTAATTTGTGTTCATGCTAAATATCTGCAACATTAAAGATAAAATTAATACGTATGACTCGTAATTACAAGTAATTGTTTGAATAAAAAAAATTCTAGCAACAGTTTGTGTAACCAGCCATCTAATGTAATCAGAATAAATTCCATTTTTTAGTTTATTTTGAATAAATACCAGCCTTTGTATATTTAAACGCTCTCAAATAATATTAATGTGCCACGGAAGCTCTTTAGAAACAAAATAATAAAGTACATTCATAATGAAAACAACCTGTCAATATTTAAACAACGAAAAGTACTCAATGCCTTTACAGTTAAAACAAATACAATATTCAACAAGGTAAATTAAATGCTAATAATAGTACAGTAATGAGTTAAAAAATAATAGAGAATGTGTTTTGTATATATTAGGAAAGCTTTGAATAAGAATAACAAATTTTACAAATACGCATTATAAAAAGTAATGTTGGCTAAGAGGAAGTAGCACTTTGCTATTTAGTGAACGAATTTCGTATGTCCATATAATTTTGTAGCAATCGTATTATTAATACTAATGCACTAAAGTGAAAATATGGAGTCATCCGAGGGACTGTATAGTTTGATTTCGTTCCAGACACCCTTCCACCTTGTCATTATGGAGTTCTTTGAGACTGAGAAAAAGACTTATTAAAAATCTGGCATTTGTGGCACATCAGGTCAAATTATTTGAAAATTTTAAAATTAACTTAAAAAAGACGAATCAATGTGATGGTGTACATTGTTTTTAATATCTCTAACTATATTATCAAGTATTCAAAATCCCTAAGACGTGACTAAATCTTTAACAGAAAATATGAAATTAAATAGATTTAAGAAGGGACGGCACATAGATATACTCTTATAATTAGAACAACGTGTAACATGTATTCTGATGTTTCACATGTCGCAACAACACAAGAGTCGACTGAAACACAATCGATTTCAAATCAATTGAAAAGCGATTGCGTCTGAATGTTATTCCCAATTGCAAAATAGTTTCGTTGAACGGTTTTCACGTGTATTCACAAAAAAATGTGTAATAAAAAATTACCATTATTTATATTCGAAAAGAATGAAGTTTTGTATAATTATAAACTTGTGATATAGTTCCTCACGACGTACTATTAGAAAAAGACCTTGGCCAATGAATGGGCGACACGAAACAAAATGAAAATAAATAGCAACAAAATCAAATCAATTGTTGTGGTAAGACTGACCTCTTGGCTTTCTTCTTCTGTTCTTATCCCACACACTTCCCTCTCTCTAATTAATCAATCCTGTCTCTTGGGTCAAGGTCCTCCATATTCTGGTTACTTACTCTATCCACCCATGTGATTTCCAGCATTCTCTTATAGCACCGTATATCGACAGCTTCTGTTCTTTTTCTGTCTGCAGCCCCTACCGTCCACGTTATGTACCCATGTAACGCCACACTCCACACGAACATTTTTAATAATAATTTCTTAATATTTATACTTATATTAGCCGTAAGTAGGTTCCTCTATATTGCGAAAGTCTTCCTTGCCTGTGCTATCCTACTCTTTGTCTACTATACTTCTACCATTCCTAGTTATTATGCTGCCCAAGTAGCAGAATTCCTTAACTCCCATCGAAATATTCCATCCCCCCTTTGCTATTCCACTACTTTCCATCACCTTTATTTTCCCTCTATAAAACCTCATGTTGTTCTTCCTCCAGGATCACGTTCATGACATTCATTATTGTTTCCAAGTCCCCTAATACTACAATATCATCGCCAAACATTAGGGGTTTCTATTTATTTTTCTTGCAGTACGATTCCTTTTCCATATTCCGTTTTAACTTTCTTCATCGCCTGTTCTATATACGTTAAACAGCATGGGCGACAGTATACATCCTTGTCTTACTCCTTTCTTGACTTCTGCTTTCTTTTCTTGCCCTACAATACTAATTACTGCTGAGTGCCATCTGTATAGGCTATGGATAGCTCTTCTTTATCGATATTTTAATCCTGTAATCTTTAAAGTCTTAAATATTTTGTTCCAGTTTACATTATAAAACTCTTTTTCTAAATCTAGATTTTCCATGAATGTTTTTCTTATCCTGTCCTCTAAAGTTAGACGTAGAGTCAATATTGTTTTTCTTGTCCCTACTTTCCTTCTAAACCCATACTGATCTTCTCTTAACTCATATTATTTGACGTTCCATCCTTCTATATACGATTTTCGTTAATATTTTGCATTAATGAGTTACTAAACTAATTGTCTTGTGCTGTTCGCATCTATCAGCGCCAGTTTTCTTCAGTATAGGGATAATTATGTTTTACCTAAATGTGTTGATAACAATACTGAAAAGAGATGATATTGCTTCTTCGTTCGATGATCTTATGAACTCCGCCGTAATGTTGCGAATTCCTGGCGCTTTACTATTGCTCAGACCTGTCAGCTGCTCTACTCATTTCTTCCTTCAAGTTCGCCCATTTCTCGTCTATACTTTTTCTTTCTCCTTTCTCCATTAATTTACTCTTGATTTTTTCTTTTAAAACCTACAACCCCTGCTGTTGTTTCAGCTTTTCTAATTTGCTTTAATTCCTTTCTTAAGTTTCTTCATTTTCAGCTTGTATTTCATAATCAACATATTATGGTCTGAGTCCACAATTGCTTCTGGATATGTTTTGCAGTCCATCATTTGATTCCTGTACCTCTGGCTCACCATTATGTAGTCCGTTTAGTAACTGTCCGTATCCCCTGGCTTTTTCCACATGAAGAATCTTCTTTCATAATTCTTGAACTATTAATTTGTGCTCCATGCAAATTCTTTTAGCTTGTCTCCCCTTTGATTTCTTTCACCAAGTCCACATAGTCCCTAACTGCATAACTTTCTCTTACTTTTCCTATTAGTGCGATCCAATCACCCAATCAAATTCTCGTTTCCTTTGACATAATTAATTCTTCAATTTCGTCGTAGTTTTTCTCAATATCTTCTTCCTCTGTGGCAACTCTGTGCATATAAACTTGTTTGATTGTCGTTGGCTTAGGTTTTGTGTCTAACGTTACGACAGCTAATCTTTCACTATATTGTTCATAATAATTTATTCTTTGCCCTAGAATTTTATTTATTACAAAACCTACCCCTGCAACTCAATAACGTTTACTAAATAATGATTAGACGTGCAGAATTGGCGGTAAATTGTGTCATGAGTGAGAAACGGCAAATATATGGGTATCAGCTATATCAGCGAGCTTATGTGGGAAGATAACGTGACTTAAACGACTAAAACAGCATAGAACTTATTACATATTTCTTTGAGAAATTTAAAGACGAGAAGTGTTAAATCGAAGGAAATAGTATATTTGTCAGGGATATGTTGGCATCCCTATCATAAATACCTGGTAGAGTTACTCAAGAAGGTAGAGAAACGAGCTGCATAGTCTGTATGAAATTGAAACAAATGCGGTTCAAAAAGTAGAAAAATTAGGCTGAGAAACGCTAAAGAATAGAAGGGAGAAAACTCTGCTTCATATACTTTATAAGGCGTACAATGCGCAAAAGCCATGACTTAAAATTTATTGTTTTGGCATATGGGAGATCATATTAAAAATTAAATCTAGGAATGAAAGAAGGCAAAGTAGCATGCTACCCGTCATGCGGCAAATTCTAGTCACATAATGAGGCCGCAACGAGTCGCTAAATGTGTTCACAATATATAAAAAGTTTAAAATCATGTAGAAAAGAGTGAACAACGAAAAATGTTCATTTATTAAGTAATGATGGTAATTCAGAAGGCAATCTGGTTTGTATAAGTTGTCTCATCAAATGGAGAATATTCATATTCATAACAACGACGTCCATAGAAATTAAACTGTTGACTCAAAAATACAATAAAAAATTGTAGAACCTTACTATTTAGACCAAAATTCAATTGAGAAACACAGGAACAGAAAAAATTAGATATTACTCGACGCTACTTTGCTTCTTTCTCCAACAACATCTGAACACAGAATAAGTAAAGCAAAGACATAAAACAAACGTTAAACGCAGATGTACAAAATAACTTAAAATATAATTTGTCGTGGGTTTTGGGTGTGAAGTTTAATATTGATGGTGTTTGAACAATGTTTAATAAATTTCGAAAATCAGAATGAAAAATCTCGGTCTGTTGGGAACTCGAACCCGCGACCTCCCTTTGAAGAGCGTGATTAAGTAAATTTTATGCGATCATAAGCCTAAGGTATACAAAGGATGGACATATCGCGCGTCGGCTCCTATTAGTTCATATTTTAGAGCATTTGCACGACAACCGGGAGGTCCCGGGTTCTACTCCCAGACCGATTGAGATTTTTCCATTATTTCATAGATTTCATGACTGAGCTTCAATTGTAAGCAATTCTTCTGGATCTTTTTGACTTTATTCCTTTTCTCAAATGAGGTTCCCTGTCTATTATTGTGGAAGTCACAAAATAAAAACTGAATATTACTTATTTTGGGTGTAATAGGCTACACGAGGGCAACCCAGAAACTGGCTACTCCCCTTTATAAGCATAGGAAGGGAACTGAAAAACGATGATGCAGAATGGACGGTAAACAGCCAAGTGCCCCGGGGTACAGTCCTTCTGGTTTTAGATTTAGATTTATTATTCAATCCATTAGTCCTCGGTTGAGCAAATAGGATACGTCTAATATAATATTACAAGAAATATACAAAATTTTACAATTAAGAATTTAAGGACAAAAAGAGGAAAGATAAAATTGAATCTTCAATTTTCAGTCGACGGAGGAGGCAGCAGAAGATCGTACGTAGCTTCCCGTCGAACATGGAAAAGAAAATAAGTTAGCAATTAAATTCTAGTAGAGTATAGTTGTAAAATAATAGGAAAATTTGATAGGACACCAGAAAAATGTTTTAGTCCTTCCTGTCTACGAACTCTTTGAGTGAATAATACGATCCATTCATAAACAGAGATTTACAACTCTTTATAAATAATTTTTGAACCTTTAAAGCTTTCATTTCTTCCGGAAGAGTATTGTATGGGTTTATACCGGAATAGTGAATGCTTGTTTCAAAACACGGAGCTGAGAGCGATTTCTTGTGTTCTTCGAATGGCTTGAACCGTTTAGAGCATATAGAATGATGTTGCTCCACACGAATTTTAAAATTTCTAGAATATACGTACGAGGTAAGGTTAAAATTCCAAGTTTTCAAAACAAGGGCTTGCAACTGATACTATTCGTACTGTCCGCTTTTGTAGTTTAAAAATGTGAAGCGCGTGATGCGAATGACCCCAGTTTTCAATACCGTAACACATGACAGAATCAAAATATGCATGGTACATAATTTTTGATGTAGCAATGTCGGCTTCCCGAGCTAACACTCGTAATGTAAAGCAAATTTTGCTGAGTTTACCCGATTTTTTTTAATGGGGTGATTCCATTTCAAAATATTGTGAATCAGTAGACCAAGAAAAGGCGCGTGCTCTGAAATGTTTTCCAAGTTAGGAGATAAACTGTTTGTGTTTGCTGTGAAGTTAACGATTTTGTTTTTCTCTAGGTTAGTAGAAAATTTGTTTGCAGTGAACCAAAGATTGAGACGGCACATCGCAGTATCAACTTTCCTGCATAAAGTTTCAGAGTCGCTGTCCGTGATAACCAAATTTGTGTCGTCAGCGTAGAGGACTGATTTTAAGTTATCTAAATAATTAGGTAATCATTAATGTAAATGATGAAAAGTAAAGGTCCCAAAATTGAACCCTGAGGGACACCGTAGATAATTGTTTCCCATTCTGACAGATACTCATTCCCATCCGTGTTTTCAATCGCAACTTTTTGGCGTCTGTTTTTCAAGTACGATGCCAATAAAGAAATGGGAATTCCTCTGATTCCGTAGAAATATAATTTTCTGAGTAGAATATTATGATCTACTAAATCTTGAAAACATATAATCTCCAAATCTTTTATTACAAAGTCTGCAAGAACTGGAGATAAAAAGGATGAACGTCAACACGGAGAATACCTACAAAACTGACAATCAATGGATATGAATATTTTGGTAGAGCACAAAGAAGAGAACAACTGGTGGAGGTAATGAAAAGGGATTGAAGTTTAATATCTACGACTTTTATCTTTCGAGTAAGACTTTGAAAATATTACTGTTATCATTCAGGCGTTTACTAAAAAAATTAAAATAGGTAATGAGGTCATTAGTTTTTGAAAAAAACACAAGAAAAAAGTTTAACTGATTATTTATGTGCAGTAACTAACAATCGGTGTCAAGTTTGAGAATACAGTAATTCCACGACACTTGGATAGCGGACATTGTTATCGTGATATGGAGTGA
Source organism: Eucriotettix oculatus (assembly GCA_034510155.1). Lineage (NCBI taxonomy): Eukaryota > Metazoa > Arthropoda > Insecta > Orthoptera > Tetrigidae > Eucriotettix > Eucriotettix oculatus. Next base: position 6,124,154 of record CM067378.1, read on the forward strand.
TTTGATAGTTGGAAGCCAGAGAAAACTTTGATAACTACACCAGGAAAGCCTTCCTTTGATTAATAATAGGTCTCGATGTTTTTTTAGAAATTCTTTAGTGCTACTAAAATTCCTTGTCTGTCTCAAAACGCGAAAATGTTTCTGTCCGTTATTAGTTTTTCTATGAGTTGAGTTGGAGAAAAGAGTGGCCAAATTTAGTCTCAGTGGGTATTTTTTTTCGCGTAGAACTCTGAATAGTTTAGAGAATCTAAATAATATATGATTTAAAAGTATTGCTGATAGTGAAAATTTATGAGTAAGATCCATCTATTCGGTAACTTCCAGAGGGACAGATACATCAGTTAAATTCACCCTTCTAAGAAACTAGAAAACAATATTCTAAGCGCAATGATTGAACTTATGAACTTGTAGAAATTGTGCCTTGAGAAAACTATCGTCCAAGTGTTGTTAAAAAGATGACAACAATAATATGTATATTAAGGGAAGTTTATAATCTTAATACATGGAGCTCATAAGATAAGTGAGGGGTTGCATATTACCTGCTGATTATAGTTCAAAATATTTGAAATTAAAGATAAAATTTTGTATATGTATTGGTAATAAAATACGAGAACGGAAAGAAAATTAGAAAAAAGGTTATCATAGTAAAGACGAAATAGTGTCCATTGTTTGACCTGGACAACAACGTATGATAACGCCATATAAATTAATGGAACAATAACATCCAACGATTAAATACAATAGAATTTCGAATATTATTGATTAAAAATCCAAATAAAATTTATATTAAAAGTAGATGACTAAATTTTTTTAGTTTAAAATGGTATATCATAGATTCAACTTACAATTTTCATTAATTTCCAAATGCTTTTTTTAAAATTATTAGCCAAATATTGATGTAAAATATATATGCATTTTGCGTATAATTTACAAGGCTTGTTGATGTAACCGAACTTAGCTTAACAATTTTTGTTGTGGTATTCAGTCCTAAGACTGGTCTGATGCAACCCTCCATTCTAAACTATCTCGCGCAAGCCTGTTCATTTCCGCATTTCCAACATTTTCCACAAACCTGCATAGCGTATTTCATCCTTGGCCACCCTATTCTGTTCTAACCCCACACACTTCCCTCTAATGCTAATTTACAAGACCCTCATGCCTCGAAACATCTCCGTTTAACCTATCCCTTCTCTTCATCAATGTCCTCCATATTGTTCGCTCTACCCCTATTCTGTTTAGAACTTCTCGTTAGTAATTTTATCCACCCATCTGATTTTCAGCCCTCTCCTATAGCACCACATTTCAACGACTTCTATTCTTTACCTTTCTGCAACTCCTATCGTCGTCGTTTCGCACCCATATAACGGGACGCTTCATACGAACATTTTTTGAAACCATTTCCTAATATTCACACTTACCCGTAATTAAAGTCCTATTTTTCGCGAATGTCTTCCTTGCTTGTGCTATTCTATTCTTTATGTCTACTATACTTCTACCATCCCTAGTTATTACGCTTCCCAAGTAGCAGTATTCCTTAACTTCCGTCAAAATATCCTTTCCCAATATAACAGCCTTTGTTATTCCACTGTTTACAATACTACACTCCATTACCTTGGTTTTTCCTCTATTAATCCTCATATTGAGGACCCCGTTCATGCCATTTATTATGGTTTCCAAGTCTTCTTCTGACTCCCCTAATACTACAATATCATCGGAAAAGCGTAAGGTTTTTATTTCTACATACTGCATCCTTGTCTTACTCCTTTCTTGATGTCTGATTTCTTTTCTTGACCTTCTGTCCTAATTACAGGTGACTGCCTTCTAACAACATGTTTGAAGAAATATATATGTTGCTACTGCAACGTTCGGGGCCAAAATCCATTTGCAGGAGCAACATGACATTTTTGTTATATATTAACTAAATACCTGAAGAGTTCCCAAAAGTTGGAAAAAACTTTTTCAATTAAATTAAATTATTTATTTCCTGGCTTTTGGCCAGTCTTTTTGTGCTATGTTAAAATAACAAGTCATTTATTTAATTGTTGTAGGATTATAAAGTTTTAACAGAGAAAATTTTTTAACTTATTGAGAGAAAACGATAATGTATGATGCACGGGTATCTGAATATTATTACACGGTAAAAATTACTTGAAACAAAATTTATTATTAAGAAACGAATTCTCCTGAAAGATATACTCTCCCGGAGAACCGCAACGGGAAACGTGTCTGCAGTACAAATATAATTACTTGCATTATCCTCTTTTGTGTGTCTATTTTACTAATTAAAATAATCTTAAAGTACATTTACCACTTTGGTAGTCTTTCTATATAGCTAACAAAATCCCAGCCCAAGCAGCGAAAATCTCGTTTTACGATTTTCTCCATTTGATCTGTTGGCGGCTAACGACAATTTATCTTACTACATAACTACAATTTAAAGTTTATTTGACATCTGCTCAACGGTTTTCCTGTAAAACGGGAACAAAGTGAGCGTGATAGGCAGACATTAATTTTTAGATGAAATCTGTTTCGGATCGCTTTATTAATGAAATATAAATATATTAAAATCAGACAAATAAATATGATTTACAGACAAAACTATATTTCATTTATACAGATTTATATAGATTAATCAAGTCTGAGAATAGAACAAGGTAAATATTTTGCTGTCCTTATCGTAGTAATTGAAGCTAAACAGTACCTAAACGATAAAAATTAAGAGTTTTTACTATGTTCATCGATTCAATTACGAGGTGTCGGCATAGCTTTTTTTAATTTATCAACGTTTTGATTGAAAATGGTTAAATCAATGTTAAAGATGTATATAATTCACTATTTTTATTCTTAGTATTTTTTATTAGTAAATATTTTAATACTATATTTATTATATTAAATTTTACAATTGCATGATTAAGTGGAAAAACGTTTACTTTTCCTGATTTTTATTAATTGAAGGAGAGAAGAATCATTATTTGCTTTGTACAGGTTTGGTTTGACGTGAACTGAGTCTGTGTTGGTATTTTCCTCTCCAAGTCTGGGATAGCGTGGCGAGCGAATCCAATGACCGTCGCATTTGCTGTATGGAGTGGAAACCGCAGTCGCAGTGGTTTCTGGGTTTCTGTGGCAGGCTTGACAAGTTAACGCCACGCAATCCTCAATCCATTTCTGCTTTCATTAAAAATGTCCACTGTGCACAATGAATGTTCCTTTTCAATATTTTTACTGACACTCTTTAAAGAAAATTCATGATGAAATTTGAAATTGGATTTTTAAACAAATTTTCAATATTTTTCATTTAAGTAAGGGTAGTAATGATGATATTAATTGCAATAAAATAATTTTGGTAATTTTTTTGTTTTCCTGTTCCAAAGATAATTACGAGCAAGTGGAAGAAATAATATCACATTTAAAACTGAAAAAGAGCAAAAAATGGGCTTATATCTGAATGAACGTTTTAGGTAAAATGCTACGGCTAATTAGTTATTTAATAAATTCTTCTTTCAAAAGAAATAATAGATTCAAATGGATCTAGTAAAATATTGAAATTCTTTTTTATATATTAATTCAATTCGCAAGAAGTTAGCCGAAGATGCCAAAAGTCCTAAGTTTTTAATTTAAAAATTCGAGAATATGGTTACTATGAAATAAATTGAAGCGAGAATAACTCATCCATATTTTCTGATGATTTTGGTCTCCCTTCCTAAATAGGCGCTATCAAATGAAAGAATATTAAATTTAATATTTATGGAGGTGGAACATAAGGTCATGGCAAAGTTTCTCGAAATTACGAAAGCCTGGTCTTATTTGATCTTTTGCCAACGCCTTTATCGGGCACGGGCTCCAAAAGATAAGAACGTTGATCCTTCCCAAGGTCACCTCCAGAGGACCAAGGGGCATCAGGCGCACAGTCCATCTTCAACGCGGCTGGGTATTGGAGGGTTCGCTCCTTAGCGCCATCATGACGTGAGTACCCATGGAATTCATTTCACAACAGTCACAAATTCAAAAATAATTTTACCCACCAGTTATAATTAAAGACGTTATCGATTTTAATCAATTTCATGATATAAAAAAAGTTACAAGACTTTCAATGAAAATAAAATCCATTTTCCTTCAAAAATTAATATTATATATGTTATAGTTAAAGAATTTGGCAGAAGACGGAAAATTTGTATCAATATGCCATGCATGATACGTAAAAGCTGGTCAAAGAATTAAAAATTTATAAAAACAAAATTGACATTAAAGTTTTCTAGGAATCTCAAGTAAAAATTTGTTTTACAATAAAATTTTGACTAGCGAACATACAATTTTTATATCCTTGTTTCGGGGACAAGTTTTTGTCGGTGTGGTAGGTTTGTTTGCAATATAAAATTAAACGAGTATATTTCCCTTATTACGATGACGTAAACCGATTCAGCATACGGTATATAAAATTTACAATTTTAAAATAAACTTGTATCCATAATAAAATGAAGGAATTGTCTTAGAAAATGTTGGTACCGATCATTTCATTTCCTTAAATGCTATCTCAATTATAATATTGAATATAAATATTTCTTTTGTATTGTATAAAAATAATAATCTTATTCATTCCAGAAAGTCAGTTTCATTGATTGCATATGAGAGTGAAAATGTTGGTAATCATATAAAGTGTTCAAACGTATTACAAGAACGTAATTGGGCAGATTTACATACGTCAATTTAATTTCTAAATAATTATTAAAATGGAATTGTTAAAAAGGATTTTCCTTTGTCGCTCATTCAATGCCGTTTCCGAATATACTATACTTGTAAAAGGAAAAACAGTGGTATATATATATGTATATATACATATTTATATATGTAGATGGTTTGGTCTTCTCAGCACTTTTATAAACTAACGAGACTAGAAAGCACACGCTGTTGTTGTCCGATAATTTGGAGCGAACAAGTAATATCAACATTTCGGTCTATGTGTTCTTAGTTCATGGTATATTTAATACAGTTTAAAATTTATGAGTAGATTCGCTGTTTATATTGAGTTAATTCGATAATGGTAAAGTTAATAAGCGCCAAATAATTTCCACAGTACATAAGAACCTCACAGTTATAATTCGTCAAATATTTTTAAAGTTAAATGGCTCATTCCTGAGAAGCACAAAAATAATTGAAGCAGTTTATGGATTCCTAAATAAGTACTCTGTAAGAATACATAAATACACTAAATACGAGGCGCATTAGGAAAATATTATCAAAATAAACTTATTAAATATGTTCAGGCTGGGCGTATTTCACGAATAATTAAAATAATAATAATTTAAATATTATCGTCCATCTAATTAAGTACTTTATTTTTATTTTCATAATAAGTTTCATTATTGGTGTTAGAACTCCCGCCTACTTAAAAACTTTCGCGCGCTCAACTTTTAAGACCATTTAAAGTAAAATCAGATTTCTGCATGCCTCATAATCAATATGAATCAAAATTAAATGATATTGTTCCCACACACACATGTGAAATTTTAAATATAAAATATGGAGTAAATACATTTTTGATTTCAAGAGTGCTTAGTAATAAAAATTCCGAGGATAGTTGCATGAATTATTCTGAATTAAAAAACTAGAATACAAATTACGTAGTTTTGGTTAACTGTTAGCTAATATAAAACATATTTTGGGGATCAAATATAATCATAAAACAAAACATTCATCTTAAATTATTATATCCTAAAAATAAAATAATTTTAAATTATTCAGTTTGTAGAACTCATTGTGTTTAAAATATTCATCTCCAATACTTCAGACATTTATTTTTGTGTAACATTTGTTTCATTACTTAAAATTTAAACCATGGTGTTTCCCTTTTTACTTTTTAAATAACTTGTTTCCCTTTTTTAAAAGAAAATTTTTTTGGGGGGTTAACAGGCTACATGAGGGTGATCCTTAAACAGGCAACTCCCCTTTAATAGCATAGGAAGGGAATTGTAAAGGGGGGCTTCGGAAGGTAGAGCAAGGTAGCCAAGGGTTAACTACGGCCCTCGGGCTATGGTTTAAGGATTCTACTTGGTGTTTCATCTAAAGAGATGCAGGGAAACCCCTAAAAAACCTGCATCAGGTAGGTCGGGTGAGAATAGTTTCTCACGCCCTTCCGAATGACGGGAGACGAGTTTTCTGTGGGGTCGCAGCATTCACTTCTCCATGTATCCACCAGTTTAAGGACGCAGTTGGACGACTGATCCAATGGGATCAGCGGACAACTCTTGCCATATGCCCAAGGTCTTCGACCCCAGTACATATACCTCCTAAAATAGGTGAAGGTGTCTCGGCCTGTGAGAACTTTGATAAAAAAACCAGAGAAGAGTGTGAGGCAGTCCCGACATAATCAGGTGAGCCTCGCACATCCTGTGATCTATTAATGTGAGTCTTTTGGTAATTCGAATGATAGTTGGCTTTATTTACAGCAATAGAAATTAAAGTGATTATTTTGAATTTAGGTGTTAAAACTGTACAATAGTATTTAAATTACGACACAAATTATTTAAATTTCAGAACACTGTTGAATTATAGCACTATTTCAGTAATATTTGGGGCCTAGCTTCGAAAATATTAACATTTTATTCAAATATATACTACGTTTTGTTGAGTATATCTAATTTAATAACATAGGTAAAATGGTTTTGTTAACATAGGCTATTAAAGAATCGAAATAAATTGTAAGAATGATTAAAGTTATTCATTAATAGCTGACTTTTTCAAACGTTATTACAAATAATTACGCTGCTTTATGACGCATGAAATCTGGTAATTTATTCTTTTGGCTTTGGTATTGTATTACAGCTAAGTAGGTGACGACTTACATTAAGGAATGATTTTTTAAATCATTCGTGATTTCAAGATATTTCTTACATTTTTTTGTATCACATTTGTCTGTATGGTGTTAGATGTGATTAGTCAGGTACTGTTACATTTGATTTATTTTGAATAGAACGTAATAATATCAGAATGAGGTAAAACAGGTAATAAAATACAATACTTATAAATAATCTGTTCATGATGATGTTAATCTGACCTTCAAAGAACATGAAGCGTTACTAGTTTGTAGTCAAGACTTTTCCCAATCTGGAAAGTAAATTTGTCATGGCCATTCGAACTTTGGCTCGTGAGTGTTTTTCTTTCTGTGAAGGGCTTTTGTTTGTGTTTCAGACGCAGATTCCTTGGCAACCGAGACTATCGCGCCCCGCGCCCTCGCTTCTCCCCCGCAATGCGTTACTCCGAAGAGACTCCTTGGTGACCCTTCGGCAACTCCTCGCTCTCGCCCTCCAGCATGGCCCTCGACTTCGTCGCCGGATGCCTCGGCGGTGAGTGACAAACTAATTCTTTGATGTCTTTGATTACCCTGCCGCTAATATTCGCACCGTACCTTCAAAGTTGGAGCTATCGTAACATTCACTTAGCGGTTCATAATTTGATCAATTAAAGACTACTTTGAAAGTTTCATTAATCATTTTCAGATAATTTATGATGATAAACAAAAGAGACTAGTGAATGATCGAATTTATTTAAAATTTTAAAATAAGAACATTGAGATGCTAGAATTGAGAAACCACTAAAAGTAGTAATACAACTTGTAGCCTTGTATCATAGACAGTAATTTATAAACAAAACATTTAAATCAAAATGAGGTTTGTGTGTTACATTCAGAATATTTTTGTGACAATTAGTGTACATCACCGTTGCTTCTGCGAAGAAATTGCTACCCATTCATGCTGGTATTCTATATGATGAGGCGGTATTACTAGACTCGTGAGGCTTTACAGCATGAATTGTTTATCAAAACTGAAAATAGAAGATACACCAAAGAGATTCGTAGGAATGGTAATCTTTAAATTCTATTTTACCGCTTACAACAAAATATGTCTGTTAATGCACTATCAGGAATCCTGTCCTTCTTACGGGAATAAAAACATTTCACTATGTACTTAAGCATATCTTTAGCTTTTGGAACAAAGATTTGACTATTTTGTTTCCAGTAAACATCGGGTTAGGCCCGGTGCACGCTTATGAAACATGTTTCATGAAACAACACACATTCACACTCACTCGTGCCATAGTAAGAGTTAGTTATATATTGTGAAATATTTCCCTATATTAGTATCTCACTGTGAGTGGACGCTGAAAAAATAAAATATTGATTTTAAACATTTTATTAAGGAAATAATTACATGAAAATTTTAAAAACTGTGAATTATGTTTGAAGACGGTATGGAAAGTCGCCACATTTGTTTCATATTATGTCCTGAACATACGAAAAACAGGTGATAAATTAAGTACAGGTCTAAAATGAGCACCGTTTCATGAAACCGTTCCATCTTCTTTCATAAAAAACGTTTCTACCCTGTGTTATCTTATATATATATATATAGGTTTCAAAAAACAGAGTTTCATGTTTCATGAAATATGTTTCTCTAGTGTGAACGGGATTACATCGAAGAAGTCTTACTCCAGAATAAGGAAACTGGAAGATTGGATTCCACAGAGTTCTAATTTTGGTTCACTATTATTAATTCACAACCAGGATAACAATCACAAATTAAGTAAAATCAACACATTTATTCTGAATTTCAGGAATTATTTATTTTCCTTGTCAACATACAGTTCCAGTACCTTTCGGCACAACATGACAAAGCTTTTGTCGAAGGAAAATAAATAATTACTAAAATTAAAGACAACTGTATTGGTATTACTTAAATCAGTTCTTAATATAAATAAATGACTTGTCAAAGTTAATAATTTTAGACTATTCTATTTGTAGATGGTATAAGCATAGTGATAAAAATTAATAGAGATACTGTAGAAAAGGCTTAAAACTAATATAAATTGGTTTGTTGTGAGTGGATTGACTCTCATCTATAATGAAACACACACAGTGCTGTATCACACATCAAATTCTGAAATAAACCCAGTAACCTTGGAAAGATTTATAGTATGACGTAAAAGGTAGAAAACTGTCAAGTCTTCAAGCAGAATAGTTAATATATTAATAAACAGGTTGAATTACAAAATATATGCAGTCGTAGTTATGTCCAAAACAAAAACTGCAAAAGATATGAATATGTATATTTATAACATTATTCCAATCATTAATTTCATATGGAATAATACCACAGATCAAGTATTTCATTCCCAAAAGTCTGTTTTACGATAATTTGTCAGGTAAACAAATGAAGTGTAGGTATAATTGCTTTCTCTGGTTAATTAACTTACTTATTGACTGAAATTTGTAATAATAATTAGTACCATTCTATATGTGCATTCAATTTATAAAATATAGTAAAAATATTTTCCGTCAGCTGCTTAAAAAGGGGTAAAATATACCGGAATGTTGATTTCTTACCAAACTTCACGATAATACAAACGATTTAAGAAGCAAAGCAATAAGGTTACATTTAGAAGCTAGTTTCAAACGTTTCTATTCGACCACTCTTTCAAGTTTATAAATGACGTTTTCGTAAATAATTATATCTATTAATATAGCTACAGTCTTCGTATTTTGGTGAAAATAAATAAAAAATCAAATTATTGTGACTATAAAAGTTGTATAGTAGGGTGTAATAAAACGTGACGGCAAAATTTCAAGAATGATATAATTTAAAGATTAAAACAAATTATATATATTTAAGATTTTTTATACATATATATATGTCATATTTCAACATGAATACTTAAAAAATTGTATGAACCGTTTTGAATGTTAGAGTATGCCTTGTTATCAGAACTTAAATACTTGTTAGCACTCGAAAATGATTTCCTCTTTCCTTACTTGCATTATGGCAGCCCGTCAGACATTACGCACTTTGATCATGTTAGAAACTAAATGCGAAGAGCATCTGTCTGCATTCAGTAAAATGGAAGCCACTTTAATATTTCATGTTGTGTGTGAACTGAGCGCTCCAACTAGTTTACCTTCATACCAACCTATCGGATAAACTTGGGATAGCTCTGTAATTATTCATTTTCGAATTCATGTTGCCCTGCACTTTACTTCTTCAGTCAAAATGAGGAATCTGCTGAACGGCAATGATCACTTCCACCTCGATGTTCAGCCTTCTGTGGAAAATTACCCGCTCGTACGTTACTATTTACAAACGTCGTATCATGATGCGTAACTGGGTAAGCTACTAAACGTCTGTTTATATTGTTAGTGAAGGACAAACAGGATAATTTACGTCTATTCATGACGTCCAGTTTTGAGAAGAGCGAACGTTTCCTCAAGTTTCCAAAGTAGAACGCTACCTGTACGTTGGACCTTGAACCCACGTACCAAGTCAGCGGTGACGCACAGTTTACATTACAATTACAACTTTAGATAATGGATATTACATTTTGTATTTTAACGTTTTGGGTAAACAAAAATTTACTAATCTCATGCAAACAGAAGTGTACCACAATATTTTTTATATTCCACACGTTTACCTGAACAAGTTTTAAAGCAAATCAGGTTGGATATGTGACGTTTTGACAGGCAGCATTTTCTTCTTCAAATCTTTAAGTTGTCCCTTCCGGTTGGGGAATATTTGGAATTAAAAATCTTGATTTTTGTGGAAATCTGTGCACTTCCTTCCTCCTCGGCTCTACAGCCCATTGAGGGCCTGGGCCTACCGAGTCGACTGCGGACTGTCATCTTGCATGACACATTCCGAATTTTGAGTGACACGGAGTCAGCGTATCGATCCTCCAGGACCTCTGGGTTGTGGGGCAGCAACTAGAGGCTAGCCACTACACCACGGAAATCTTTGCCCGCTGTTTATTAATTATTATTTGTCATTTTTTATGTATTTTATATATATATATATATATTGTTAAAAAGTGTCGAATATTTTGAGAGAGATGGTAGTAAACGTCAAAACAAGAAAAAAAGTACAACAAACCTAAATGTGGAAACGTATACTTTCTGCAATCTGTACTCTTGTTCAGAAGAGAGGTTAAACTTGATCTCCATTCATAACACTTAGTGACGCCCATTCATAGAAATGCATCCTCCTGCCCTTCGGTGTAATGAACAACAGGCTCTTTGAAATATACCCGGTTGCCATTGTTGTTGGCATGCATATAGACCCGATCATGTAGAGTTTCGACATCATTCACTGGGGTATGGAAGAGTCCTTCATGGATTCAAATCTGGGGAATGGATAGGCAAAGGTGTGGGACTTTCCCGACCAATCCTGAGGCCCGAAATATCAGCGTCAGGTGCTGAGATGTCAACTCCTTCAACAGAATAGGCATTAAGTTAAGAAGAAATTGATGATGATGAGTCTCATTTGATGTTAGGGGTAGGATGTATGTTACTAGTAATTTATTACGAATTACGCCTCCCAAACTTTGATCGAGAAATGATGGTGATTCCTCGTTTCTGTATCCATCATGAAACTTCACAACGCCATGTGAAGCCGGAGGATCTGAAGCATATTGCTGCAAGAGCCATTGACTGAACTGAAATCTGCCACGGAGGTCTTGTAGTGCCTGAACTCGCTGCAGCACGTTCATGTACTACCACACTGATTCCAGGTGTTTCGCCCAGTAAATGTAGCACATACTCTGAGGCCTTCTACTTATGGGATGAAAGAGAACCTGTGTCCTTAAACATGTTCACAATATATTCAGCAACCATAAATAATGAATAAGGGTATAGATGCTTTTCCGTAACCATGGTTATTGAACGCTTTTGTCTTGTCTGGTGGTTACTATGACTTTTTGAGATATTCGACACATTTCATAACACCCTATATAACATATATTTCCTAAGCTGTGGTGGTCAGCGTTTATGCCTCGCAAGACAGTCGTTCAGAGTTTGAATACTACAATATGGCATAGATGAATGTGATATCATATGTCATCCTTCTATTCCTTGTCTATGATTTACCATTCCAGTTTTTACCGTAGCGTAACTCAATATTTCGGCTTGCAACTATATATATTCTTTTTCGTTCTTATCAAATTTTTAAGTGTTAATTCATTATTCTTAGAGAAAAATAAGGATTTATTCATGCCGTAAGCAATAAAAGCCTATCTTTATCTCTATGTAACGCAAATGGTCGTGTAAAAAGCAGTTTATCACTTACTTTCGAAATCGAGTATTAGACCTTTTAATTTTTTCAGAGATTAATATTAATTTCTGACTGAAACTTCAGACGCAAGCTATTTAAGGCGAATCATTACAATAATTCTGGACAATGGGTTTTCAAAATTATTAAAGCGTTGTGGTCCGTATAATTCATGAAAAATTTTATTTCCAAACAATAACATCGTTACGTTACAGACAACTATTATTCATGCTTAATTTATTGATCTCGCTGAAAAATAGTTTAATAAATAGAAAAAGGAGATAAATTAAATATATTGTATAAATGAAACGAAAATATTTCAGATTCGTAGACGCAGTTAACTGCAATGATATTTAATTCTTCTAAGCTTTGTGTCAAATTCTGTTTTTTGTTGTGGCAAAAAACTAAAAGTATTAATGTATATTGTACGTTTCATTTTCAGATTAATACATTTATATCAGCATTAAAGAGGATATGAATATTTATTTAAATTAAATTATGGCGCAATAAACATACTTCTTCTTGATTTAGTTGTCAAGAAATCCAACCTAGATTAATAATTAATAAATTTTTGGATGAGCTTAAAAGATTTGAGCGGATGTCTTTTAGCTCTTTGACGTTTGATTAGAAATTGTGCTTTATTTATCTATTAGAGATACATAATTAAATTTACTGATATACATTTATTTTTATGCTTTTAACAATATTTTCTTCAGAATGTCGTTAATTCATATACGAGAAATATCCGATTATATATTTTTCTTGGTGTACTATTGCCTTTGAATTTATTCGTGTAATTTTTTTAAATTAATTGTTATTTTATGGAAAATATTTGTTTCCGAACATTTCGAATCATTCTGTGCTCCATCCTCAACCCGCTCTTGGCAAAAATGTTCTGTTCGGGGAGATATGATGGCCAATTCAATACTTTCGCGCTTCACTTATGAAGAAGAACCGTCTCGTTGCTAAGCTTTCCTACTAATAATTTTCGCCAGTTTCTGATGTCTCGCATTCAAACTTGCAGTATTCCTTTGTTACATCTGTGAACTCCCAGGGAGCTTATTTCCCGTGAATACAGCTCGTCTTTGACATGAATAAAGCTTTCACTTTATTAAAGGAGATTTGATGATACTCTAGCATTTTTATCACTTGAGGCATAGAATTCACTCTTTAAGCACATCATAAATGACTGCAGTTCACTTCATACTTAAACGATTTAGAGAACAAGTCAAATCTGTATCAGAATTAAAGCAAGGACAAGAAAAACACACGCTTGATGTTGAAAATGATCGGTATTGATTCTAGCAGTTCTAGATATTACATTTTGTCCATCTTCTTGTAAAATGGAGACTTTAATTATGTAACCAATAATAAGCAAAAATTTAGCTAATAGTATTAAAAATATTACAGTTGTGATGTTAAATGCGTAGATATATATTTTACGAATCTTGGGTGGGTTGAGGAAGAGTTAATAATATAATTTTTGACAGCCATTGTTAAGAAATATACAGAGTTGGGAAGAGAGACGTGAGAACAACTGTGTGGCAGATTCTTTCCATTTTGATTTATTATTGTTTCCATTACTCCTGTTTGAGGGAATAGTACACGCTAAACATTGCATCAAGTAACAAATAGTTATAAGAACAAACTAAAATAACACAATTAACCGACATAAAGTATAAATCATTGCAAACAGGACACGCACATGAGAAAGCACAAACACACACTGAGAAGTACAAACAGACGCATAAACAATGGAGATTTCTCTTGTTGAGGCTTCACGACTAGGAATATGGCATTCCGTAGTAGCTCCAGCCAATACATTAAAACAAAACAAAAAGAAGAACAGAAAACTATAAAGTTATATAATAGAAAATTTTACAAAGCACTGCATTCAACACTTTTGCAGGATAATTAATTTCAATTATTAGGGGAACGATCATGAAACTCCTGTACGGAGTAAAACAGCAGCACCATTTTATAGAATAATTTTACGTTCATTTATGAAACTTTTGTAATTATGATTGGTCTTATCCTCTAAAGGAAGGTTGTCATATAAAATTATCCCGGTATGGTGAACACTTTTCTGGTAAAGAGCAAGGCGATGTATGCCCACGTGACCTTATGACAGTGATTATAGTTGCGTATTCATGAAATTCGCAATTGTTTTTCAAACAAATTTATGTTCTACTTTACAAACTTTAAGATTTCATGAATGTATACTCAAACGTTTGAAGAATGGCATACAACTCGATCTAAAATTTGCACTAGAAAATATTTTCAGGGCACGTTTTTGCTACTTACATATTTCCTTTCTCCTGAAGCAGTTTCCCCAATCAGAGATTCATTACACATAACTGAATGAAGATACGCTAAGTACACCATTATTACATATTCTTTTTTATCAACGTGTTCCACTAACGTTCTTAGAAAATAGCAAGTTGAACATAGATTCCCAGCAAGCAGATCTATATGGTCGTTCCACTTTAATTTATCATCAATCCAATCCGAGAAAAGGAGCATTGGCTGAAATTTTGTTTACGGGTTTGTTACTAGCATCAACATTAAACTGAACTTAGTCGTATCTAGATTGACGCTAAACCAGACATTAAATCGCCATGTAACTAATAGTTTTTTCACCACTACAAAACAAATTAATGAAGAGATAAAAAAACTTCGAAAACTGGATTATTGAAATTTTTATCTGCAATAAGTATATTTGAGTCATTTACGTAAAAATCGATTTTACAGGATGTACGTATTCTGGAAGAACATGCAGGTAGAGAATAAAAAGTAAAGGTCCTAGAATTGATTATTGAGGAACTCCGCATGTTATGAGCTCCCAGGATAAATTAAATCTGCAGTTTTTAGTTTCGACTACTACTTGTTGTTTTCGGTTTGTAAGATACGATCTTAGTAGAAGTGACGCATTTCCACGTATACCAAAATATTCCAACTTTTACAGTAACAAAAGCCTTTGACAGATAAGAAAACATTACATCTACCTTCATTTCTTCATCCAGTGAATTCTGGGTATTTTAAATACAATAACCGGTATCTTTCAGAAGCGTCGGTTGCAGCGTATAATAAGTCTGCGGAGCTTCCAAAGAACAAAAATACATTTGGCAGATTTTTAATAGTATCTATGTCCTATATGACAGGACGGATACGGTGAAGTATACGTGGTTCCTGACATGTCCTGAATTTAGAGTCATATATATTGATTATTTTGTTTTGTAGTGGTGAAAAACCTATGGTTTGATATTAGTTACATAGCGCTTTAATGCAAAATTAGGCAAAAATTACGGCTAATGAAAGTCAAGCAGTCTGAAGTGAAAAAAATACTTCGTATTTAGGCTCACTGTTGCCCATGCATATCTTTGTGATTTTTGATTTAATCTATAAATATTAGCTTTTCCTTATTTTCGCAACTAATATTACTGTTGCACAATTTTGAATCAAATTTGTCGCATGCTTCCGAGGAAGTATTATTTAAAGAAAATTTTGTAATAACACAATTTACTGGTA
The DNA here is from genome assembly GCA_034510155.1 of Eucriotettix oculatus. Classification (NCBI taxonomy): domain Eukaryota; kingdom Metazoa; phylum Arthropoda; class Insecta; order Orthoptera; family Tetrigidae; genus Eucriotettix; species Eucriotettix oculatus. The sequence goes on from CM067378.1 coordinate 6,139,765, forward strand.
TTTAAGGGCGTGTTTTCTTGGAGTTTTACGTAAGATTGAAAATCACAATTGTCTGTACTGCACGACCCTGGAACGTTCATCTAGGTGCAAAGCCATGACTTTTCCGGGAGATCGGCTGGAACCGAACATTTGCGGTTGCTTGAGCGCTTGACAGTTGCGAATCGGATAGTGTCAACATAAAAATCGTGGAAAAGCATGGATGGAGAATTGGAACATATTTTCATATTCTTTATCAAACTCTTTCACGCTTTTTTTATGTTTGCACTTCCCGATTCGAAGCTCACTCACAACCGCGAGTATGTTAGCTTTTCCAGCCGATCTCCTGGTATGTCTTCACATAACGTTTCGAATATATACCGAGTCTAAACTTACTGACGTGGCAGTTGTCAACTATTTTACATTTTGTAACCAGTGCTTATTTTTACATCCAGATCTTGAACGTACATATACTTAAAGCTAGACATGAATAGCGAAATTTTGGCGTAAGTCTTTCTTGTGAAGAGGTGAAAATAAATAGTATTTAGTTAACCTGGGCTCAGTATAAAATTTAAAATTAGAAATTTCTAACAAATAAATAATCGTGTTTTATAACTACAGACTATTAATCTCTCTAAAATGCCAAATTCACTACAGGTCGAAATAAATGAATCCTTATTATTATTATTAATTTTTTACACAAGGTGTATAGATCTTGCCTTCAGCATTTTCTGGGTCTTAAATATATCAAATTTATCTGAGACAAACTTTTTCGTGGAGGTCTCGTTGCTGGGCAACCACTCTTGCAGATAAATATGGTAGCAGATTTAGGAAAAAGTCGTCTCTCGTCATTCAGAAGAGCGTTACAATGGTACCACTAGCCCATCCAGCCTCATGCAGGTTTTATAGGGGTTTCCCTGCACCTCTTTAGGTGAAACACCAAGCAGGATTCTTAAAACTCAGCCCGGGACCCCTAGTCAACCCTTGGCTACCTTGCTCTACCTTCCTATGCTATTAAAGGGGAGTTGCCTGTTTCAGGATCACCCTCATGTAGCCTGTTAACACAAAAAAAGTAATATAATTTTTGTGTGACTGTCGCTAGCTTTAGAATCCTTAGTGAACATTATGATTTTGGATTAGACAACGTCATTGCAATTCTTGAATTTGGCATCGGTTAAAGTTAAGAAACAAATTTGCGAAACGTTAAATTTAGGTCTCTCTGTATCACGCCTTTCATGCATGACAAGTCACTGCCTGTCAACAAGTGATACTAATTTGTACACGTTATGGCGAAATATTGCCGATAACAGCGCGGTCGCCCGTCCTTCTATACTTGGTCAATTTATTACGTCTCATTGTGAGGCAGCCGCTAATGTCGTACGAGAGAATTGCAAAACACTGTTCCCGTAGGGGAAAAACAAACTACGTCGCTGGCAAGACGGGCCGACGCCGACCAGATACGAGGTTATGTGATAAACTCCTTAACACGATGACGTCATCACTCAAAGAGCAAAGAGCGTTCCACTCCGACATCCAGCAAAGTCGCGCTACACACTTAAATACAAAAAAAATATATATATCTCTATCAATCAATTCAAACTTATTTCTACCTATAACTAATAATTTTATTTTACACTGTTACAGTTTTGTGACCCATTACACTAAAAAATGTCGATGTGATAAATGATTTAAGGATGTAAAAATTAATCAAATTATTTTATTTGGAGTTATACTACTGCAAAAGATGTTATAAAAGTCCTTCGTGCTAAAATGTAAATACAATGAAAAATAATAAATGAAATTAATATTTAACTATCTACTTGCAAAGAGGCTGCTTACCGGTCTCTATTTTCACTTCTAAATGTGTGGATAAATTTTGAGGTGCAAAGATTCGAGAACAAATGTTAATACATAATACTGAATATTCCTTAATTTTTATAATTTATCAAACCATCGAAAATTCCGTTAAGGTATATTGATCTGTCTCGATATATCCATCCATGTTGGAGCAGTAATATCAATTGTCATTTCAAGATACGTATGAATAAATAATATGGATTCATTTATTTAGACCTGTGGTGAATTTGGCATTTTAGAGAGATTATTAGTTTGTATGTTACAAAATACGATTATTATTTGTTATAAATTTCTTATTTTATACTGAGCCCAGGTTAACTAAATATTAATATTTTAGCCACTTCACATGAAAGACTTACGCCAAAATTTCGCTATTCATGTCTAACTCTACGTTTATGTACGTTCAAGATGTGGACGTAAAAATGTAGAACGGTGCGTGACTCTAAACCGCGACATCCCGCTCTCCGGGTGGACGCTCCACCATTAAATTATGATATTATATTCAATCGTGTTTCGAGATTGGGAATTAAAGTTATAAAAAATCCTGTGAAATGTTTGAAAAAGACTATAAAGAATTAAATAGAATAAATTTACCATCAGTTATGGACAAAGTTGTTATTTAGTTGAGCCAACGTTTCGTTACTATATTTGGAACTTCCTGAGTTAATGTTAAATTTCCATGAAAAAAAACGGAAATGTATAAAATAGATTTTTGCTCATTTGGCTTCCTTTCTTAATCAAAATTTAACATTACCTAAGTTCCTAACATTGGGACGAAACGTCAGTAATTGGTTGTAAATTTATTCGGTTTAATTATTCTGAAAACAGAAGTTAAGTGATTTACTAAAATAATAATTCATATTACTAAATATTTATTTGAGAAATATGGCTAGAAACAATTCTCGCGTATGCAAAAAGACGTAAGAATATTTGCAAATAACCCCAGTATTACCACCGAATGCTAAAAATGAAATTGGCTGGGTAATGTATGTATGTGTAAGTCATAGTTGATAATTTGCTGATAGAAACATACTAAAATTGAATATGAATAGCATGAGGTGGAAAATTAATTAGAAAATAGCTGAATTTATTTGTAAATGTTGTCAAAGCCATTTCACCAAGGACATTAAATTTAAAGTTATGCAATGATATGAAATTTACAATTATGCTCAGAATATACAATGATAACAAAAGACAGATACAACAAAGTAAAGAACTATAGTCTAAGACTATCTGTAGATTTCAAAGTACTTATCATTGAATATATGCAGCTATTTGTGAGTAGATTCTTGAGTATTTAGAGGGAAAATATCGGAATGTCTTTAGGTACCGCATTGAAGTATTTTCTTGACATTTAATGACAATTTTTCTATGTCTGAAGATAATTATTCCTTAATTGACCAAGTAGTCATTCCTACATCTCGTAAACTATTGATGAGAATCCTCCAGCCGATCATAATTTACTTGAACTTATCAAAATAAGCACAGCATAGGAGTTACGTCCCGTTGTTTGCATCACTTCCTATACTATTAAAGGGGATGGCAGTCATGGTGCCTCTCACTTTATCTTGCCGCGGAAATTGTGTGGTTTAGCACTGCTCCAACTGATTGCTTACTCTCAGGCTGTTGTTTTTCACGCTACATAATTATGACAAATTAAGTCTGCCTCTTACTAATTGCATTATTACTGTACCAAGCGAAAACAAACACGAACATAATAGTAAACAAAGTCATTACCACACATTATTGACTATAAATGACTGTAAATGGCTTACTAAAAAGTCACCAGTCATCAGTCCTCGAATTACTTTATTACAAAGGCATAAAGCCTTAGATCATATCGCCTATAAATTAATACGAATAATACATCACAAGTCTGAGCATTAAGTGAATAAATAAAGTTATTACAAAGCTCTTATTACCTGTTAGATTATAAATAAGACAATTGAAGTTGCAACATCGTCATCATCAGAGATGTTACACCTCAGCACGCCCACTAGTTAGTCATAAGATCTCATATCAAAATATACCTCCTCAGAGTATTTTATAAAACATTATATATTTCAAATCTATTTAATAATAGTACGTTCGTAAACTTCACATTTTATTTGTTCATTTTTTACTATTAATATATTTCTACAATAATGAAAATAAAACTATAATTTGTACCCCAACAATATAACCATATTTTGCCTCAATTTCAAAGTATACAATTTATTTATTCATTTTAAAACGCTATGTTCACACCCTGCAAACTTAACAGTTTAATTTTTTTGTATTCGTAGTAAATTTCGCATTTTATAATATAATTACAATTTTACTTCAAATCAATTAACCTATATTTAAACTCTATATATATTGCACAAATACAAGAACACAAAATACATTTTTTTATTAAATCAACAAACCCAGCAAACAAAATATCTATATTTCCTATCTCATTCTTATGTTAGTAGTATTTTCCACGCTGTTGTATATATAAGTTCATTCTTAAATTCGCTTCTAAATTTATACTTTCTCTGTGAAGAGTTTTAACTCTATCCCACTGATAACATGTTTTAACTCAATATCATGAATTGATAAAGAAGTTTTGTTTTTACCGTACTCTTTATACTATTCTTATGATTATTTCATTCACTACCATAGATGTGTGTTCACTATAAACGTTTTACATTGTTCATACATCAAGTATTGTATCACATCTTTACATGTTCTAGCATGATATACATCTTTCATTGAATTTCCTTTAATCTTATTTACAGGTTTAAATATTTCTTTTATAGCTTTATCATTAACAATTCGTCTAATTCATTCATATTAAACTTTTACATACGAATACATGTATATGTAGACAGTTTATTTTCTTCACATGTTATTCTATTTATATTTTTTGTACAATCAGTAATATTTACAAACACTTCATTCACATATAATTCTCGGGCTTCAACCCGGGTAGACTGTATAGTCCATGTACGACGAGCTTACTGTCGAAACGTTGTGTAATCAAACTTTGACCCGGGTTGTAACCCGATAGTTGTATTTGAAATAAATTCACCGGGAAAGCCTTCACTCTTTAATACTTCATTCATAACGTTTAGAAATCTTATCAGTGTTACAGCTCTGATAACCAAGTTATAAAAAACATTGTATCAATATTTTAGAGGATAATTAGCGTAAAAATTAAGAATTAAATCTGGCCAATTTCCTTTATATACTATTTCGTTACCAACGTTTTATCACTCCTTACAGTGTTAATTTCATTTCTATACCATTTAGTCATTAAAATTTTAACAGTCCTTACAATGGTAACATTTATAATTATTAACCTCAATTCCATTATTCAATTTAATTTTATGATGTATACAATTTTATTTACTCAAAAATATATCAATATCATTTCTTTTCATTATAGAAAAAACATCGTCTATGTCCGGAAGAAAAACGGAAAATGTGAAACAAGCCTTAAACCTTCTAAAAACACAGTTTTATTTTTAACAGTAGTATTACTTTAATTTTACACCAATATCTAACAATAATTTAACAGGTGTATTGGTAAATAAAGATTTCACGTCAATACTGAACATTACGTGATCATCATCTAAATTATTTATATCATTTATCTTTTTGTTAAAGATGAGAATCTCATTCACTTAATAAGTATTTTGTTTACAAAAATCATCTAATGGTTTATTAGAAAACTTCGTTAGCTTAGATAATTAAGGTCGTGATAAAAACCGAAAACTACTGTTCTTTTATGATTGAAGAAAGCTTTGTGGCTTTAAAATAAAGTTACTCGGCTGATAATTGGTGACTTTTTAATAAAAACTAAAAATACCCCCTTTGATATTACTTTTTATGTCGCTCAACTTTGTTGGTTGCTTATCAATTTTCTTTGATATATTATCAATTATTTGCCGTGATGGTTTGGTTTATACAGACCAGAAACATGAGGAGGGAGACTCGCAGTTTGATTATGGAAAAGGAAGGGAAAACTTTTGGAGAACATGTGTAACTAATGAAGTCCTCAGAATTGTGGAAGGAAAGAGATCAATGTTATCAAAGTTATTTCAAGGTAGGCAAACAAGCTGTGAGGGTTTCTTAAAAGCGAAATATTAAAAACAAAGAAAATAATTACCCACTATGCTTTTTATATACATTTTTACTTGATACGATAATAATTTTCTGTAAATGGGTTATCTGTGAACTACAACAAAACAACACAGAGCTATTTCACATTCAAACCAGTAACCATATGAAACACATAAATAATGAGATTAATCAGACTTAATATTTACAAATAGAATACAATGAACGGCTAGAAGAGAAAAATTATTTTGAATTAAAATTCTTCTTTTTCTGACATTTGGTTATTAATTGTATTTTATTTAGGGAATAATGCCATTAATGAAATATAAAATAGCAAATTAACTAGGATGTTTGCTGCATAATAAAGTTATTTGTAAAGAACATGTAAAAATAGTTATTAATAATGTTAGTGAGAGTTAGGCCAAATTATAGTGACATGAAACATGCAACACTAGTACACGTATATTGCATACTTACATTCCTTGATGTCTAATGGAAACATATTTTGGGGTATCTAAAAAAGTGTAATCAGGTTGTGTCAAGAAAATTAAAGAACCTTGTGCAAGCATCTCTTCAAGAAATTATTATACTTACTCTCCCATATACTCATTCATTAGTTTTTGTAATAAGTAACCCTAATAAATTCATTGGATCAGTCGGCCAACTGCTACCTAAAACTATCGAAGCCACGGAGAAGGGAATGCTGCGACCCCACAGAAAACTCGTTTCCCGTTATTCGGAAGGGCGTAAGAATAGTACCCAATAGCACGACTACCCGCTGCAGGTTATCTAGAGTTTTCCCTGCATCTCTTTACGTGAAACATCGGGTAGGATCCTTAAACTACTGCCCGGGAGGCCTACTCAACTCTTGGCTACTTTGCTCTGACCTTCCACATCCCCCCTTTTCAATTCCCTTCCTATGCTATTAAAGGAAAACTGCTTGTTTCAGTATCATCCTCATGCAGCCTGTTAACCAAAAAACAGTATTCATTCTTTAAATAAAAAATACAATAGATTTAGGGTTATATCTCTGTCAGTTTCTCGGTGAAATAATCTGATAATAAATTTCCTGATAGCATATAAAATCAACAAACACTCCGCTTTCATTCATAAGTGAGCTTCAAAAATGTTCTACTTTGAGAACGACTTTTTAGAAAATATTCATATATGCATACTTTAACGTAAAAACGCAATTTAATGTATTGAATACTACGAAACAGTAGCGGTCTTTCGTTATTAAGATATTTTAAATAAATAAAATAATAATTGCGATTATACTGTAAGGCTTTAATTGAAAAGTTTCTATTTCTTATTGAATTTTGTGAATATAAATATTATATTAATAAACCTACTGCGTTTTAAATTAAATACTTCTAATAGTGTAAAAACTTTCCTGCATATATACTTTTGAATCATTTGCACTTTTCCATACCTGTAAGAAACATTACATCACTCATTATGCTGCTGGATAAAGAAAGAACACTGCGTCGCAACAATTACTTTGATGGAGGAAAAATAATTTCCGTCATAAGTCAAAGTCCTCTCTGGTTTGTTGTGATTGCCAATCTCTGAACCGGAATTTCCTCGATTGGGTCATCTCCAAAGGACTACGTATTTTGAAGTATTTCAGTGCCTCTGTACTACTGTAGTGTGTTATAAAGGTCTTTAATGAAGAATTAATCCATCAATATGGTCTAATATAACTATTAGAAATTATGAGAGTAAGCAAAATAATAAGTTTTTGAATTTCATAACTCAAATAATGAAGCTATAAGAAGTAAGCAGAGTGGTATCTTTGATACAATTATGAAATTATGGGATAATATTGGACGAAGACATGACATCACACAGCTTTCGGAAACCAGTAGAATGATCTGCGATTGTTCGGCAACGCTGTTTTTCCCATCCTTCATTTAACGCTCACCGTTCACTGGCAATGTAGTTGCACTGTAGACAATAAGTAATAGTCGGTCTAATCGTCATATGACAATCATATCTATTATTTACCTTTTATCGAAACGAGTTTTAAACACATTTCAACCACTAGATATAATTAAGACCCACAAATTTTTATCCAAGGATGGGTAAGATTTTAGTATTATTTTCCAACAATTCCTTTTATCTGAACTTTTGACTCATATTAGTTAACTTTGGTTAATAATAATAAATTATCAGGATACAGAAAGAAACTTCGGTCACATAATACAAATATCGGCCAACTACGGCCTGAAGGTACAATTTCCATCATTTCAAGCACGATAAAAACATCAATTTCTTCAAATTTTCCTTTTATGATTTCTAAGTTCAATTATGTTTTGTTACGTCCAAACTCTTATAATCTGTGGAACGTTGCCAACATTAACTATAAAAATATAGTTATATTGGTTAGTTCTAAATTTCTCCAAAAAATAATATTTACTTCACCGGCGGAAAGAAATAAAATAAACATATCACCTGCAGTAGTGCAATCTAAAAATTAACTAGGAATATTCATACTTTCTGGACAAAAGAATATTATCTGTTTATAAAAACCTTTAATACCGTTATGTTGCTCCGCCAAAACGCCTTAATGGTGGTTAGAGCTAACTTCAGTAGCTTTTAATGACTACAAACTTCAGTTTTATTGATACGGGGGCTACACAATAATAGCGTAACATAAGCAGTTCAGCACCGATATGTATTATAGAATAATATTGTAAATAAATAAATAAGTTAATCAGACTGTTTGTTAGAAAAAATACTTTTAATACAAACTAGTAGCACTACGTTGCGTTCCATCAAATTGGAACCTTATCAGGTGTATATTTAACTGTAAAGAAATTTAAAACTTCGTTGCGTGATTAGAACTTCTAAATGTTAATCAGCTTTAATCTCTCGATTTAAAAAATTAATTAAAATTCCATGACTAATAGCCAGATTGAATTATGTATTTATTGTCAAAACAGTGAGATATTCTATTAGTCCATTTTAACAAAATACTGTTATCTGGAGACTAGAGAGAGCCAGAAATTCGCAGAGAACGAACGCATCTTAATGACGATGGGTGTCTTCAGGATGTCAGAAACACAGAATCATGGATATTTGGCTAGAATTTTATAATATAAAAACACATTACTTGCAAGTACTAGGCATCCATTATAACTTCAAATCGAGAAGTATAGAAGATGATTATGGCGGATGCTGGTTGAAAGCTTCTGATTTAAACTGATCATGAGTATCTTCATCTTTCTGGGCTCTACAGCCCACTGAGGGCCTTGACCTATCGGGTCGACTGTGGACAGGTGACACATTCCCAACTTGGAGTGATACGTGGTCAGCGTTTCGATTCCCAGCAGTCTCAATCCCAGTCTCCGTGACCATGACGACACAAACATCGGAGCACCGACGCTAGCCAAAACCTCCAACGGACCGGGCATCGAACTATATACTATGGAACTGTTCAAGTCGATTTCTCAATCCGGATACTTCAATTTAATTTCATAGCCTATTTGACTGAGCTTCGTTCAAAGCATTTCTTCTGTTCCTGAACTGGCCATTAGTCTGTTTTGATTATATAAAATTCATACTATTCGTTTTTACTATTTTGACTCTTTTTAATAAACTATTCTCGACTTGATGCGATTTATAAATGTCGTGAAAGAATTCGTTTAGAATTTACGGAAGTATGATATACTACTGTTAAAATTAGATGACACTTGGCTAGTATTTCCCGCGAGATGTGTGGCATTGAATACACTAATCGGCGGGATTAACAGCAGGTTATTATTGCCCATTATTATCACCAAAATCCGTATCTAATTTAGCCTCATAATAGAGCTTCATTTATCTCAAATCCCTGTACGGTATTTGTATACTTTTTAAATATATGCCTCATATGCCTTACTGAAATATCTCGAATTAATTTTTATAATAAATCTTTATATTTTTTACATTTTAATAAATACTTTGTTCAGACCTGTCCTGCTTTCCCTTGCATTAATTTGAATTACTCGAACTTTCTTTTTGTTCTTGCGTACTGTTGTATTTTTATATTTATTGTCAAGTCAGTTAGAATTTAAGAGTACAATTTTGTAAATTAGTAATGTGACCAAAGATTAGGCAGTTTGTATTTGATATGATGAGATCGGATATCATGAGGGACTGTAGGCTTTGGCGAAGTCTATGATAACCCCATCTATCATTTTCTATTATCTTCTTTATCGGCTAACTCCTGAAATAGATTTATAATTTGGCTATCTCATTAAAGAACCACCCTTTTCTATCAAGTTCTGATCTGACGTAGGCTACTAATAGGTGCTCCATAATCTTACACACAACTGAAGTAAGATTGATGGGTCTATAATTTGTAACGCCAGTTCTTTTACCAGATTTACAAACAATGCAGTGATGGCAGAGGGGTATAGGAGCCGGACTACAGAAATGTAAACTCGGGTTCAAGGCCCACCCGACGCAACCATTTTTATTTGTTTACTTTATTTACATTGTTTGTCTTTACTTTCTAGTATTTTCTATTTCGAGAATGTTCTGCTTCTGGGATATTCTATGTATGGGACTGGATTCCAAATCGGAGTCACTGAGTTAAGTTTCCGCTTGCGATCGAATTTGTAAAGTTTTCCCCAGTTGTTCTTTTGGCTACCGTTTAGTATTTTGCATAAGAGCTTCTCTTGCGCCCTTTTCTTTTCTATTTCTAATAATTTTAATAAACCTCTGAAGTTTTGGAAATTTGCAGTATTTACTTTTCTACGGGCAACGCGTGCTTAATGAGCCTTTTTAACTGTTTTATATACCTTTGGTAATATTCTAGATCGTTATTTACTTTTATTATTTTCTTTGGAACTAACTTATTTCTAGCTTCCTTTAATATGCTTTTGAAAGTGTCCCAAATGTCATTTATATTTTCCCCACTACATATGAATTTTGATAATTGTTCCCATAGAAACGCTTGTAATTCTGAGGCGTCTGTTTTGTGATAAAGGCCATAGTTTTCGTATTTCCATACCCGAGAGTTTTTCCCTTGAGTATTTTATTTATAAAAGTACTGTTTTGTGGTCACTAAAACCTAGAAGAATTTCTCAATTAATAACAAAGTCTTCCGGCCTTATCAGGAAAACATCCAGTATATTTTCGTTCTGGTTGGGATTAGTGACTACCTACGTTAACCCATTATTCCGAACTAAACTATTCACTAGATTTTGCTTTTATGATTTTCCTACTTGACCCTTCTAATTAACTTTTGGTAACTTTAGATCTCCTATCACAATGCCATTCCCGTAAAATCCAGCCTACAATGTTTTATCCTACAGTTTTCTTTGAATTGTACAATTATCCCCAGGTGGACTGTAACATGCTATTAGCATTTTCCTGTTTTAATTTCTAAGGACATTAAATCGTCTTCTATATCTGACCAAAGTAGTAAACTAGTAAATTTTAATTTTGTTAATGCGAGTATACCCCCTCCCTTTGACCCTCTATCCGTCCTAAAAAATTTTAATTGACTTCGCCATATTTCATTATCATGTATTTATTTGTGCAACCACGACTCAGTACTGATTACAGCATCAGGATAATGAACTTCTTCCAAATTCCAGGTTTATTACGCTGCGACAATATACCTGTAGAATGCTGTCGTCGCTGTCCTTGTCGTCCACCGCCGCCGCATGCCGTGTAGATCTCCGACGTTGAAGGTCCTCTCGAACCACTCTCGAGAAAAGAGTGGAGTGCCCAGCTCTGTAGACCAGTCTCTCAACCACGAATTTGCGCCAACGTAGAAAACCCTCATTTCTGTGCCATTGACTGAATAGTGTCATTTAGCGCCCCTACTCTGCGCCAGTATACATATCTTCTACGAAGCACTTCACTAATAACGACATTTACTCTCTTTTTACAGCCTCTTGACTGTCTTTACTAAGTTCTATATTTCTCCCGTTACATAGTCCAGTTTTTTTTTGCTTCACAAGTGAATCCTACCACTTTTGGTTTCTACCAAAACTAGTTGTTTCCTATTTTATATATAGGATTTTGGTAGTTCCACAGTAATCGAGTTAACGCAGAAAAAATTTGTCGTTAATTAGATCAAATGCTTTGGAGAGAATCGCAAAATTTTCAATAACCTTCAGTTTATCATCCAGCAAATTATGAATGGATTTTATGAAATCATACATTGCAGCACTAGTATATTTTCCTTTGAGAAAAACATACTGTTGTGGGCGATATGAAGAAACCTCAATAGGCGCCAATACTTCAATTCAATTAACTTCAAGTCACACTTTTTAATGAAACTACTACTCACAAAGACTATCTTTACTAATACATTATTGTCAAATTAATCAACAACCTTTCTGTATATAGATGTCATTAACACTGAAAAAACACCATATTTGTTAGAACGATTGACTGATAATTGTTCTGCCAATATTTTTAGGTTAAGGACAAATATTAACCCACTTTCACTCTTATACATTTGTCCATGACCTACGCAATTTGGTCTAATCATATAATAAATTCAAATTACTTAAATATTAAATAGTATTGATATTACTTTAATGTATTTATTGAACATACATTATCATTACACTAAAATAATATGTTAAAAATGGGGAAAAAATTTGCCATGGTATATTGCAAAGACATTTCTGCCTGTAATGAATAAGAATAAATTATCAGAAACCGAAAAACGGTTTCATTTAAGGCAAAAAAATTGTAAATTTATTTCAATGTCATTAACAGAGAAGGTTTATGAATACTGCATAATCAGTCACAAGCTGGAGATTTTGAACTTCGGACTAGTGTTAACTTTGTACACCCTGAAATCCAAATTAATTAGCTACAATTCACAACTGTCTCTAGCTCCGCCAACATTTGAACACGTGAACCGAAAACATGCATTGTCTGGGTATTTTTCATCTGTTAACATATACGGAATATTATCATTAAAGAAATACATATAATAACCAGAAGTAAGAGACTTTCTATAGTTTAAGGTCAGTTGTGTTCTGCAACGCCGGCCACATCGACGGAACTGCCACCGAGCGTCGCGTCGCGTCGTATTAATGACGCCGAGGCTGGTAGAGTTTACGGGCAAGTTTCCCGCGTAATTGGCCATAATTCGGAGGCGCTTTCACTGGACTGGACACAGATAGCGCTCGTTTTTTATTACTTGTTCTGACAAGGCGATAAAGATTGCCAGTTAATAGTCTATACTACGCTTTGAAAACCTTAATCCGAAGATTTCAGCCTTTCCATTCACATTCACAACATATTTAATACTCTTTTTCATCGAATCGTCATCTACTTGATAAACTTAAATAATGTGCACAGCGTTATAAGCTCTTAGTTGGTTACTGTCTCTCGTGTTATATATTGTCGTCTATAATTAAATACAGAGTTTATTTATTCAAAAAATTGATTTTAGAGGCACAAAGAAGATTAACTGTAAAACATCTTTAATAGGACTGATTGAAATAATTGTATAGAAAGTGACTTATAGTAATAATAGCAAAGTGACGGTGAGAGTAAGAACACTATACTAAAATAATTGATTCTAGTCTGTCGGTACTTCTCACTAACAAGTTTGTTTGCCAGCAATGTTATAGAATTGCCAATCACTTGAAGGGAACCATGGAGCCATCGCTGTGTGCGAAAGATATCCAATAGGCCTATGAAAAAAAATATAAAAAAATTAAAAGAGGGCCACCTCATCAAATTTTCCTCCTCTAAAAAACATATCTAACAGAAATACACTTAAAAATACAATTCTAGGGAATACATTTATTGTTTTTATGTCCATTGTACAAAGGCATTCCCACCTCAGAGAATACCTTAGTTATTAACTTTAAGAATGATAGTCCAATAATGTCAGTTGATACTGACTCGGTTTCTAGCATCTGAATTGCTTCAGCCACAACTAAATTAAGTTCAATCGACCAGTGGGGAATTAAAGTAAACAGCATAAAATCTACTCCAATTACTTTTAGCAATCAATACTCGACGTGCCCCAAAGTCACAATATACAATCAACCCATGACATACAAAACCATTTTAACACACGAATACTCCTAAAGCATGGAACTATGGGGATGCAGTAAGCCATAAAATACCAAGATCTTTTGTGCTTTCTTCTCAAAGACATTGAGTACTCTATCCAATGCACATTGGTTCACCAGCAACAAAGCTCTTCATGTCGACCTTAAAATAACAATCAATATATAGATCATAAAGAAAATCACCTGAAAGTAAAAAACGCACGCTAAATCGGGTCAATAAAATACATTAACGTTGCTACATTGTCTCACTTCATCCTCAGGAAATTCTTACAGCAGCTTCGTGGACAGTAATGTGTAACATTGTCGCAAAAATTGTTTGAATGGAACACGGAACAACTTCAAGATCAATTCAGCACATATTTGAAACAGGCTATAGTAAATATTGTAACTCAAATAAACAGAAACGAATAAAAATATTTTTTTTCAAAGTAGTCAAATAACTAATAATTCACTACTTTAAATTTTCCAGATGCAAACTTCTGAAGGACATGTACTAGACTTTTTAGTTACTATAGGCTATATATATATAGTAATGTACTGGTCATTTTCTGTGAATTTCGTTACACCGTTGCTCAGCTTCTAAATTTAAAAACTAAATTTTAACGTGCTAAATTTCTGGTTCTTGATTGCGTATCACATCGTAATTTAAAACTATTCTTATATTAAAAACTATTTTATGTGTAAGTAATCTCAACGTTGGATCTAAGCGATTAGTTATTTAAATGATGAATTACGAGTTATCTTATCGACCATAAGGGAAACATGAAGGTTTGCGGATTATCTCATTGGAAGGGTCTGAAATGTCCATAACTTTCAACGACATCAAGGGCCAGATTAATTCCAATGCACACATCTTGTCAGCACGAAAAAAACTGATCTGGATGCCTAGCTGTATGTCTGGCGTCCCAACGAAGACAGAAGCTTATTCTTACAAATAAACAAAGCAGACACACCACCCTGCATGACCGGAATTCTGAACAAAACATTCATGTGTCCTTTAGAAAAAAGAAGGGTTCGCCTTCAGCGAGGAGATATTCCACTGAATGGTTTTTCCAAAATTTGGCTGACAGACGTCGAAAAATTATGGTTCCAGTTTCCCCTTCCATAAGAAGAATGAATAAAATCACTCCCACAACTTTTATGTAGGTAAAATTTTAAGTGCGGAAGCGGAGCTTGCAGGACAAAACTGGAGTCATCTTGGATAAATAGAGGATTTAATCATTCGTACGGTTATTCTTGGAGAGACAGATTCAGTTACGGGGATAAAGACATCCATTCAGTTTTCGGCTAGACATAAATTCAGTTTCGTCTATTCGGAGAGTCATTTTCGGCCGAAGATGTAATAATTCAGAGGGTCATGCAATTCGTGTGCTGTGGGATAATTATTTGCTGTGAAGTCAACATACGACGCTGGGGTCAGAACAGATGCAGCCTTCAAGTCTATCTGCAATTCCGGACGGCAATAAATCAACGGCCCATCCAGCTATGATGACAGTAAGGAAGACCACCTGCACGTGGTGATGTACAAACTTCCATGTATCCCTTCCCTTCATATTCGTGATTTCCCACTGAATTCTCTGAGATAAATAATTCATGTTCCCGATGGAAGCTAGCAAGGATTAATGAAGAATCGATTTTGATTAAATTTTATGTTAAACATATCCAAACAGTTTTGATTCTAGATCGTCCTTAATTTTAATTATAAATTATTTAACCTTAGCACAGCACATCATAATTTCCCTATCTCCAATAACTTAAATTCATAACAAGCACCACAAATGGTGCAAGTGCATATGGAATTGTTGTTTTACTAGGTTTTAAACTTTTACGTAACGTAGTCCAGTTTGTAAAACAATTAGTTCCACAGGATACGAAAATGATAAATGTTAAATACAAGGAAATATAATAACAAGATTGAATAGTAAATTTATTAACAGTAAACTCAATTATACACTTGATTTTTGAGATCTATAACGTTCCTTTTCCTAATAAATTAAAGATTAAAGTCACAGTAGTACTGTGAAGAAAACGTCTTGCCTTGATATTGAATTAATGCAAGATTCTCTTTCTTCAGGTATTTATTTTTTCAGCAGATATAAAAATTAAATTTTGGCATGAACGCAAAAATTGTTTGCGCCGATGCAGTTTCCAAATTGAACATTACAAAGTTCTAAACAAATGGATTTAACTTACAGATTTCGGTCGCGAAGTGTTGATGCTTGGTGAACGAATATGCACGTAGCACTACGTGAAGACTCGGGTGCATGTGTAGTTCCAAGCACACGTGGTCTTCGGTGAGCTCTGTTTGTCCGCGTTGTCTACCGGGAATGCGTCAACCACATAGTATTCTTGTCATTTTCATGTGACTTCTCTCAAAATCAACCCTTCTCCCATGCTGAAAGGGGTTGACTTTAAACACATTGTGTAATAAAAGCAGCATTAAAGTAACGTACCTCAAAAAATATTTTTTTCAACGCAAATGTTCGACGCTCTCCACCGCTGCTGCAAAGAACGGTAGTCGTTCAGCAACTCCACTTTGTTTGGTTTTGCGTCGTGAAGAACATAAGTACAACATTTTATTGAAATTCTTCATCGGTTGAATATAAAACACGAAAGTTTGTTTTACTCCTTCCATCCCCAACTTAAAGAATGATTTTTTATTTAAATTGCATATTAAAGGGCATAATGTAACACAGTGACTCACATTACACCGGTTTCGACTTCCAAGCTCGATTCTTTCCTTGTTACTTTCATATGACTCATTTCCAGTATTCCCCTCACAGGTTGAAAGGGGTTGAAATTATACAAAAATATTGTTGGGAAAACACTATAAAAGTAATTGATCCCACGAAATTTTTTCGACTCAATTTGAGCCTTTATTAGATATAAAAATATCCCGATAATTTTACCCATTCCTCTAGGGATAGTAGCCGTGTAAAAGTATTTGCCTTTGGCTCGCGAGGAACGTATGAATTTTTTTTACCAAAATTGTTTTGTCCTTTAAATATATTACGCTGAAGTTTGTTTTACCCCGTCCCATCCCCCTGTTACTGGATAAAATATAATTTTAATCGCATGCTAAATGTCAGAATCAAACTCAAACGCTTGCATAGCACCGATTTAGATACCAAACTTGACTTTTATTTTTATTTTCACTTGGCTCCCTTCCCTCCACCCCTATGAATACTCCCCTTCGACGATGAATGGGATTGAAATTATACGAAAACAAACTGGGTCGTAAAGAACATGTGTACCAAATTTGGTGGGAGTTGGTTCTCTCGTTTAGATTTGTATGCGGAAAAACCATACACACATAAAGACAATTTAATTATAGAGATTATGCTAATAAACTTACAACTATAATAATTGTTTTAAAAATGACCATGTAGTAAGTTAGAATGAATCTAAATATTTTTAAAAAGAACATAAAATACACGTGAACAAGTAAAACATTGTGTTGAACTCGCACGATTTTATTTAAAAAAACAATGAACTCACGCGAACACAATCAAAAACACATTACAAAATATTAAAACACAAGATTGATCAGGAGACGCTT
The DNA here is from genome assembly GCA_034510155.1 of Eucriotettix oculatus. NCBI lineage: Eukaryota > Metazoa > Arthropoda > Insecta > Orthoptera > Tetrigidae > Eucriotettix > Eucriotettix oculatus. The sequence continues at coordinate 6,157,285 of CM067378.1, forward strand.
AAATTTTCCATAGTATACAACATAATTTAACAGAAAGTGGGAAGATGCTGAAGGACTGTAATTTTATTAGAAAACATTGCCTTGCCAATGAAGCATATTCAGGTCCAAGATGACACATTCTTCCACAACTAACGCATGGGTTATAATATTGTGGGTTAACAGTCTGTCCTCTGACGCCCATTCTGCCATTGCTGTCATTGTTATTCTACTGCTCCTAAATTACTTATTGGTTCCGATTGCTCCTGGCTATTACGTAGATATCAACGTCGCATTAGCAGTGATAACATTTTTTAAGATATTTGGCTCTGCATAAATTCGACTTTTCATGTTGTTACATTCAGGTCAATATTGTTCGGAGTAGCCGAAAAAGATTTATATTAAACTTCTCACCCACAGCTACTGAGTCGATCATTTTAGTTCGAATTTGTCATTGCCTAAGAATGCAGTTAATGCTCAAACTAAGTAATCGCGGGAAAATAATGCGAAATATTTCCAAGTAAAATAAAAATTCTGTTCTTGATAAATTGTGCTATTTTCCATTTATGTGCTAATTATTTTGGATATTTTCGTGTCGTTAATAATAGTGTAATATATTTCAGGCTGTGCTGGTATCTTGGTAGGACATCCGTTTGATACAGTTAAGGTAATTTAAATTGCTTTTCATTTAATCTACTGGTAAAATTTCATTCATTTAATTTTATGCAGATAAATTAATAACATTTGATTCTACAGGTAAAAATTCAGATGCAGGACTTCCGGAATCCAGTTTACAGAGGAACTTTTCATTGCCTTCAGACGATAGTTCAGAAAGAATCAGTAAGTTTTGCATGAAAATTGAAAAAGAACAACTAATTATATAATTAATTAATAATTAAATTATATAATTCAGGATACCCAGTATATTCAATGTACATATTTAATAAAACCTCTTTTACTTCCCATTAAAATAATAATTACATCCTCAAGGAATGTAGACAATAGTAGCTAGCTTTAGAAACATAGTTTGATAATCATCTGTAACATATTTACAAAAATTAAGAAACGCACACAACTATAATAGTGTCACCAAAGATATTCCGGAATCAATACAAAACTATTACTTGTCAAGAAAATTGGTTATTTACATAGATTAAAATACTTATGTGCGTCATGTTGGCCTACTTAGCCCATACTGGAATAGTATATCGACGACTACGTCCCTGTTCCATAATGCAACATATAATATATAAAAAAATTATTTTAAAATTTGTATAATTTAAGTGTAATATTTACCTATGTCACCAGTTTCATGTCCATATTTTTGTGCATGTAAATATTATTTTCTTCTGCGTGTACCTTACAAAATGTAACATTTTAACTTTATTTCTGTCTATCGAATGATTTTGTCTTTTTAAATGAAAGGATGAAGCATTATTTGTTTTAGATTTTAAGCTTAAAATATTTACATTATTGTCAATACGGGTTTTATATTAGTACTAGTACGCCTTATGCATGCCTTATGGCAGTATTTCTTTGAAGTCCGGTATTTATTCGAAACTGTTCTAATCTTATCCTTTTCCTTCAATTTTTAGAGATATAAGTAGACGCTGTAAGTTGATTTCTTTAAGTTTCTTCCAAGGCCGGTTCACACGCATAAGCTTTATCTATAATGCAAGGTCTAACATATTTTCTCCTATTGCTGAATGGTTTCCCCCAAACTTAAAAAAGTTCAGCATTCAGCTCGTTTTGGTATCTGGTCCAATGCTAATGTGTTCATTTCTATGTGGATCCCAACTAGTTATCCCATATTCTAAAACTGGCCTGATGAGCGAGCTGTAAGCAGATATCATCAAGAAAAAGTAGCACCATCCACCCTTTACCTGCGACCTCGCTGACTTGATTGACCCAATTTTCATCTTTATTATTCATGATGCCAGGATATTCATAACTGTTTGGTTCCGTTATTACATCGTTCCTCCATTTGAACCAACCTAAATGATCTTTTTTTTTGTAAAGATGATTCCCTTACTCACCGTTGAGTTGATTTGCATTTTCTTTCAAACTGAGCAATGGTAAATATTATAACTGGACACATACAGGATTTTAACGACATATAGTGGCTATTGATGGGAATTAATAGCTGCCCTGTAAAGTAATATATGCGTAATTACGTAACATTGTGTATGGATGACGACATTTTGAAACACGTTGCCTTAGGCGAGCGCCCTGTACCGCGGGATGTCGTCCCCTCTGGCAGGCGTCGCTGTCGTCAACTCCATCAGCTTCGGCGTGTACGGGAACGTGCAGCGCCTGATGAACCATGAGACGCTGGCGTCGCACTTCTGGGCGGGCGTCGCCGCGGGTCTGGCGCAGAGCGTCGTCTGCTCGCCTATCGAGCTGGTGAAGACCCGCCAGCAGTTGCTGCCGGGCAGCGGCGGGCCTCTGCAGTGCGTGGGCAGCGTCCTGCGCACCGAGGGCCTCCGCGGCATGTTCCGAGGGCTGGCGTCCACGGCGATCCGAGACTCCCCGGGCTGCGGCGTCTACTTTGCCGCCTACGAGCTGATGACGCGGCGCCCGGGCAACGAGCCCCCCGCGTCCATGCTGCGCGTCTTGACGGCGGGTGGGCTGGCGGGCGCCGTGTCCTGGGTCGTGTCCTATCCCGTGGACGTCATGAAGTCGCGTCTGCAGATGGACGGTGCGAACGGCGCCGAGCGTCGATACCGCGGACTGGTGGACTGCTTTAGACAGAGCGTCCGCACCGAAGGCGTCTCCGTGCTCGTGCGCGGTATGTCTTCCGTGCTGATCAGGGCCTTCCCCACCAACGCCGCTTGCTTCTTCGTCGTCACTCTGGTTATGCGATCTGCCGACGCCGTCGCGGAGGAAGTTCCTTCTCCCGGCGCGCAGCTGCTGACCGGCGCCGCCACCATCTCCGAGGGCGTCCTCAAGGACACCTTCAGTTGGCAGTGGAACGCCGCCTGTAGCTACGCGCCCAACACGGACGCTCAAAAGAAATGCGACTTTCCCGCTGCCGAGGCTCCGTCCACTGCAGTCCCGGAAACTCACGTGGCAGACAGCAAAAGTAGCCAAGCAGCCCAAACCAACAGCAACAAGACGGGACAAGTGCAATCCATGCTCTTCAACAACGGAACCGCCGTGGTCGTTCAGTGAATTCAAACGACATCCTTTGTCAAGTTGGATAATCAACACCAATTCTTTTCTCACCCCAGTGAATTTAGCTTTTGATTTACCAGAGAATAATCCTAATTAAAATCTTACAACATTCGTTTGGCTTAATTTTCAACTTAAAAGCTACTGTATCCCTTACTTTCTTCACACATGTTATGTGGTTCTGTTCATATTTAACTATCCTATATTTCCGTAAGACACTTCTCTGCAGTAAAGATTTTTACCATACGTAATCGTTGGAGATTTTACCTCCACTCCGCATTGAAAATTATTAGTCAATGAAGCGCTGTTTTACCATTTTAAGTTGCAAATTTATAAACTAAAAAGTGTTTTAAGTAAAATTATTTATATTTTTCTTAAAATAAATCAAAATATCAGTGCTTTTAATGACGCAGATCAAGCGATATAAAATATTACAAAGAATTGGTAGTGTGATTCAAAAGGGAAGGTGTGTTGTTTTATATAAATGATACAATTAAAGAGGACATGTGAGAGACTTAACGTGAATGTATCTCAAGTGTTTCGTGTTAAGGGTACTTTTTAGCCATATAACTGGAAGAAGTGCTTTATATATCACAAACTCAGTGATAATAATGTCTCTTAAGAAGAACTGCTGTTTTAATTTTTATCAAAGACTATTTTTACAGACAATGTCCTACCAAGATATCGTATACATATAATCATGTACCTGCAAATAGAGTGTTTACAATTTCAATACTAAGTCGAGCTTATTGTGGGTCTGTGCTAACAACATTGCACAAGATTGTGTGGAATTTTATTATTGACTTACTAGAATTTATTGAAGATGTATGCATTTTTGTATTGAATGCTTATATATAAATAAGGCCAATAAAAATTAATTATTGTTTCTATATTTATTTCCATAGTTTAAGTTCAAAAGTATTTGATTTTCTCATCTTAAAGTACGTTATCGATAAAAACTTTCCAAAGTAAATGGTCCTGACGATGACTGTGGGACTATTTCGTGATTTCTTTACTTATGATTTGGGCTTAATTTTGTTAAACTAAATTTTTTGATCTGCGGAACTCGTGGTGGTCAAAATGCAAAAGGGTTGAACAAGATTAAAGAGGCTGTCTGTGAAAGGAATTAGAAGCCGCTTGCCAGCAGAGCCATACATTTTCTCGATTGGTGGGTAAGCTTTTGTGTCAACATTATGTCACGTCTGAAAAATTCTCACAGAATGTTTAGTAATATCTGGTGTGTGAGGTTTCCCGTCTTTGAATCAATAAGTGTGAACCCTATACTGGGAATTCAAAATCGTAAAATGAATTCCTATTGGCTAAAGTCGTGGATATTTCGCCATGAGTGGGGAAGATCGGAACTTTCAAGGTTGGTGAAAGAAGATTGAGGAGTTAGTTGTTGTGGAGAAGGGTAGTTGTTGAGTTGTCGAGAAGTTAGGAGGAGTAATTCAGAAAGAGCAGTCGTCGAAGTATGGTCAAGGTTTTAAGTGAGTGATAAGGATAAAGATAGCATTTGTTGGAGTGGGATGAAGAATTCAGACAGGGCAGTGGTTAAAAAGATTAAAGGCAGTTAGTGAAACTGTTGAGCACCTGGTGGTAGCAGAGGAATTATTCAGCCAGATTTCAAAGGCAGCGGTTTCGGCCCTCCAGTTCCGTAGAATCGCCACTTTAATTATTTCAAAGGTTCCAACCAGATCTACTACCTACGAGTTCCCGTGTCGTCGAAGGTAAAGTACTAAATGAAACCATAAATCCCTCAAAGCCACCAACAAAATGCCATAGTAGCCACTGCCACCATCATTTAGTATTTGAGAAGAAGAAGACGTTTTATTTTGTCGTTTATGAAGTTTATTCATGAATTCATTTTCTTAAGTGCATATTGTTTTAAATAGCAGGTAGATAATTTCTTTTGGTTTATTTGTTGTTTTTATAAATACATTATAATTTTTTAATTTTATTATTATTTATTCCCCTTGCTGCCTTAATTTAAAGTAGAATCAGATCATCCCTTAAAACATTACAGACAGAACCAAATTGTAATCATGTTGACCATACGAGCTGTGTAGCTCCACGACAGCAAACCATTATGCTTCCATTAAAAAAACTGAAGTTCGTCATGTCATCTCGGAAATTCTTTGATCCTTTACAATTCTCTAACATGCAACTGATGCCCCAATGGAAATGTTTTGGTTTCTGCTTGGTTTGTTCCTTGCAGCACCAACCGCTCAAAAGTTACGGGAGGTGAAGATTTTAAAAGACTCACTCTGTATATATTACATACGGATTGTTTGTCTATGTGCTGTGCTAAGGAATGTGAAATTTTGGAAAAGAACAAAGATAGAAGAGAGATTGCTTCGATTACAATCCACGTTAAATAAGTCAAATAAAACGAGTTTTAAAAAGTAGAATTAAAGAAAACTGTTTGAAGTTGATAGAAGCTAATCAAAATGATTCAGATTCGGCTAAAGAAATTAATAATTTCAATATTCATCTGATTGCATGAGGAAAGCGAATAATTTACGATAATAATGTGAAACATCTGGTTTTTATTAGGGATTATTCAAATGGGTTTTATTTAATGTTATATAATTGAATTAAATTATCATCAATTAATTATTTCAATAAGTTAATGAGATACTTTATTAATTTATTACAAAATTTAGGGGCTATTTACAATTTATTAATTTTGGACTCACTCAAATGTGGGCGGGATACGTGCAGAGTAGAATGGCAGATTCACATAGCACGCAAGCGACACACCTGTTTTATTGGCATACTGGAGCGATCCTGGATGTCGAATCGTGAAAGCGGTAGTTGCCTCCTCGTTCATTCCAGGTCTCAGTCCAGGCGTTGACCCTTCGTCTGTGCAGCTTACCGACTGTCGGCCTGGCCTTTCATTGGCATATGCAGGCGGTTCATTTTATAACACCTTTTTCCTCGAACACAATTGAAGAACCTTCTTCCTCCCAACTCGTGTTCTGAACTGCCCATTTTCGCTCCCTTCTGGACTATTTTCCCTTACCACTCACTCCTCGTGTCAGCGCCACTCACCCAATCCACCTCTTCGTTTCAACCCTCTCATCCAGGTGGTAGGGTTAAAACATTTGGGAAAATTCCAGAGCTATTGACATAAGTAGGCGGGAAATTTTCTTACTCCGAGCGGTGCCTCACTGTCGCTTCAGCAGTCTTCGTTTGCCCAACACTAAGAAAATTCCTTGTTCGTTGATTTTATACCACCAAATAATTGTTTGGCGAATCTGCGCTACAAGTGAGTGAAATATAACAAATTGTATCTAATAATGCAACATTTAATATTCCAAATAACGCTCAAAACCTAAAAAGAATTTTCTATTCCATATTATTGTCACTAAATTATGTCTAAAGTTTTGTTAATGTTGCTTCCTTGTGGCTTTATTGTGAATTTTAGCCTGCACTTTAATGTATTTCGTTTGGATATGCCATAGCTGAGCCACGCTGAGTTACCTGGTGAACGTCAGATGGATAAGAAATTATGCTGCTTCCCAGTGACGCTCGGGAAGGGGGGTGATCTATTTGACCGGAAGAATTTTTTGAAACCATTTCCTAATATTCACACTTACCCGTAATTAAAGTCCTATTTTTCGCGAATGTCTTCCTTGCTTGTGCTATTCTATTCTTTATGTCTACTATACTTTTACCATCCCTAGTTATTACGCTTCCAAAGTAGCAGAATTACTTAACTTCCGTCAAAATATCCCTTTCCAATCTAACACCCTTAGTTCTTCCACTGTTTCCCAAACTATACTCCATTACCTTGGTTTTCCCTCTATTAATCCTCATATTGAACTCTTTCTCCAGGACTACGTTCATGCCATTTATTATCGTTTCCAAGTCTTCTTCTGATTCTCCTAATACTAGAGTATCGTCGGTAAAACGTAAGGTTTTTATTTCTTCTCCTTGCAGTATGATTTCTTATAAATTTATATTTGTACCTTAAATATTTGAAAATATTAGATATGGTGTAAACAGATAATTCACTTAAATTTTTTTGCTTCAAGATAGATTTTAGCGGACTCAAAAAGCGTTGGAATTTCATGGGCCCTTATGGGCTGTGAGACAGATTATCTTTGTAGAGTGGGATTGACAGTCAAGGCAAATCCTGGCATTGCCATCCTATCTATATTAAGATACTCTTTGGTTGCGTCAAAACCTTCTCGAATAAGAATGACCTTCCCCTTCTTTTATCCGGTCGAGCAGGTCAAAGATCCTTCCCTCGCTGCCGGACAGTTATTTCTCAACCTGTAATGAACCGTTGAAAGCGACATTTACATGGTGCCTCTGTGTCTTTTAATTTTACAATTACATTTATTTTGGACTCTTTAATGAATTCACCACATTAATTGAAAAATAGGGGCCAACTTAAATAAGGTATTGAAATGATTGATTTTGGTAGTGAATATATTATCTAAAAATATAAAAACTATTTACAAAAATTTATATCATTTACATATAAATGCTCGTGCTGGTAGCATCGAATGACTCAAGTTAACCGTCGGCGTTGGGAAAATTACACCAAAAATAAAATATAAAAACAGACGAGTTCAAATAGTTTTCACCCGTCTAAGAATTGGCCATTCTAGACTCTGCGATAAATGTAACTCTTTTTAAACCACCCGAGACCTAATAAATGAATGTGCGTACATGCAGCAAAAAAGAAGACAATATGGGATGACGGATAATAGTTTGTTTCTTACCCCTCTTTATCCTTGTAAATTATTATACTGTACATATTATTATCAATACAGGAGTAATTATAAAATGAACGTGGTCACTAATAACCACGACGGTTGATGTGACAATGACCAATATCTTCTATAATATATATATATATATATATATATATATATATATATTGTAATATACTTTTTTGTATATAAAACATTTATTAATTTAAATTACAAATATGATCAATTTTACATTTTATTTATTAATTTAAGTGAAGACACGGGCTTAATCCCAGGGGATTTTGGGTCTCTCAAGAGATGGAGTATGCATTAGCTGAAAATAGAAAGAAAATAATTGAATGTTAATTTATCCAGAGCAATGAGCAAGTTTCACAAATTTTAGATCGCTTACCCACAATTACTGGCCCAACAAACATCCACCTCTCGAATGTTTGTGCGTCTCTGGATATCTGCTCTCTGGATATCTGCTCTCTGGATATCGCCTGCCTTCTGCGCTCTGCTCCACTCGCCTCCCTTCTGGGGTCTGATGCACTCGCCTCCCTTCTGCGGTCTGATCACTCGCCTGCCTTCTGGGGTCGAGCCACGTCCTCTCGGGTCTGATCTGGTCTGGTCGCCTCCCTTCTCGGGTCTGCTCTGGTCTGGTCTCCTTTACTCTGATCTGCCCCACTCTGAGGTCTCTACTACGATCTGATCCACTCGCCTCCCTTCTGCGGTCTCTACTCTCTGACGAGCCACCCATCGGCTTCCCTTATAAAGCTTCTGACGGGACTTCCCCTATTTCTCAACATTTCGGGGTTCCCCGCCCTCATTTTTCCCGCGGGGGTTCACCATCGTCATTTTTTATACAGGCAAGGCGGGCCTTCCCCGCAGGGAAATACCATCTTTCGGCCGACTATCCATTGTTGTTGGCCGAACTGCGCCTCATAACGCCACAACCTTACAAAATCCCCTTTTTTATCACAATATATATATATATATATATATATATTGTAGAAGATCCGTCGTTCCTCCGTATTCGATGATTTATAATTCTTTTAGGGCGCCAGGTATTTTTCACAAAAAATACCAAAAGATGATTTTAATAGTTTTAATTCCAATCAGAGCATGAGAAAAAATTATATCTGCAGGGCGTGGTTATTCTCTCGTCGTCCCGCCGACACAACCTGCTCCTTCCACTACCCCATGACGACTCCTAAACTCGCCAGACCACATTGTTGGCCCAGGTTGCGTCAGTTCCTCAACAATTGCAACTCGCAAGCTGGCCTGCATAGTTAAGTGTTACAATATATATATATTTATATATATTTATATATAAAAGTAAAGTAGGGAAATGTTGCGTCGTTAAATTTAAAAAGAAAATTAGGTAAAAATCTAACAGTAATTCAATTTCCCCATCATTTACAAACGCTTTTTTTTAAAAAAAACGAAAATGCAGCATCAACAAGATAACATTGAGCATGTGGCATGATTGTCCTGCGCAGGCCTTGTTTGCTGCGTCTTGGATGATCTGGCGTTGTTGATGACTCATCTAACGTTGGAGCAGTCTCCGTGTTGTCCCAGCTCTCCTATACTGCTGGTGTTTGCAAATACTGTAATTGCGCATAGGCAAAATCCACGATTTGTAGTAGAGGTGGTCTAGAAGTTACCATCTCAAATCTGGGCAGACAAATTGCTTGCGCCCAGGCGAGCGTTTGGAGAGAACTCCTATGATCTTGACTGTCCACTCTCAAGAGAGAACTCCGTTTTTCTCTGATTATCGACGCCAATTTAATAATTTTCCTCTATTTTGTCCCTTTGGGGTGGGGGACAATATATGCTGGAGCACGCACTTCCAGGTCTACGAATCTCCTCGCACATCTTTGTACTCAGACTCCTAAATGCATGGCTAGTCCCACATCTTGACTCAGGTCAAAATATCACTTACACCATAATCTCATGTTTATTACATTCCTGGGGAACAATCTTTCCATTCGACCAGCATATCATTAAAACGAATCTAATACTATACAAACTTACTCTACTAAATTTCTGACATACGAAACACGTGGTTTACTACATTATTCCCGAATGTTAATACGAAACAACTTTATGTCTAAAAATCTGGTTAGTATGTATGTATGTCACAACTATAGGCACACGTGTTCCTCATTTTTTAAATACACTGAAGTTATATATGTGAAGAAGAGAAGAACCATTTACTTAAAACTTTTCGTGACCCATAAACGCGTTGACACCTCAAAAGCTGAATGCGAGTTGCCTATATGCTTGATATCTCTTCTTCTTTCTTCCAATGGCTCAACAGCCCTCTTGAAGGCGTAGGCCTACCGAGGCGACTGCGGACTGTCATCTGGAGTGACTTATTCCGAATTTGGGGTGATATGTGGTCAGTTTATCAGCCTTAATCCCGGTCTTCACGACCATGACGACACAAACATCCAAGCCCATGCCAGGATTCAAACCCGGGACTCCTGAGTTGTGAGGCAGCAACTAGAGGCTAGTCACTACACCACAGGAGGTATGCTTGATCTATAATAGTATATATTTTATCAATTATAAGAATTTCGCGTTCTAATTTACCTATCGTTGGCAGAGAACTAACTTCCTGGCAAATAATAAACTCATTTGGATCGTCGGTAGGATGTATACGTAAATTTGGTTTTATTTTTCGCGTCATGTAATTTGAATACTTAGTAATTTCTCATTTGTAAAAGCCAATAAAATATTATGCAATTGATAGTGACATTCATCACAGGTAAAAGTATTAAGTTAAATATACTTTAATATAAACAATACTGTATATATGTGGAAAAAGTGAAAAAACAACAAACTTCCGTTTTTACCACTTCTTAAAGGTTTTTTTTTCGGTGGTTTTCCGCCTCTCGCAAAGTCCGTTCTCAACTTGAGGAACAATTAATGGCTTATTCTCTTTGTCTCACCGGGACATATTAGTACATATCATTATTTCCAAGGTGGATCAACATTCCCCCTCCAAACTACAACACAACAAAAAAACTCAATTTTAAAACCCCTCCAACTTTAGACCCCTGTAGCCCAAAACTGAGGATATTAGAAAAATGTTGAGGACACATGGTCGATTGGAAATTAGATTCTCTACAATTTTGGCCATATGACCTTTCCTTCTCAGGACTCCGGAAATGGGCAAAAATGACACCTCTCTGTAATTTTCCGCCAATCCACATTTCTCCATGAATTCGGACTTGAGATTTCTCAGAATACGTATCAATAATAATGTTTAGTTTTAAACGTAAATGGTAAGCAACTTGCCATATCTATACCACCTTTACACTTGCATAACTAATTTAGAAATTTTATATGTATATTTAGTCACCAAAATATATATCCACCTTTTCCATTACTTCATAGGCACAGAAAGCAGCTGCTGCACTTAGAAAGCTAATAGACCATTAGAACAATCCGAAGCTGAAAGACTGAGTAATGCTCAGAGGATAGTCAAAATGAGACCAAATAAAATTTAAGAGGAAGCTGAAAATGAAAGAGTGAATAATTCTTAGAGGATAGCTCTGAAATGGAAATAGATTGCAGATCAAGCGACTGATGCCTCATGTCATTGAAGGAACCATTCTCACATTTAAATCTGCAAGAGAGAATGTTTCCATTCCAACGATCTTATCAGACATGGGTTTCGATGCTAATTGTATCCAATTTTCTCTTAAATTTGTAGTAAACTACATGTAGTGGTTATTAGATATTAATTAGTTATTAGGACGGATATGTACTTGACATTAAGATATTAGATATTAAGTAGTATTAAAATAGATAGATTGCTTTTTAGGGTCTGGCTGACCGCATGGAAAGATAGATTGTTTGTTCCATATACGTCGGATGGGCAAAATAACGTGAGAAGGAGGGGTCTGAGGCTTTTAGCAGGGTAAGTGCGAATTCTGTGAGGACAAATACGTGCGAAATCGTTTGCAGATCTAGATGGACGTGCCCCCGCACAACCTATTTCTCCCCGCCAAGGGATTGACTAAATTCGAGGGCAATTTGGGGCGTGTTTTTCCCAAAAGAAGAAATTGTGATTGGTGGTCCTGATGGGGACAGAAAAGGAGTGGATTATAGAGATCCAGAGGATAACACGGTCCGAGCTGTCAAGCAGAGGAGAGTGGACGGTCTGTGTCCATGGTCTCCAGGGATGAGTTCTTTCTGAAGTTCAGAAAGTAAGTCCAGAGCCTGAAATTATTCTCCTGGCAGTTTAACTTTGCTGTTTAAGGTGGAAGCCAGTCATCCACCTCTACTACGTGGCGTGGAAGCAGACCATGGGCAATCAGATGCCGATTCCAGAGACCTGGGAGCTTAGATGCCACCAGCGGATGACACAGCACCGAGGGTCGTGGCTTCATCGTCTTCCTCCACCATCACTATACGAGTATTCGAGACGGAGCAGCTAACAGCTTAGACCAAAGTAAGCCCAACCAGATTATAACCAATGCTCTCACGTTGACGTGGTAATTTCGGGGTTCTTAGATACTTCCAAAATTATGGATACAGAACTTTCTCTTTGTATAATTTTCATGTGCTTAACTTTAACGGCACGGAATGTTTTTTTATTTAGGTTTCGACATGTAATTTGGTGTAATATTTCTAACCACCACGGTCAACCTGTAAGTAAATGCGGCTAGTCGGAGTGAGTTTAAAAGTGAGCATAGTAAATTTGGTAAATAAATTCTTTCATTATTTTATTTAGTAACAGAATGATTGTAAATAATTTTAATATATTGTAAACAGTTTTATTGCATAAATTTTGGTAATATATTGTGATGAGTGGTTGTGTATTATTAATTATTAATTCTATTATTAAAGAGGGTTCCATTATTATATATTGAAATTGATACTTCTTTTTATTTTTATGATTTTATTTTGAAATAAACTAATCAAATACTATTTACAATTATTAATTAATATTAAAACTAAAAATTTACATATGTACAATTGTTTGCTCCATTGTAGCAAAATCAATTGTTACCCTAGCCCCGGAATCTCAGGTTGCCCGTGAGTTTAATAATACGCGAAAATTTCTAACGAATTTTACAACTGGCCTGGGTATGAAAGAGTGCTAATTACCAATGTTTTGGTTGCGGGAAGCAAAACTGGACCCGTCCTGGACCCCGTCGTTTTGATTATCGTAGCTGTTGTGAAAACTGGACCCGTCCTGGACCTCGTCGTTTTGACTATCGTAGCTGTTGAACGGCTCCGATACTCTTGATGGCTAGCGACCTCGTAAGCACGTTGTTATTGTTGGTAGGACGTTATTTTAGACGTACGAGTCATCACTTATAGATGCATCTCCTCTCCAGACTCGTAGTGCCCTGGCTTGCTGTCGCTAGCGCCTACAGCCCCCTAGGAGTACCGTTAATTCCGGCATTGTCCTAGGGCCATAAATCCAGCCCTGTCAGCAACGTCCAGGCGGTCAGTGTGGAAATTACAATCTTTCGAACCCAAACGAACATAACGCGACCACCTTGATTTTGCTATGTTGCGTTAAATTGATTTTAATACATTATTCTAATGTAATTTCGCTGGTTACATAAGCGATCATTACAATATTTATGATAAAAATGAACCAGATTTAATATTTTTAATAAGCTGAACCCTACCCAAAAATTAATGTGTTGTAACCATTTAAGATTTAATGGAAGAAAACCAACAGTCGTATCTGCCCACCACTAATTTTGCATTGCAATGTCCATCAAAAAAGCTGAGGGCCAATCACTTAAAGTTAGTGGTCTCCACATTGAAACACCCTGCTTCATGGTAAGCTTTGTATTTATGTATAAAATGGTAGAACTATGGAGTAGTACTATCTTGAATTACATTCCTGCTTTATTAATTTCGTGAAACGGAGCAACGCCGAGTACTTCAGCAAGTTTAGTATATATAGTTTTATCTGGACATGATTCAGAATATAAAATGTTCACGTACCACCAATACGCACACTCAGTTTTTCGAAGGAATGCAACAAATGCAGTTGAAAGCCTAATATGTTTAGAACTTCCTCGTTAGTGATTCTATCCACCCGTCTGATTTTAAACATCCTCCTAGAGCACCAAATTTCAAAGGCTTCCATTCTTCTCCTTTATGAAACTCCTACCGTCCACGTTTCGCACTCATCTAACGCCACACTCCATACGACTATTGTTAGCAAAGTTTTCTTATATTCACACTTATATTATCTTATTCGCGAAAGCCTTCCTTGCCTGTGCTATCCTACGTCTACAATATTTCTAACGTCCCTAGTTATTATGCTGCCCTAGTCAACCCTTGGCTACCTTGCTCTACCTTCCGCATCCGCCCTTTTCAATTCCCTTCCTACGATATTAAAGGGGAGTTTCCTGTTTCAGGATAACCCTCATGTAACCTGTTAACCCCCAAAAAACTGAATGTTTTTAAATATTTTTTCAATATATCTAATAATAATATAATATATAATAATTATATATATATATAGAGAGAGAGAGAGAGAGAGAGAGAGAGAGAGAGAGAGTGGAGAAGAGACTACTTCATGAAACTAACATAAACTGAACTACAATTTCCCCGGCGGATGTTGCGTGTATAGGACGCTATGTAATTGGAACTGCTAATATATAGAAAGGATCTTGGAACAAACAAATCGAGTAGATGAATAAATTGCGTTGATTTAAACCGAAATGAATTTGTTCTTTGCCTTAATGTTTTCTTTTTTGGTTTTGCTCTTGAGGAGAAGAGTTGTAATATTTTCTGTGTTGTCTAGCCTTGGCATGTGGTCCTGGTACAAATGATTGCTTTCGCTCACTGGGCTGAGACTGCAGAATGAGAACGACGCGGCGGGCGCCTTTCCTTTGACGTCACTTTGGTAAATCGAGCGTCTCAGGTTCTTTGGCACAGGACAGGTACTTGCATCTAAATCGCCTTGTTGCAAGTTCTTCATTTGTATATCTCGACTTAACGTCGTCTAGAAGGCCATCTGGAAGGTAAACCCGAGTCTGATCTGTTGCATATTCCTACCCCGATTTCACCGACTCTTTCTTGTAAATTGAATGGGTAAAAAACACAAAGAATAGTAAAATTAAAGTTCAAACCTGAAAAATCTAAATATTGACATCAATAATCCTCTGTTTTATATATTTCTTTTTAGATAGATATAATCCAAGAAAATAATTTCCATAGAACGTCATTTCATTTTATTACCTTAAGCTGATAAGAAAACATAAACGTGTATTTCTGATAATACAATGCTATATGTTTCCATTTTTCTTCTTTGGTACTAAACTAGAAAACTGTGTATTCTTGGGGTTTTCTATCTGTACCGACGATGTTATAGTATCAAGGGAGTCGGAAGACGTCTTGGAAACGATAATAAATTATATAAACGCGGTCCTGGATATATAATTCAATATGAGGATTAATAGAGAGAAAACCAAGGTAATAGAGTGTAGTTTGGGAAAGGGTGTTAGATTGGGAAGGGACATTTTGAAGGAAGTTAAGGAATTCTGCTACTATTTTGTTTGTGGGACACTGTTTAGCTACATGTCCTTCTTCCTTGCATATGTAGCATGCAGTTGTGTCAGTTGAGAGGAAGATTCTATATGTTGTATTCTCAAAATTAAGGATGATAGAGTCTGGGACGTTGTTTACGTCTTCTGGATCAATGTAAACCTGTCTGCAAAAACGCAATATGTGAGTAAAATTAGTTTCCTGCATTCCTGCTCTTATAAAAGATATTTAGGTGGTTAATATAATTCCTCGTTTAGTTAATTCCTTTTCTATTTCTGAATGTGGGATGATCGGGCACACATTTGAGATTATGATACGTATGTGTTTATTTATAAGGGGCTTGACTCCCACGTACTGTTCGTTAATTTTTTTAGTTTTATGGGTGTTTACAAATTTCTCTGCCTCATTTTTGGTAGCCAAGAATATATAAACTCTATTATATGAAATTTTTGACACAAACCTTATGTTCTGCGGTCCGGTAAATTTGGCCACCTCATTAATATTGTAAATGCTGGAGGGAATATTAATTAATGAATTTAATAATTGGGTTTAAATATATACATTTATTAGATGGACACACAATAATTTTAAAATGAGTCGTGCGTGTATATATTATGTACAAAAATAATGAATTAAAATGGGGTTATATTAAAGTACTCAGGGTAATTATGGTTTGGGTGACCACGTGTAGCAGATTTTCCGTTCGTTGACGAATCTGAGTTGTTTTCATATCCGTCTCGTTGTAACTTCCGTGTTGTGGAACTTGAAACGGCCGGTCGACAATAGCACAAAGTCGTGCTGCCGGAATTGAGGAATCTCCGCTTTTTCCTCTTTCTTCCCTTGTTTTTAAGACCTTTCTTCCCTGCTTCCTGGACTGATCAAAGCATGGTCCACCTCTCCGCTGCCACCTCACACATCTCCTCTCTCCGCCACTCTACTGCCAATCTCCTTTCGCCACCACCTTGTATCACCAGCAAACTCTTTCTCCACCACTTTCCTTCAATCTCCTCTCTCCACCTCCTTGTATCACCAGAAATCTCTCCAAATTGTCTCCGCCAGCCTCTTTAAAACCTTGTGCCCACTTATCCGACACCTATTACTACGGTGGCAGGGATGAATATTCTCCAATAATATCCCTTGTTTCATTTGGGGAACACACGCCACCCGGTCACCAAATTCCCAGGCAGATTAGGACATTCCGAAACCGGCGACGAGGTGTCCGAGCTTTATGGTCCAGGTGTCAGCCGCAGTCCCTTTGTTTTGATTCCGAGCCGCCAAGACGGCGCGCGGAAAAACCCTTTCTTCCTGGCCAGACTTGCTCATGCCGAAATATTTGTTATTTAAATTTCCGTAAATAAAAATAATTGGACGCGGGTTCTACTGCGCTACAATATATTCCTTGATTGAGATTCCGTCTTTTGCCTCTATGATTATGGCCTGGTCCTTCTTCGGGAAGATGTCGCTGGCTGTTGTTGTTGCATACGTGGTCTTCTGTTGTGTGGGTTGCTCCATGTTGTGACGTGTCTCCTGTAATCAGAAGATACGTTAAATGCTATAA
This sequence comes from Eucriotettix oculatus, assembly GCA_034510155.1. Classification (NCBI taxonomy): domain Eukaryota; kingdom Metazoa; phylum Arthropoda; class Insecta; order Orthoptera; family Tetrigidae; genus Eucriotettix; species Eucriotettix oculatus. The sequence continues at coordinate 6,174,226 of CM067378.1, forward strand.
TTGGATTATAGCCCTCAGATTTCGCTCTGGGGCGAACCCCATACACTTTCTGGCTGCGCGAAGTATACAACACTCGGCACCAGAAACGTGTTTACTCCTCGGTGGCTAGTAGATGACTGTGATACTCATATCTTGTAATTTGAAAAATAAAAATTTGTACTTATAAAGTAGGTACTTTGTCTGTACGTCGTACCTCTAATGGCATCCACAAGTAAAATTCCTTTTACTTACTATTGTAAAGTGCTGAAAACTCCAATATCTGTTTTGCTGATATGTACATCAGGAGCGACTATCAGACTAAAGTTTAGTGATCAATAATATCAATGAAATATATAACAACAAGACAGTCTTTATGTACGTAATGCTATTATTTTGGAAAGGGATTGGGCAGGGGGGGGGAGCGGAGGACAGTGATCCTGAAACAGGGAACTCCCCTTTAAAAGCATAGGAGGAGGGTAATTGAAAAGGAGGCAGAGAAAGGTAGCCAAGGGTTGACTAGGGCCCCCGGGCTATAGTTTAAGGATCCTGTCTGGCGATTAATTTTATTTATTCATAACAACTTGGATGATCTGTTTTCTAGACTCAATAACATGCCGTTTTTAACCATTTTGTTGCTGTTGATACATTTCAATTTTTTTTACATCTATGTATGTATGATTATATATATGTATGTGTGTGTATATGTATTTAAAATTCAATTTACCATGGAAGATAATTTGCTGAGCTTACCTGATAATTTTTTAATGTGGTGATTCCATCAGTAGACCAAGAAAAGGCACGTGCTCTGGAATGTTTTAGGACTGATTTTAAGGGATCTAAATAATTAGTTAAATCGTTAATGTAAATGATTAAAAGTAAAGGTCCCAAAATTGAGCCCTGAGGGACACCGCAGGTAATTGTTTCCCATTCTGAAATGCTCACTTCCATCCGTGTTTTCAATTGAAACTTTTTGGCGTCTGTTTTGCAAATACGATGTCAATAAAGAAAGGGGAACTCCTCTGATTCCATAGAAATCTAATTTTCTGAGTATAATATTATGATCTACTAAATCAAACGCTTTCGAGAGGTCAGAAAAAATGCCAGTCACTTTGAGTCTTTCATAAAGTGCCTCATGAATTCTTTGAACGAAGTCGTATGAAGTGATACATTTTCCACTAATAAAACCATGCTGCGATGTGGAAATAAGTTGAAATTTTGTAAGAAAATCTGAAATTCTATAAGTTATGCTTTCTCAAGAATTTTTGAGAATATTGGTAAGAGGGAAATAAGGTGATAATTGGAGTCGTCTGTTGTAGAACCCGTCTTGCGTAATTTTCGAGTCTTTTAGAGCATTTGGAAATATACCGGAGGAAAAGCACAAGTTAATTATGAACTGCATTGGAATTGCATTTTCATTACAGCAGTGTTTAATGAGGTTACTGTTGATTCTATGGCTCCGGACTTTTCGGGTAGCGGAAACAAGGAAGCGATAGAGTGCGACCTTGCAATATACCGGGCAAGGGTCGGTTGTTGGGCGGCGAGATGGACACAAGCAAGATTGTTCACAAAGAAAAGTGCGAATCTTGCAAGAAGAATCTGTCAAGTGGATTGTTATGCGGTTATTGTGGATGTTGGCACCACTTTAGCTGTCAAAAGATGAAGCGAGACCAACCGCTGGACGAGGCATGGAAATATAAAAAGTGCACGAGCGACGGACTCAAGGAAAGTAACAAAATCGAAAAGTTACTGCAAGAAATCAGAGATCTTCAGTTAAAGCTAGACGACGCGGAGGTGAAAATAAAGAAGCTGGAGGATTAGATAAGGATCTCATGAAGAGGAATCGTGATAATGGTTACGTCACGGATACGATAAGTCAGCCGAAGACCCCTTCGATATTGATAATAGGCGACTCTCTAGTCAGACATGTTGGAAATAAAAATCCAGACGTGAGTGGGCGATGTTTCCCCGGTATTCGTACAAGCCAGTTAGAGAAGAAAGTAGCGGAACAAGATGTGGAAGAAGTTAAAAACTTAAATGTTTATGTTGGAACAAACGATATCAAGCGAGGAAATGTGGAACACATAATGGGCGAAATGTACAACCTCGTAATGACCGTGAAGCGGAAATTTCGTTCTAGTGACATTTTTTCAAGTGGATAGTCAGACGGTGAGATGTAAACTGGCGTAAAGTACGAAGACTTAACGAATCATTCGAGTGGGTCACTACAAAAGTTGGTGTCTATTACGTGGATCGGCGAACGGAATATTGGAAGGGATGGCGTTCATCTCAACCGAAGTGGTGCAGCGGCACTGGGGGCGGGAGACTGCGGCGCCTCGATCACGACGGAGACGTCAACGATAAACCCCGGTGGCAGAACGACGTCGAAGACAGTAAACTGCTGTGCGTCGACGTCCTCAGATGGCAAATGCAAAGTGGGGCGGAAGTATACAGAGGCGAGGCGGCAAGCGATACGGCTGCTGCAAGGCCTACAATTCTGGAATTTAGTAGAGATTTACGATCCTCATGTAGTATTTGCAACTCAAACCTAGTTAAATGAAAACGTGAATGATTTGGAAATTACCACAACCGATTACAGAGTATTTAGAAGAGATAGGGAAGGTAGGGGCGGGGCAGTCGTGATTTGAACAAAATACGAAATAATGAGCGAACTTTCATGAACCGATCGGGAAGATGAAACATTTTCAGTAGAAATAAAAGGCGGTAATAAACCCATTAGTTTAATAGGTTCTTACAGACCACCAGAAGGCACAAACTATTCAGTCCTACGAAAACTGGTGGAAGTAACTCAGTTCTGTTCTGGTGGTAGTCGAATAATTGTGGCAGGGGATTTAAATCCTCAAACAGTAAATTTGGTGGAAGAGATTTGTAATTCACTAAAACAATGCATAGTTAACAAATTAGTATGGGAAAATGCGTAATGTGATTAGCAACCCGAGATGGAAACATACTAGACGTTGTCCTCGTTCGGCCAACAGACTCCGTTTTGTCTTGCGAGGTATTTCCTGGTATTTGGGATCACGAGTCATCACGTGTGTCATTCTGGACATTCAGGAGCAGGGAGAGAAACGTTTCGGGGAGGACCTTGCCAAGGAAATTCACACTAATGGGCTGCAGATGTTTCTGAGGGAAATATCGTAGACTTTGTGAAATATGGGAACAATATTCAGATGATATGGGATAACTTTAAACATATACTAAATTAAGCAATGAAAAAATTTGTTCCTAGAAGGAAAATTAGTACAAATTCTGATCAAGAGTATTATACGCGAAATATCGTAAGGTTGAAAAGGCGCGTTCGGAAGGCGTATAATAATAGGAAAGCGACTGCTAATCCTCCGGAATATTTTCTAAATTTGGACAAAACCCTAGAGAAAAAAATAGAGCGCAAGAGGTTTTCCTACAAAGTATTCTTATTGAAGAAGAAAATAATTGCGACTAATTTTAAAACTATGTTCGAAGGCGTAAGCGGAATATTGGAGAAGTTTCTCCTTTAAATTTTAATGGCATCATCAATGGCTGCATCAAAGAATTAGGACAAAGCAGATCTTTTAAACACGTATTTTCTATCTATTTTTAAGAAGTGCGGTACTGTCTATAAGGTGAACAATCAAAATCCTAGCGACAACATTTTTCGAATAGAAACTCGCAAGTTAAGAAAACGAATAATCAAACTGAAATGTCGCAAATCTTGCGGTCCAGACGATATTCACGAAGAAATAATAAAATTGGGTGGCAAACTTGTCATTCCTTACTTAATTAAAGCGTTCGATGTCGTGCCGCATGATTTACTAATTAAAAAATTAGACGAAACATGCATCATCAAACGAGTTGTACGGTGGGTTGAAGAGTTTCTTTGAGAGGACGCAGAGAGTAAGAATAGGCCGACAATTGTCGGTATTGGGCCATGTTACGTCAGGTGTACCCCAGGGCTCCGTAATTGGTCCCTTACTATTTCTAATAATGACTTGCCGCTGAACATAAAATCTGACTTATGACTTTTTGCTGGCGATTGCTTTGTTTACAGGAGAATAAATAGTATAGACGACGAACCAAATTTGCAAAACGATCTGAATACAATACATAGTTGGACAAAAAGTTACAAAATGAAGATAAATGGGAATAAAAGTATATCAATATCATTTTCTAGATTGCGATCTGAAACCAGATTAAATTACAATATAGGTGGGGAAGAGGTACCGCAAGGAAAACAAATGCAAATATTTAGGAATTTATTTGAGTTCAAATATGGGGTGGGGGCTCACGTAAATCACATAACACGATAGGAAAACCCATTTGGATGCGTTGGAGAAAGTCCAGAGAAAAGCAGCAAAATTTGTAGTACGGGGACCAGGCAGAGAGAAGGAGGAAAAATGACAGACTTGTTGCCCTTTTCAAATCTTACGTTGGTGATGAAGCATGGGGAGAAATACGCAAGAAATTAAAGAAGCCAACAGTGGGGATCACCAATTTAAAATTAGAACAAGACCGCAGAAAACAGAAATAGGTAAATATTCGTTTTAAAAAAACCATAGAAGATTGAAATAAATTACCTGCAGAGCGGTTCAAGGTAAAACCTCATAGTATTAGGTCATTTCGGGAGAAGATTAAAAGACTGACAAATATGGGGATAGAAATTAATCCTCAAAAATTTTCACTTTTTTTAATTTTGAGGGAATTGAATTTTGTTCTAAGTGCAACAATAGAAATGGTAATTGTTAGAGTATAAGTTATCTACAGTTGGTAGTTTTTTTAGTACTTAATGTATTTTTTACACTGTTGTAACCGCCACCGGACGTATGTCCCATTTTAGTTTAATAAATACATACATACATACATTCTGTATATGTCACAAGCATTCGAAGTTTTCAGATATTTTATTATATTAAAAATCTCATTTTTATTGACCGGGAGTAGAAAGAAAGACTTAGTAAGCGGGTTTCTGGAGTTTCGCAGCATTTCGCTAAAGTTGTGCTTTTCTAACATATCACGGAAAACGTTAATAAAATACGAGTTAAATTCACTTGCTGCTTCTTTAAGTGATATAGGCTGTTCGTTCTTTATTAGTTCTATATCGTTACGGTCTTTAGAATTAACGGAGGTCACTTTGATAACGTTCCATGTCGCTTTTATTTTATTTTCAGAATTAGAAATATATTTTGCATTACCTAATTTTTTTGCGGCAGTGATAACTTTCTTATAAATACGTTTATATTTAATATGAAAGTCTTTAAATTCAATGCTTGTATTTATCTATTTTAATTTATGAATGCGACATAGATTTTAACGTGATATTCTAATACCTTTAGTTATCCACGTATTTCGTTTAGTACGTTTCTTTTTACTTAATTTTAGTGGTTCAACAGCGTCGACGACCGATAAGAAGTAATTATTAAATTTAAGAAACATTATTTGGGTTCGACACGTTTTCTGTGTCAAGAATTGTATTTCCGGTGTTTCACCTAAAAGAGATGCAAGGAAAATCCTAGAAAACCTACATCAGGTAGGTAGGGTTATTAGGTACTATTTTTTCGCCCTTCCGACGAGGATGCTCTGAGGTTGCTGCATTTTCTTCTCCGTATCTTCACTTTTAAGAGGCATCTGGCCGGCTGATAAATGGGATCAGGGGACAACTTTTACCGTATCCCCAAGGTCTTCGACCCCAGTACATACACTTCCTAAAATAGATTAAGGTGCCTCAACATGTGAGAAATCCAGAGAGAGAGTACAAGGTATTCCCACTGCAATAAAAATTGGGTCTACGGCGATAATTTTTTGCAGCATTTTTTGTAAATAACATTAATATTTTAGAGTTACAATAATTTCAAATATTCTTCTTTTAATTTAAAATTAACTTACCAAAAATAATTTTATTATGTTTTTAAAACCTAATGTTTATGCCGTTTTAGAAACAAAAATAAATTAAGGTAATCTACTACTTAATATCACGTTTCATCAAATTTTATGAAAAATTTATCTAAATACTAAAATACAGAATTAGAATATTTTTTTGGCAGAAGGAAGGCAAGGCCTCTAAGAGTTCACTGAGAAATGAGGCCATTAACAAAGAGATAATTAACAGAAACTCTGGGTTGAACTTGTGGTAATTTGGGTAAAATACGGAAAGGAATTGGAAGCATGCAAGAATAACGCGACTATTTTAAGGGTGTGGGTGTGGTTCCGTGTTACCAAGCACTTCGTTACAACGCAATCAAATACCATTTTCATTCCTATAACGGGAAAGGAGAAGAATGTCGACAATTAATATGACGGGAATAGTACAGAAATTTACAAATAGGATCTGCCTGGGTAGGGAGATAATTAAAATTATAAAAGTAAAATAAAAGGAACATTTTTTAGAAATGTTTCATTTTTTGAGTAACTTGTATTAACTTTTCCTTTGTGAACAGAATGCAACATTATTTATAATTACGAAATGTTTGCTGTCTCTAATATTTTAAACTAGCACAGTAAATGCATGCCAAACATTAAAGAATATAAATTTTAAATTTTCTAAAACTGAGTAGAAAGATTGAAAATTGAATTCCATTATTATTTTTGATGATGAAATGGGATAATTTTATATAAATTAATAAATAAATACTTGTGATATATTGAATTTGGGAAGTAAGTAATTTTACAAACATAAATAATGTGGCAGAAACAGCTCTCGGGTTTCACACGGGTACCATAGTAATCACAGCACATTGATTACTATGGTACCCGTGTGGAAACCCGAGAGCTGTTTCTGCAACAATTACACCGGGAAAGCCTTCGATCTCTAATAAATAATGTGTATTATTAATAGTTCTTAATATTTAAAAAATAGGAGATTAATAACACGATATATTTTGTTGTACCTAGTTGTTTAGATTGGTGAATAAAATTATTAATAGACATATTAACTTGAAAATAAGAACGTTAAGAAATATTTTAAGTAATAATAAGATATATAGTATAACAAAGTCAACTGGTGTTGCTTTCGGTATTCTACAAAGTTCCGTGTCCTATTTTTATTGAGTGAATGCATTTATAAGTTGTAACCATTATATTTTATAATGCATCTAAGCTTACGTATGACAGGAACCCATGGAATGTTGGAACCGCCGTCTAGCTTAGGTAAGATATTAAAATAATGAATAAAGGTTAGGAGAAGTTAGTTAAAAGTCAAATGGGTTTAAAATTGTAAAACTGTTATTAAATTTAAGATTTGTTTAGTAATACTATTATTTTTATGTAATTAAAAATTATAGGCGATGGAGTTTAAATTACATTTAATGAAAAACGTTCTAGGTATTTTTTGCACGTTATTCGTATTAGGGAAAATATTTACAAAAGGAACATTAATTTTAATGCTCTTTTAGTCTGTATGACATACATTGCATTATAATATAAACAATTAATTAAATAAGGAATGGCACAATGTTGGACAAACACACGCATGGCTGGAACAGTTCAAATGGCTGTGTCACTGTTGCACGGTTGAAAGCAAGGGGAAACTACAGCCATGTCTTTAATTTACCCCGGACATGCAATGCTAAATGCATAACAATATGATGGCAACCTCTCGGGTAAAATATTCCGCAGGCAATTCCGAACATCGGGCGGTGACTACTCAAAAAAATAGAAAGTGACGTTCTACGAATCGGAGCATGGAATTTCAGAAGTTTAAACCGTGCAGGTAGATTAGATAATTTAGGAAGGGAAATGCAAACGTTAAAATTAGATAAGTTATAGTAGGAATTTGTGAAGTTGGATGGCAGTAAAAGCAAGATTTTTGGTACATACTTGTAATGAATAAAGTCAACAAGTAAGTTATTATGATCAATATAGTGAAAGGTTAATTACGCTATTGCGTATCACATTAAATTAATACAATTTTCTTATTAAAAATATTTAACGAATATTTATATGTATCAGAAGTTAAATCTAAGCCAGTTGAACTCGGGACCATGAATGAACGTGATTAGTTATTTAAATGACGAGTTACAGTCATCTTATGGACCAGAAAACGTAAATAAAGGTCCGGTATAGCTGATTGGACGAAGCTGGTGAATTTCGGACAGCTGAAGACAGATAATAATCACAAGGAATCTATTTTGTGAGCCCCTGTAAACAAGAGAACTTGCCTGGATTCTGGAATGGTCAGCTGCTAGCCGTTCTGTATTACTCATGATGGAACAAAAACGGACCTTTCACCCGACTATCCGGTAAAGAAGAGTTAAGGATCAGTTTGCTACGCTGTCGATACACCGAGGTTAACGGATGTAAACGCCGCACATATCAGTGTCCCAAGACACACGTCGAGGAAATAATATATCAAGCTTACCCCTTACATAAGGACGAAAAATCACGCCAGTGACTTAAAATTAGGGTAAACATGTCAAGTTCTGGACGGGGCATTGTGATTAAAAGCGGCGTGCGCTTTGGAGAAATGACGTATTTTTAGACATTTTTAGACTTAGTTTCAACTCGATTTTTCGACACATTTGTAACAAAATTCACTTTGTCCGAACGCATTCTTTCGAACTCATTCGTCCGACTTAAGTTTCAGCGGAGATTAGCCAGAAAAGGCTTGAGAAGATTCATGACCAATTGAGGACGAGCAGTCAACATCCGACGCCTAAACGCATCAACCTGCCAGTCCAGTTCGGCAAGCAACCATCCGACCGGCAAGAACGCATCTGGTCGCTTCTGTTTAAAGTGTTCTCGCCTCCTTCCACGATTTCGTAATTTACCCACTAATATTTGATTTACTAGAGACTAAAGATATTAATGTTCCCGATTGAGTCAGCGAGGGTCAAATTAAATTCACGTGTAATTAAATCTTTTTTGTTAACCCTGTATTATTAGTTATAATTTATAACCTTCACTTAATTTAAATATAAAAGTTATAGTTTTTTAACATCCTAGGATAGCTCATCATAACCTCACCCCCTTTCATAAATAAATCCATAGAGTATCATAAAAGGCAGACACAAAAACACAGCCAACGGTAATAATGCAAGTTTACAGGCCCACAAGTGCCGCAGAGGAAGAAGATATTGAGAAAAACTACTAAGAAACTGAAGAAATAAAATGAAGTATGTCAAAGGAAACGAGAATTTGATAATAAGGGCTGATTGAAACGCAGTAATAGGAAAGGAATGAGAAAGTTATGTAGTGGGGACTGGTATCAAAAGGGAGTTAGGCTAGTAGAACTTTGCACGAAGTACAAATTCGGAAGGGCGTGAGTATAGTACCCAATGCCAGACCTAACTAATGCAGGTTTCCTAGGGTTTTCCCTGAATCTCTTTAGGTGTAGGATCCTTAAACTATAGCCCGGGGGCCCTAGTCAACCCTTGGCTTCCTTACTCTGCCTTCGGCAAACCCCGTTTTCTATACCCTTCCTATGCTATTAAAGGAGAGTTGCCTGTTTCAAGATCACCCTCATGTAGCCTGTTTACTCACCAAAAAAAATTTCATGGTTTTTAGTAGGATTTAAAGAGTGCAACTTTCTCTCACACTTTTCTGGCTGACTTGGGATTACATTGCGACACCGTTTCTTTCGTCATTCATGCGACCAAGTGTTTAGAGAAGAAAAATAATACCAAGAACATCAGGAAAGTATATGGAAAGCCAATTCTTGGTAAAGAAAGATAGAAGGAATATTTAGAAAAGCTGTATCACGTTGGAAATCTAGAAGACGAGTATGTTGATGACGAAGAGTTGGGGGACAAAATTTTAAGGCCGGAGTTTGATCTGAGCAACGGTAAAGCGACAGGAATTGATAACATTCCAGCGTAGTTGATAAGATCATCGGGCGAAGAAGAAATATTATATATTTTAAGGATGATTTGCGAAATTACGAAAGAGAAAGAATACCAGAAGATTGTAGGAAAAACATAATTATATACCGAAGAAGATTAAGGCTGATAGTTGCCAACAGCACAGGACAATTAGTTTAATTACTAATCTGTGAAAAATAGTATATAGGATGATAGAACGTTAAACAGAATGCTAGTTAGGAGAAGATGAGTTTGGATTCACAAAGAAAGTGGGGACAAGAGAAACAATATTAATTTTGCGCTTTATTTTAGAAGACAGGATAAGAAAAAGCAGGCCTGCGTTTATATCATTTGTAGGTTTTGAAAAAGCCTTTGTAATGTAAACTGGAACAAACAATTAAGTATTTTGAAGATGACAATAATAAAATATCGAGAAAGAAGAGGTATCCATAATCTCTACAGATGGCAGTCAGTAATTAGAATTGAAGGTGTGACACAAATTTTCGTTATATATGTGTGTCATTATCACCATTGTTCATGTAATAGCTTCAATTGTGATCACAACAATAGTGGAGAGAGATTTTTTATAATATGCGTTGTAGTCGTTCCTACGACTGGCGCCTAATGTGACGCGTATAAATTTCCGTTGTATATTTTATATTATGTATCTAACATAATTTACAATATTAATAATTATGTACGAAGTTTGCATACAGAACAGATCCTGAGATGTTCGCAAAGCAACTTTCTGTGGTTAACCCGGTAAATAAACAAAGTAATAAACTTGAAACCTGACAGACGCCTGAGGAGTCTCAGACCTCTGTCTGGAAGAAATTTACGACAGATCAGCCAATGTGAGCAAGATGGTTAACCCAAAGGAGGGCTAGGGGTTGCTTCTCCCGAATTTTTCCTCCATTGGAGAACTTGGGGAACATGAAAAAAGTGGGGTGACGAATGAGGTGTTTAGGAGAGGTGAGTTCTGCCGTTTATGTTTAAAATCGATCACACGATTAGGTATGCATGCGCATTCCAGAGATCATCAAACATGATGTTCACGGAGTCAGCTGTGGTGAGGAGCTGGTGGCAACTCGAAGAGTTGGATTAGAAGGTATCCTCCCAGTAGGCGGAGGGTAGTGCTCTAAAACATTTAAAGTTGTGGTTTACAAGGAAAGCGTTGTCCGTCAGGAGCGGACGTAAAGCAACGGATGATGTCACAGAAACGTTGGCTGTGTAGCCAGATGGGGATGGAAGGTTTCCTAGGAAGCGTTGTCCGTAAAACTATCTGCTCCACCAGTTGGATTACGTCCATGTTAGCGTTGAGAAACAGTTCTCCAACGTTATCCTCCAGGGTACGGACGTCATTTCAAAGTTAAACCTATATAAAATAGGTACTTCAAGTAAAATCACTAACCATAGTGATTTAATGATTAATGTTTACGATGGCTTTCAACTCCCCTGGTCCGTTGAAGTAATTTTGAAACATTCCTCAAATATGAGTGGAATCTACTCTAGCACAGACATTGGGATTGAGTTTTCAATGTGCATTCTCAGCATACTTTAACCTGTAGCAAAGACTTATCCTGCACTTTAAATGTTATATAATATTCAGGTACATAATGTATTGTATTGCCTGTAGGTTTTGTAATAGCAGCCATACATTCTGAAATAACCACATATAATTATAAAAGCACTCGAGATATTCGATAGTACATACCACTTTTGGTAGATCGTGTAGAGTCTGACGTCTTGGACAAAGTTTCATCAAGTTCTCGTGCAAGGGACAAAAACTTGTCTCCAAAAATCACATTTGGAACCACAATATTTGTTAAGACAGTGCTTTTGAGCCTGGTACATTGAATACATATTTTAACATATTCCCTATTTACCTAACGTCTAGGAAAAGAAATTCTGAAATCGCAAGGATTGTTTACGTCTGCGGACTTCCTGCATCCCTCGACGATTTCTTAGTATCCGATTACCGTTAATCTAGGCGCAATTGCTTATAGGTTTCTTGTTCTAAAAATTATTAATAATTGTGCTTTTGAATCAGAAGTGACTCTAATTCGTATATTGCCGGAATAAAACACCTGTTATTATGCAACATCTATTTATCAGTCAGATTCTCATGAATAATACACAAAGAATGGACCAAAGTCAGAAATGGAATAATTTAATTAGAATTCGTTTCGTCCCCCAACTTTAGGAAAGTACTCAGTTCCTTAATTAGATTTTTAAAAATTTCCTGTTGCTCCCGCATAGTCCGGGGCCGAAATAAAAAATTGGGAGATGAAACGTTGTGTAATTAAATTAGTCCATTTCCACTTTTGACCATTCTTTGTGTTTTATTAAATCTGATAAAATTACTTTATTTAAGATTGTGATAAAGTTCAATTAATTTTTTATTAAATTATATTACGATTACAGTACAATAATTTGATTATATTATTGATCACAATTTCTTGTAATCGTGCGTAGAATCGATATGTATACAATACAATAAAAGAAAATTAAGTTTGATCGACAGAAGTCCACACTTAGTAAGTAATGAGGATTTGAAGAATTCAACCGGTGTGACTAATACCAATAGATAACCTTTCAGGTCTTTGGACAAGCGTATACTTGATATTTTTTCCCACCTCAATTTATATTATCGATGATCGCTCCATTATTCAAGACTCATTTCTTTTTATAACAATTATAAAATTTTGAATAATGTTTTCCCTCGTGTGAAGTTAACTATGTAAATAAAACGGAAACATCAAAGAAGATTTCAGAGAACGATACTACTGCTCCAGCATACCGTTGGATTCCGAGTGGTATGCAGGAGTCCTCTGGCGAACGCATCCCAGTAAATCAGTACGGGCGTGAAATAGGACAGACTCAAACTGAGAACCCCGGTCCGTAGTGACGACGGAGAGTTCTCGGGATCGTGCGCTTTTTCCTGCGGACGCACTACGGTTGACATCCTTACCAAATCCCTTCCCCCTCAACCGTGGTCTTTGCGGACACAGCCACCCCCTTACCCCTTACCCCTTTCGCTGGTCGTCCCTGTTCTTTCAGACACACTACATGAATCAACTAACATAAAAGAAAAATCTCTTCATTTATACGTAAATACGAATATAAACTATCATAAGTTTTAATAATTAAAATTAACAGAATCATAATAATGTAAATATTGTCCAAATAAACTGTCCTGTTTGACATTAAGCAAATGTACACTCTAACATTTACGAATTTTAAGATTTTTCCAACAAAATATCAAAAAAATATTCGAATATTTCTAATTTAAAAGTAGAAGTCGATGAAATATTGGAAACTGAACCTTTCTCCGTAACTATTAACTGTAATGAAAATGATTTGCTAGAAAGAAGAAAATAACATGCCTGACAGTATTCAAAACTGCATAAAAACAGAGTGAATTGCAAAAGAAAAAATCCTTGTATATGTAAAAAATTAATAAATTTTGGTTAGGTCACAACTTTTCTGTTAGCTAACTCAGTGAAGAAAATAATACACATCAGTAAAAAGTGTTTATTATATACGATCTTCGATATAAGCAATTAAGAGCAATTAGGAACCCAACTTTATTTAACATATTCAGTCTTTATAGTATTGTCACAGTAATAACAGTGAAATACATAAATAACTATAATTTTTATTAGAGTAGGATTAAAAGGATTTGCACAACTGCAAACACTAAAAACTTATCAAGAATTCTAAAATTTTGAAAAAACAGAAACCAACAATTAGGTAAAAATATAGGTAATGTGTAATATTAATACATTCTTGGTCAAAAATTTAACTTTCAATTATAAAACTAAATATCATTAATAATTTTAAACAACATTCAAAAAGGCTTAAAATAAATTTTTAATAAAAACAGTATTGTGAAGTTTTTATTGGCGCGATATGTAGAATCTTCCCGGAATAGTATTTGGGCGCCACCTACGTGTTACGTGGGATAATTTTACTATCAGAACACGCGGGTTCAGGACTGAGAGCATGAATCAGGGGAGTGACGTCAGCTGTTCCAGACTCATACAAATTATCGAAATAAATGAAACAAATTTAAGTGAATGTAAGTATAACCACGGCAGCTTTACTTCATCAGTCTTGGAAAACAAAAGGTGTTGTCTATATCTAAACTTAAAACTATTTACATGTTGGGAGCTCCTTGTTACTGCCGGCTTATCCTTGAAGAGGATTCAATGACATAATTTACAGTCAAAATACAAATTTTTGATAATTATTTTTCCACGGGGTCTGTTTGTTGCGCAAGGTAGGGGAAGATCCAACTGAAGTGAATTTCACACGTTACCAGTCGGGTGTCACTCGTTGTTTTGGCTGTTGACTTTCGCTGAAGACGACGATCTGGAAGATGGCGGGAGAATTAACTTCTTTGCAGCAGCAGCAGCTAGTTCATTCCTTCTTTCACGGACTCTTCCAAGCCTGTGATACTAGAAATTGAATGCTTTTCTTCTCCTTAGATATGTTGAATTACTTTTCGCAAAAATGAAACGTTTTCTTTAACCGCAGAGTGTGCAAAACGAACTTCAAAGATACAACAATCGTCTTCAAAGATACAACAATAGTCTTGAAAGATACAACGATATTCAAAATCACACAGATATTCGAGCATCACAAAGATATTGAACATCACTTATAAACGAAATTGGAAATAAAACTATTTACATGTGTCATCTAACAAAGTGAGGTTGAGTTTCACGGTTACAGTACATTAAAAGAAATAATTTAAAAGTTCGATTTTTTGTAAAAAAAAATTATAACAGTAGTATTTATGTACTGATATCTCATAAAGACAATTTAAATCATAGTTGGGGTAATAAATGACTAAAATATACGTATATTTTAACGTTTTTTCAACGTGTACCTTCTCGCTGGAAAATTATTTTCCATAACTTTTTAAAACACATCAAACTCTCACTTTCTAACATTCTTAGTCTCATTTATGGAGAAGAAAAAAATTAACAATTTAGAGGTTTGAACGTACTTTAAAAGATCAGAGAAAAAAGAAAATAATCCAAATAGCCAATTTTCTTAGAATGACAATAGTCATGATAAAATAATTAATAGTAATAATAATAAATAGGAATGATAAGATTAATATCAAAAGGGAGTGCTACAATATTAAATTCAGTACATAACATATATTATAGTCAATACACGTTGTACGTTAGGATTTGAAGACAAAATAAGAGATCAAATTATTTATTTATAAAATATAATAGTATTTATAAACTCATATTAGTTTCTGAACCGTTATACATGGTTTTAATATTAAGTGAATGAACAAAGACAGTTTCTTTTCCCAGTATTAACAGTCTTATAATTCAGAAAGAACTTCTAGTTTTAAAAATTAATCTCCAATTTTTCTTGTTCATATAGCTTATTTTTAAAATTTCAGTAACTTCAACCTTAGTAAAATCTATAATAATTGTATTTCTTATGTGACTAAATTTATAGATTAGTCTTTATATGCCTGTTGATGCATCATATACATCAGGACCGATATTTGTTGTATTTTAATTAAAGTTTACTTAAATGTTTGTATGTTTTTTTAATTTTAAAATTTTGCACACTTTTCTAACTATTTCGCCGTTTAGGTTAGTGAGCAATGGATTTTCTTTCATTTAGCCTACATTTACAACTTCACCAGAAGATCACTCGCGACGTCACAGGGGCTGTTTTGTTTACGAAGTTGCAACTACCTGATCCATGAGGAGGAATGGGGAAGGGGGGAAGGGTCAGAATTTGTACTCTAAGGATCACGTCCGCTGGAAACACGACGCCCTCGGAATCGAGATATCCAACCACTATAATATGTATCAATGGCGCTCTCTGCCATTATACTGACCGACGATATCGATATGGATATGGATATGGTTGAACGAATACGACCAGTAGTTGCCGTGGCGTGGCGTTGCACTTTGGAACTTCGTCATTGTGAATACGTACGTGGCCATGGGCGATGTCCTTTGACATCTCATGCGTTGCCTCAGACTCCGAGTTGCACGCCCGCTTGCCTGTGATAGGTCCTGATTTTAGTCAAATACTCTACGCCTAAGTGCAGACAAAATGAGCGGTTATATATCACCCCCGCACACGTATTGCACCAGACGACGACGCCAGAATCATAGAGTCGTAGCAGGGGAGTTCGCCGTAACCGCTGTAGATCTCGTAATTTTGTTGACATGCAATATGAGCACATAAAGTAACAATTGTCATGCGTGTTCTTGTGCTGATATTGAAGTCTGAGTCAGTCCTTTTCTACACGTGTCGGAACGTTGACCTAAGTATCCCTTACTCGACAGTCCCTGACTTGCATTTCTCACCTCTCCCATTTAAGGAGTTTGTTATAAATAATGCTAACTTCTCCCTCCACTCCTAAGCTTAAACTCCGCCCTAATACATTTATAACCTAGATCCGTTCCCTTCCAGGCCTGAGTAATGAATGAATTAAATTGGTCATCCCTTCTCCTCACAGTTTCAGCGTTCTGACAGCGTATTGGTTCAACCAAGTAGAAAAAGTCCAAATTTTGTGAATTAAGGACAAGTTCTGTGTAACCTTGTGACGCCGTCTCTATGCCATCTGGGCTCTGATTCTCTCAAGTATTTGTCTTTGAACTAGGCTGTAGTTTTAAAGAATAAATCTCTTTTACTTCTTATTGAACTTACGCCTTATTCTTTCACTCATCACACTAATTGATACTATTCTAGAGTACGACATAGCTTGTTCTCCGAACCCTTCCGAAGATTCTTATATTAATCTATTCTTTGTGAAATATTTCGATACTTGAAATATTTCTGGTGACAAGATAAAAAAAACCTACCGAACAACGGAAAAAGAAAATCTAATATTTCAGACAAGTGGCCAGTTCGTTCTTGGGAAGAATAGCGGAGGCGTTCAAGACTGCAACGCAGAAAAGTGAATCCGTCGATATGTCAGATACCAGTAATATTTATTCCGTTGAAATGTAATTGGCAGAGTTGACGAAGAGAAGATTCATTCAATGGCTGTAGGAATGGGAGGGTCAAATACTTATAATCAGTCTTAAATACCAATTACTCACCAGCAACGAAGAATCAGAAGTATTTGAGAACCGGGTAGATGGTCAAGAATTCCAAGTCGTTGGGACTGTAGTTGCATTGAGCCGGAAACAACTACTTCGAGACATCGGCTACCACGAATTTCCAGGATATCATGCATTTGAAACCTAGCTTCTGGTGATGTAGTTTTTCACCGATGTAGTTTGGATTATCATATCATGCATGCAAAGTAATATTGGTCTCCAAGACATTAGATTTCATCATTCTACATGACAACTGAGAAACGTCCGCGCCATGTCCATGGGGAACCGAAGACCACTATTGCGACGTCAAACCCTCAAGCAGATTCCACAGCTGCTACTGTTCTCAATTGCCGGAACCTAGGACGAGAAATTCAGTTTTTCTTTTTGAAGTTCAATCGACGACGAATAGCGCCGCAATTCCGGTTCACCAAACGCCGGCGGCGATCGCGGCACGAAAGTTTGGATTACATCGAACACACGATCCGCTAAGGCAGCCAAGATTCTTTGACTCACCGAAAGCAAAAATACCATGGATGTGATCGGGAAAAAATTCCGAGGGAAGCGTAAGTAATATCTGATCGGTGAAGTGTCCGCGAGGGAAGGCCTTTCCTTCTTCATTGTATGCCCTCGAAGCATTGGCATTGAAGTTATAAGTTGGGTGCTGTGACGTCGATCTCTTCTTCTTCTTCCGAAGCGGCAGAGATAACAGGCCAGCGAT
The DNA here is from genome assembly GCA_034510155.1 of Eucriotettix oculatus. NCBI lineage: Eukaryota > Metazoa > Arthropoda > Insecta > Orthoptera > Tetrigidae > Eucriotettix > Eucriotettix oculatus. The sequence continues at coordinate 6,191,802 of CM067378.1, forward strand.
ATAGCTGTAGGTGTGCGTCTCTTATTCTTGTTCACGATCAGCTGTAGCTGTGCTCAATTCTGGCGTAGCGTTACTGGTGTAGTCTCGTTATGCTACGTTGCTACAAGTTGGCTCAGACCATATAATCAGATTAACTGTGCTGACACCTGCCTCACCATCGAAAGCCAATGTTTCCTGGAGAATCACAGAATCAAAGGATCGTAATGATGGTGTTCCATGAAGCAGAAAGAAAATTGAAACTGTTTATGTCTCTTTACGGAAAATATATTGCTTTAGTGTACTGAAATTTGATTTTATTAGTATTATGGAGGTCCTTTAAGATATAATTTGTAAATGATATAGGGGTTTTTCTTTAAGTTATTTAATGATATTACTTGCACTTTTCCCCTGGCTACCTTCTTACTAAAGTATAACAATTCACACCTGACTTTCAACTCTTGTTGCACTCTTTAGTTTCCTCTTCCCTTTCAACATCCGTTCCACTCCAGCTTTCTCCTCCCTTCCACGCCCTGATCAACTCTCCTATTCTGCCTCCTCGCCGTCTCAACGTCTTGCACCATTTCGGCTTCTACCCTCCTCGTATATCCCCTTCTCCAACTAAAAACGCCATCCCATATGATGTTTGTTCCGCCAATCCTCCTTCGGAAATTTTGAAGGTTGAATGTCCCTTCAGGTAAACCCACAGACAGGCACGCCTCCCGTCCGGCTGTAGCCAGTTACAATGTTCTCGCCGAATTTTTAGATCCTTCAAATTTCTAAATGTTTGAACAAAATTAGGTAGGGGTCCTACTGCACTACAAATTTTATAATCAGTTTATAATAGTTAAAACACACTAACTGAATATTTCACACTGCGTATCATAAGGTGTATTAGGAAACATTCAGTTATAAAAATTGTATTCACTTAAAAATGATGTTCAGTCACGATTGTTTCGTGTTTCTATTAACACTCGCAAGATTAAGCACGAAGCATGTTTAGTGTTCGGTTATAATATATCTGGATGGCCAATATTGTATTTGAGTGAGATAGTTTAGCTTTTTGGAGAAGAATTTTATAGCATTTCCCTCGATATACAATATAACACTATTTGTATATTGAAGGTTTTCCTGGGCACTTTGGTCGCAGGTCCCTCCTCGAAAGATTTTGTTTAACCGTCTGGCTTCCCGTGGGAGACTGGCTGACGAAAGTTAAAGCTACTTCAACTCAAACAAAGCAACAGCCATCGACTAGCTCTTAAAAAGAGCAGTTTAAATGTACGCCCACGAAAGCAATCTCATTCACGGTTTCGTTCAATATATATTTTTATCGGGAAAAGTTAGCATGAAGGATACATTTAGGATTAGTGTACGTTTTGAATACACATTTGTCTCTAAACAGGTTAAAACAATTTCAAATAGCTTTTATATTAGGAGTTTTGTTTTAATTATAGATTCAATGGATTGGAAACCACAAATTTACTTATATATGTTTTTAATATTATAATACTAATAACTATGAAATGGTTTATTCCTTATATTAAATGAATTATAATATATTATTTTTCTTCTATTTTTCGAGACTCCGTCAGGGACACTAAAGACATGAAATTACAATAGATTACGTTAGGGTACTATGATACACTTTACATATATATAACATGCTTTAAAACTTACAAAAATAGCAATTCATGGTCTTCACTCCATGTCTCCCTCGGGGGAAGGAGTGAAGTTAACAGGTCAAAAATGAAATTTGCGGGCTATAAAAACAAGGAAAACCAACGTATGGACTGCAGCCATGATGTTGAACAATATTAAATTTCAGAATTGATGAACGACATGCTGCATATCAGAATGAACATTAATTCAATTCACTGATAAAATTTTCTAATAACTTGAATAATATTTACGATTCCTTACTTTTATAGCCGGAAACTTCTATTTTCACCTTATTTGGTCTTCAATACTGGTGCAGAGTCCGCGGGAACTTCATCAAACACTACAGAAGGCTGCCAACAAATTTTTTAAACACTTTTAGGAATAACTTTAAAATGATCATGTTAACCAAATTATAAAAAAAATTCATTAAAATTTACTTGTTGTAAAATCCTCTATTCTGTTAATAACGCTGTGTAATACACACTTGAGGATGAATGTAATCATGCGATTACGGACTGCATTGGTGTCGCATGCAAAGTTTATTTGGTTCGCTCAGATTATTAGTGACACCCATGATCAGTTCGAGGCCCATTTCAACTACTATAAGCAATGATGTAGAGCAAAAGCATTAAATAAAAATATAACTAAAATTATAAAGAATGGGGTCAAACTCAAAAGCAGGCCATAATCTGTTGATTATGAATTTCAGGGTGAAAATAAAGAAACTCAAGAAAAGAATAAAACAAAAATACGGGAATTAGAAAAACTTAAAACAGGAGGTGCTTCAGAGTCTTAAAGAGGATATCAAGACTAGATTAATAGAGAAACAAAGAAAGAAACAATATAGAACAAAAATGGGAAATCTTGAAGGAAAAAATGACTAGAGCAGCCGAAGAAAAAAAGGAAGAATAGCTCAGATCAATAGGAAAGCATTAATAACAAAATAAATAATAAAAATGATTGATGAAATGCAACAATATAAAAACGGGACAGATGAAAATGGTAAACAGCAGTACAGACGCTTGAAGAATGAATCTACTGTTGTAATCGTGTTCAAAATCAACTGCGAGGTATAATGTTTGCCGTGAAGCCAACCACTGGACCGGACGAACGTGTTCATACAGTATAGATAGATTGACATTCATTCGTATTCAATTACCTTTCTTTCTCAGCAGTAAAACTTAGTGAGTTTCGTGTGTTTTTAGATGTTTATCATCGTGTTATTTATTGTTAGTGACAAGAAAATGTCACCAGTGAGGCGTCAAAATATCGGTCTGCGTACGCGAAACGCAAGTCAAGTTAATCTTTGAGACATTAGACTGAAGAAGAGCGTAGGCAGCGTTTGGAGGCAAACAGAATGCGAATTTCTCAAGCGAGATCTAACACGGCTACGGAAGAATCCATACCGTCGAGTTCAGGCGAGAGGCGACAAAACAGACGGTCAAACGTAACAATTACCTATGAACGTTTGGCATTTAGATATGATCCAACAGTTGATTCCGCCGGTGATAAATTGGTCGAGTACTATTTGTCAATACTGCAATGCTTTAAAGTTTCGACTCGAACCTCCATGATTATGTTGTGCGAACGGAAAGGTCAACTAACAACGCCACCTGGACCACTAAATTAATTACTTTCAGGAGAACAACCTCTATCAAATTATTTCTTGCAGAACATTCAAAACTACAGCAGTGTAATCCGAATGATATCATTTGTATTATTTAAATCATTGGATTTTTAAAATGTTCAATATTACAGATTGAAGGACAAATTCACTATCGTGAAATGGGAAATTCTGAAGCTGAAGTAAATCAACGCTGTGCTATTAATCGTGCAGCTAGGCGAGAGATCATCGTGCAACTGCAACAACTCTTACATGAACGCTATCAGTTGGTCCAATTGTTCAAAACAGCCTCAGAAGTGATGTCGTCGGACGATAATAAAATAGTGATCAGAACAGACAAAAGACCAGCAGGAGAACACGAGAGGCAATGATAAACGAAGTTGCCATTGTGGCTGTTGGAGAGAATATGAAGTCTCGCGACATTGTAATTCAACGAGGTGTCGGTGGCAACCTTCATCGTATCAGAGAAACACGTCGTTCGTATGTCTTACAATACACTCTAATACTAGGAGAGGATGGATATCATTTTTTGATCAAGATGATTAATCCAGCGGCTTGTATGTACAGCGCTGTGACTTTTAGACGCTAGCATTATTTTTGTGGTCATACCGTATTCCCCTTAAAGATGTCAATTGATGAACAAAATAAAATGAATTATTTTTCATTTCGTGTGATAGTAGTACGTTTATAGATATATATCATTCATTCGCTTAGTTTTTTTGCCAGTTAAAGTTTGTGCCGTTGGAGGGTGGACAATAATTCTTCTTCGAAAGTTAACCTAAAAATTTATAAGCGAGTAGGTGCAACATACGATCTTTATCCCAAACGCTTGCTGAACCAAACTATTTATTTACTCCAATCGCACACTAAACCAAACTGCACGCGTATTGAAAACGCAAAATACAAACTGTTTACCATCGTGCAATCGATAGTCACCTCTTCCACAATGTTCACAGTCGATAATTGACAACCGTAACTGCCACTAACTGGCTTCCTATGTGGACAGCGTCTAGGTCGGTGGAGGGGGAACGCCAGTCATGACTGACACTGTTGACACGCTCCAAGAAAACTGAGGCAGAGCTCTCGTGTCAGCGATGGATTGTCAGTTGTCAGTGCAGCACTGACAACACAGCCCCTCATTTTCTGGCAGTCATCACTGCCCGTATAAAACCAGCCTTAGAAGGTGGACAAACCGCTTATTCGGAGCTTAAATTGCCACTGTATTTGCATATAATAGATGAAATGATATTTAATACAATGAAAACATCAAAACTGCTACAAAATTGTAAAATAACAATTTGGGATGGGTGCACGATGGCACAAAAATGAGCGTTGGGGCACTTTATCGTACATTAAGAGATTTGCACAGCAATCAGAACCTATTTGGAGGTGAGATTATTCTTCCTCCAAACGCTGCCAGCCATTCCCAGATCAACAGCTGCTGATGAAATAAATGCTTGCTTAAATACATCAAACTTAAGGAGATACGTGAAAAAACTCAGGTTAACAACGAATATGAGAGTGGCGTTTACAAGCTGACACAGCGACGGAAGTGTTTTCAAAGGCATTATTAGACATTGCCCATGGAAAAATTCCTGTTGACACTTCTATGACCTCATTTCGTTTCCATCAAATTTTGGTCAATTCACAACGTCAACGGATGAATTAATACCGAAAGTGTTCGCAAATATGGGTGTAAATTACAAAAACCACGCTTGGTTGAGCGAAACAGTCATTTTAGCAGCAAAAAATAAGGAAGTAGATGAATATAAAAATTAAGAGTCAAATTGCATTCATGTAATTCGATTGATTCCATTATCGATCCAAATGAAGTGGTCAGTTACACAATGGAATTCCTAAATTCACTGGATTTGCCAAGATTACCGCCACACAATGTACAGCTCAAGGTTGGATGGGTCATAATCATGCTACGCAATCTAAATCAGCCGAAATTATGCAACTGAACAAGACTCGCTGTTAAAAAGAATTACGAATAATTTAATTGAAGTTGCTCTAAGATAAGTGCGATGATCGGATATGGCAATCGCCATTTTATGTCGCCATATGGATGAATAATTCCCCATATTGGAAACATCAGTCCAGGTAAACAACAAGGCGTTAGAGTGTCGAGACGGCCATATGCATAACGTGCCAAACACACCGTTATGAAACTTATATTTCTGATACCTGAGTTCAGTTCTTTGACCCCGGGAATTTAGGAAGGCCAGAAGTTAGGAAGAGAGACCGTGAGCCAAGCTGAATTTTGATTGGAGGCTGTTGGTCAGGTGATCCGCCATGTAACTCATTGTGGGGGTGATTGAAGGAAATGACCTATGAGGAACGAGGAGAAAAACTTGATCAGTCGGGCACAGAATTTAGAAGAAGGAGGAATTCTAGAGGATGCGTGGTGTTTTGTCCACGGCACGGCAGTGGGGCATAGATATTTGAAGAAGAAGGAACAAGTTTGGAGGGTGAGCGGTGGGTCATCCGGGGCACGGATAGTGGTGTTTGTTTCCTAGCTAACCTGGGAGCTAATTGCAAAGAACACGGCAATGAACAGAGGCTAGCCGTCAACTTAATTCGGCCCAGAATTCCTAGAAAGTACTCCAGGTATCGACGCCCGAAATCTGCGCTGAAGAGGCCGCCTGTCGAACGAGGAAGCCGCCAGAAGCTGCCTGACTTACCATAAAGAGAGGAGGAGCCACCATTTTACCTAGGAAAAACCGGTGCGTCTGTGCCACTGGCTGAGATGTGTTATGACTGTCTTACATCTGCAAAATATCCCACAAAATGACCCTATGAGATTAATAATAAACTGAGCTAGCAGAGGTATTTTTTTAAAATTGGACCCTAAAGTTGAATAAATATTGCCGTTACCTTTTAATTTTTGTAAATAAATTTTTGTTATTAATTAACCAAATCCAATAATTCATCTTTATTTAAATCCAAACCCCATTTCATTATAATAGTAAAGTTCAAAGTCGAGGATGTACTTATTCCAATAATACTACTAATTCCAAGAGACTTTTCTTTTGAATTAACGTGACCAATTTCCAGTGCGTTTTGAACTTACAAAATTTAGCTGTACATGGAACCTAACTGCTTAACTACTTCAGTCGAATGTGCCGCAATTCCGGCTTAGGAGTGAAGTTCTGTTACAAATTTAAACCAACAATGAGCTACATCAGTAAAGAATCATATATATAATGTAAGTTATTGGTAACGTATTTTACGTTGATACAATGAATGTTTTTTCTAATGTTGGGCATTTCGCTCATTATTCTCGAGAAATAGTTTTGTTCTTCACCAAGAATTTCGACATGGCTCCAATAAATTTGGTGGTAATTCATTATTATGTGTTTAGATAGAACGGAATGATTTTGTGAAAGGTTTTTAATTTTTTTCAAGTTCTCCAAAATACGTATTTTTATTAATATTTTGTCTGCCCTACATATATTGCTTGGCAATTCAAACAATTAATTTTATATACCACATTGCGCTTATCTAAAGTTTCAATTTTATCATCAAAGTTTTAACAAAATCAAGATTCAAGAAGCAATAATAATTGTGACTAGATTTAAGAGAAATGTAAATTTGGTATGATTTCTTGCATTGTGAGTTTAGATTTTGACAACTGAAATATGTAAAAGAATTATGTAAAATTTTTTCTGTACTTTGCCTAAGGGTTTAGTGACGTACGAAATTACGTATTACATGCGTGTGTTATGTCATAAATAATTGCAGTTCAATATTGATAATATACGGCGATAATGTAACATACAGTTACGTCTCCGTCCTAGGAAGCAGCAAAGTTGGCCTTGAAGCCACTAGACCGTCTTCTTGACATGCCGACAGAGAGAAGCCGACATAGGAAGACATTGTTGCACGCGGATTTATTAGTCAGTCGTCGATCAGGAATCGTGGAATGAGGGAGTTATGGATACGCGACAAATCGCGACCGAAAGGAATCACTCCACTGAATCAAGTGGTGAGACGCCGACACTAATTGGTGTCTCATAGTGATTTTTCATTAAGACGACGGCGAATCGAGTAGGCGATTAGTTTGTATTAGTGACCGCGCCCCAGTGATATTACTTGTCTCAAGGCTCGATTAAACAAACGGATTGCTAAAGAAACTCTATTTGGTAGTTTTCATTTCGTAAAATAACCTGGCGGAAAATATTATCTGAAGAGCTAAGATGGTTTCGTATCGAAACGACATATAGAGACCCTTATATACACCTGCATACACAAGTATACGCATACACAGATTCACTATATATATTGTAGTATAAAAACCAAGATACCCTTTGTTTTTATTATGTTCTTGTAAGTATTCAAATAAGGCTGCTATATTATTGCTCAAATTGTTTGCTATATATTGTTAAGATGAATCAATGTGTGTATTGTAGTCCCCACAGTAGTTATCATTATTGCGTGGATAAATCACGATTTGAGAACGTGATTCCTGTATTGCGTGAAAAAGATTCTGGAATGTTCTAGAAGGAATTTAGACTTTTCAACTCGGCTGTAATTTTCTAGGCAGGTCGCCTGACCCAGGTCTGGCAAGATGGCCGGAACCAGGTTTGAGGATGAATGAGGCAGAAGACGTGTTTTTATGAACAGACGGCGGAGAGACGCCGAGGTGAAAGCTTGTGTTTTTGTCAGAGACTTCGGGAAGACGCAGAAGGCTGAAGACGTATTTTTGTCTTGACGTGATTTTACAACGGTGACCTGACACCGAAGTTGTGTTTCTGAGAGTCTGAGAGAGTGAAAGTAATTTTTTTGAGACAGTGTGGAGAGAGCACGTACAATTAAGAAGAAATTCGTACGAGTGTGTAAAAACAGTTTTACGCAATACTTTCAATTGTAATAAGTAAGTTGAAAGTCGAGTGTTGGGTGTTTGAGGACTGGAACGAGCACATGGTGTACATATTGACAGCTGTGGTTGGTAAAGGCCCGCCATTTTTTTGTGTTCCAGAGAGTGATGGTGGAGGTCAGGGTGCGAAAACGTATATCTTCATCGAGTAGCTGTGGGATGTAGACGGAGAAAGCAACGAGGAATTCGTACCACGTGATTGGAACGTGCATATAGTAAGGGCTCATGGTAAAGTGTGAAGTGCAGATATAAGTAGTAAAAACTGCAACTTCACTCTTGAGAGGCCCTAAATAACGCCCTGAGATAGAGATCTTTGTATTTAATTATTTTCTTGTGTTTATTTCAATACAGTTTTTAAAATGTGAATAATCTTTGTTCTATCATTTTAATTACCCCTCCCGCCTGATATGCCACTATATCCGTATTCGAGGATTTCTAAATTCCTTTACGGCGCCAGGTAATTTTCATAAAAACACCAAAAATTGATTTTAATAGTTGTAATTTCAATCAGAGCATGAAAAAAAATTATATCTGCAGGGCGTGGTCATTCTCTCGTCGTCCCGCCGACACAACCTGCTTCTCCAATCACCCCATGACGACTCAACGTCTTGCCAGACCACATTGTGGTTAAATATTATTTAACCAGAGCAATGAGCAAGTTTCACAGCTTTTTTAATAACTTACCCCCAATTACTGGGCCTACAAACATCCACCTCACGAATGTTTCCGCGTCTCTCTGGCGTCTTGCAGGATTTTTATCTATGAAGGTAGTAGGAACCAGACCCGCAACTCATCTGCTTCCTCGAAACATCTAACGTCTGCAAACCTCTGACCACGTCTGCTCACGTCACACCACATCTGACGTCTCTGCCCACCTCTCACAGCATCTGCTCTCGTCCGTCCTCTCCTCAACTCGTCTGACTTCTGATCTCGTCCGTCCTCTCCTCAACTCATCTGACTTCTGATTATCTGCTCGGACCACGTCTTTCCTCTCCTCAACTCATCCGACTTCTCATTTCGTCCATCCTCTCCTCAACTCGTCTCACTTCTGAGCTCGTCCGTCCTCTCCTCAACTCGTCTGACTTCTGATCCCGAGCCACCCATCGGCTCCCCTTTTAAATTCTCCGACGGGAATTCCCCGCCATAGGTCTACTTCATAAAATTCCGGGGTTCCCCGCCAGTTTATTTCATAAAATTTCGGGGTTCCCCGCCATCATTTTTTACACACACACGGTGGGAGTTTCCCGCGGGGCACCCCCTTCGTTTTTTTACACACGCCCCGAGGGAGATTCCCGCGGGGCACCCCCTTCGGGGTTTCACCCGCTTTCAGCCGACTAGACATTGTTGTTGGCCGAACTGCGCCTCATAACGCCACAATATCACAAAATCCGCGTTTTTTATCACAATATATATATAAAACCCCGATACCTCAGTGCATTTTATCTAATTAGGCTCCTGAAAATTAGAGGTTATATTTAGTTGATAATTGAATGTTTATTTAAATTAGAATAAGCGTTATTAATTGGAAAATAATTTTATCATTAGGTTTACTTCATATACGTTATAGTTTTTAATATGATTTTGTTTTAGTTGGATGTTTGAGCGTGGAGTTAAGTCGGCAGAAGAGAAGCCGACATGTTTTTAATTTTTGTCATGGCCTTTGTTTATACTGTAATGAGCGTAATTTTCGTTCTGGCGGTCAAGCAAGCGAGAGTCCGTAGGGCTGCATTCCAACGGAAATCGTGATGTTTGTCATCCCGAGAGGATTACTGAGTTGACCTGAGTCTGCAGGGAAAGTTATTGACCTGCAGAACCTTCTAGGAACCCTGGAAATGGCGGCAAATGTCTTGAAATGCAATTGGATGTCAAAGTGCCTTTATAAATTCGAGACCCCAAAGTATAATTTTACCATACATTGCTTAACAATTGCGGCGGCTGAGTCTGTGACGTAGTTACTTGGTGCCGTGCGCATAAGCAAAGAGTATCTTAATTAGATAGAGCGGCAATAGCGTGACGCTCATCCCCACTCCTGTAGGTGTAACTCGCTCGTTGGGCCGTTAGAGCTTATGTAAAAACAGCGCTTTTTAAGTCCGCTAATATATTTCTTAAAGCAGGAGAAGACAAATTAAAGTGGATTATTTATTTACACCATATATTAGTATTTTCAAATATATGATACCAATATTAATTCAAATAGGAATATTAAAAATATTGAACATATTTCGAAATTAGTATTGTGAATTGGATGAGAAGTTATGTCGGCATATCAAGTACTTGGACTTTGTTTGTCCTCTCGTCCAAATTTCCTCAGTACCGGATCCCAGGCTTTACTGAGTTGAAAACCTTGGTCCCGGTTCATAAGGTTGCAATTGGCGGTTTTGATCGCTACCGCCTCCATTAATAAGTTGTCCCAGTAATTACCACATTTATGCAAGACTTTTGTGTCATGGAAAAGCATCTTGTTCCCCGTGTGAATGGTATGTTCAGCGATCGCAGACTTCGAGGGCTGTTTGAGGCGGATATTTCTTTCGTGTTCTTTTCCTCTCTCCTCTATGGTCCTAACCGTCTGACCGATATAATTGAGACCACATTCACACGGGATTTGGTAGACCCAAGTGATTGCTTGAAATCGACCAGAGTCCCTGAGCCAGCAGAGACCGAGAACCAATCAAGAAAGGACACGCGCCATGCCACCTAGGCATGGACTATAAAGTCGACGCACAAACCACAGGACGGCGCTTTCACTTGAGAACGAAGGCAGAGTACGCCATCGAAACGTCGTGGCTTAAACTCCATTTAACACGGGTGGAAACCCAAGTATTGTTTATTCAGAATATACACCGGGAAAACCTTCGATCTTTAATATTATTAACAGGTTCATAGTGAAACATCATCATACAAAATTTAATCTCATTAGGCATATTGCAATATATATATTGTAATAATCTAAGAATCCCACTATTTGGGCTTCAAAAATGTAATAATCAAAAGTAGGGGGAAATTACTCCATAAAAACAAGGATAAGAAAAGATTACAATTTTATTTCTAAAACACAACAACTTTTCTTAAATACTCATGATTATCTGCAGGGGACTTCTAGGTCCTCTCGAGAATGAAAAATAGTAATTGTATTTAGCTGCTATGCTCAAACATTCAAAATAAGTGAATTAAAATTTCCCAACGATACCAAAAAGCTACCATTTATATGGCTGTACTCCCTGCTAGTATTGCTGCTTCAGCTGTCATCAATCGATCATGTGCACGTAATTAATTGTAAATACTAAAAATTAGTAAACAGGATATTAGTCCAAAATATTTAACATTGAATTATGAGTAAAATGCGCAAATATTTACACAAAATTTACACTTTTCTGCAATCACACATTTAAATCCATGTTGCATATTTAAAATCGGTGATTAAACAATACTGCTTTCTGCTTAAAGGTCTATTATCAGAATAGTTACCAATGAACCTATTCAAATGTATTTCTATAACACATTGTTCCATACACTGCAGATTCTTGTCCTCGTCCAGTTAGATCTTTGCATCAGTTATTTCTCCGCTGCCTCTCTAAGTAAAACTCACTGCGTCCGACTGGTGCAATGCTATTGCTAGATGTTGACCTTTTCCTGACTCAGCATTTCTGTAACACGTCCTCCTCCTGGCGAGATTTCTGATATACTCCCGAGTCCTTTACTGACTCAACGAACTCTCCAAAATGTACATGTACACCCATCAACCTCCTCGACCACTGTCAAACAAACGTGTTCACTGTCCAACTTCCACGGACACTCTGCCTGAAGTTACATCTTCTCGCAATCTTACAGAAATAACGTCACATGCACAATTAAGCCAATCAAAATTCCACCTCCCGTCTGAAAGAACTATGGAAACACGTGTTTGCCAACCCCATAACACGTGCACAGTTCTCTGCGAGACCGTGTGCTTTGACGCAACACTCCAAATTCTCTTTGTTCGAATGCCACCGTTAAGTCCTTTGTCTGAAAACCAGAACAGTCCGTTCACATATTACCACCATTAATTTCATCTTTGAAAAAATTAAGTGTCTCATTTCACTTATACAAAGTAAATTTAAAATTACACCATTACCACAAAGCGCATCCATTTATTGATGTCTTGCTTTCAGTCATAAGCTTGGTCTGATGCAACCCTCCATGCTAACCTATCTTCCGCAAGACTTTTCATTTCCGCATGACTACCACATCCAATATCCTCCCAATTCTGATTAGCATATTCCATCATTTCCTCCCTCTTCTCTTCTTACCCAACACTCGAACCTCTAATGCTTATTTTACAAGACCTTCATGTCTTAAAACGTCCTCCATATTGTTCTTCTTTCGACTATTCTTCTTACAACTTCCTCGTTAGTGATTCTATCCACCCATCTGATTTTCAGCATTCTCCTATAGCACCACATTTCAAAGGCTTCTATTTTTTCATTCCTGCAATTCCTATCGTCCACGTTTCACAGTCATATAACGCCACGCTCCATACAAACATTTTTAGGAACAAATTCCTAATATTCACACTTCTATTACCCGTAAGGAAATTCCTCTTTTTCGCAAAATACTTCCTTGCTTGTGCTATCCTACTCTTTATGCCTACTATACTTCTATCATCCATTGTTATTATGCTGCCTAAGTAGGATAAACCCTTAAATTCCGTCAAAATATCCCTTTCCAATCTAACACCGTTTGTTATTCCATTGTATCTCATACTACACTCCATTACCTTGGCTTTATCTCTATTCATCTACATATAGAACTCTTTTTCCAGGACCACATTCATGCCATTTATTATGGATTCCAAGCCTTTTTCTGACTCCCTTAATGCTACAATATCATCGGCAAAGCGTAGGGTTTTTATTTCTTCTCTTTGCAGTATGCTTCCTTTTGCATAGGCCGTTTTAACTTTTTTCACCTTTCTTCTTTGTATAAGCTAACAGGATACTCATTTCTAGTTTCGTCTTTCTTTTCTTGATCTTCAATTCTAATTACTGCTGACTGCCTACTGAAGAGGTTATGTATAAGCCTCCTTTCTCGATATTTTATTCCTGTGTTCATCAAAATTTTTAATAGTGTGTTCCAGTTCACATTTTCAAACACTTTTTCTAAATATGCAAATGCCGTGAATGCAGGATTGGTTTTTTATTACCCTGTCTTCTAAGATTGGATGAAAAATCAATGTTGCTTCTCTTGTCCCTAGATTCTTCCTAAAACAAAAATGATCTATTAATTCTCATTCTATTTTTTGGGCGGGTCAGCAGGCTACATGAGGGTGATGATGAAACAGGCAACTCCTCTTTAATAGCACAGGAAGGCACTTGAAAAGGCTACTGCCTCCTAAAACTGATGGAGACGGAGAAGGGAATGCTGCGACCCCATAGCAAACTCGTCTCACGTCATTCGGAAAGGCGTGAGAATAGTACCCAATGCCCGACCTGCCTGATGCAGGTTTTCTAGGGTTTTCCCTTCATCTCTTTAGGTGACACTATAGCCCGGGGGCCCTACTCGACCTTTGGCTACCTTGCTCTACCTTCCGCATCCGCCCTTTTCAATTCCCTTCCTATGCTATTAAAGAGGAGTTGCCTGTTTCAGGATCACCCTCATTTAGCCTGTTAACCCACCAACAAAATCATGGTTTTTATTAGGATTTAAAGAGTGCAACTTTTCTGGGTCACTTGGGATTACATTGCGACACGGCTTTTTCGTCATACGTAACTATTAGACCTGTGGTGTTCGCATCTACCAGCCCCAGTCGTCTTTAGTATGTGTATGATTATAGTTTTATTAAAATTTTGTATTCTTCATGTTTAATAAATTTCGCTAACTATTCTAACAGCAATCATATTGCTTCTTTGCTGGATGATATTTTTAACTACGCTGGAATAGAATTCATGTCAATTATATATTCTGCGAATAAATATGTACATAACATTTCAGATAAACTGTAATATCGTCGGATAAAAGTTTGCAATAATAAATAAATAAAAGAAAAACTGGAATAGTGCCAATTCGTTGTGCTTTCCCATTGCTCAGATCTGCGAGCGTCCTAAAGCTACGACCTTAAAATGTTGTCCCCCAACTCTTCATCATACACCTCTTTTGTTTTTTTCTTTAATTAACTGACCTAGATTTTGCCAAGTCACTTTGGCTGCTTTGCACTTTATATCAATATGATATATTTTCATAATTCGTGTTTTTCATTTACGCCTTTAATCAAACATTTTTATTATTTGTTGTGTTTTCCATGCTTTTGTATAGGTCTTCCTATTTTTTTCGACGTTTCTTCCTTCATGATTGCCCAATTCTCTTCTAGATTGTTTCTTATTTCGTTTTGCTATTAATCTACTCTTGATATCTTTTTTTAAACTCTGAAGCACCTACTGTTGCTTCAGTTTTTCTATTTTTTCTAATATTTTGTGTTTTAATACCTTTCTTGGGTTTCATTTTTAGCTAGCATTTCATAAACTGCAGATTACGGTCGAGTTTACATCTCCTCTTACGTACGTTTTGAAGTCTAGCACCAGATTCCTATATACCTTTCTCATAATTAAGTAGTCCAATAGGTACCTGCCTGTTTTTTTCCCGATTCTTCCATTTGTAGAGTCTTCTCTTATAAATTTTGAATTAGCTTATATCCAAAGTGATTACTTTCACCTAGTTCATAGTCCCCAACTACATAACTTTCTCTTCCCTTTCCTATAACTGCGTTTCAACCACTCACTATCATCAAATTCTCATTTCCCATGACATACTTAATTATTATTTCATTATTTTTATTGTAGATTTACAGTTACAATAATTCTATTTGATGTGTTCTTTGTATTATATAAGAGGAGGCAAAACAGATTTGAGATACAGGAGGATATCCTGCTGGGAAATGAGTGAGAGCCAGGTGGAGGTTGACTTCCTCCTTCCTGGTTTTCCTCTTTCCCTCCCCCCTTGGTCCATGGCCAAGGTAACTAATTTAAGACTCCTGCAGACTGAGACGACCTTGGGCAGTTTGAGAGGTGTATGTATGGGGGTCGAAGACCTTTGGCATACGGTAAGAGTTGTTGGCTGATCCCATTGGACCAGTCGGCCAACTGCCTCTCAATACTGATCAAGACACGGAGGCGGGTTTGTTGCGTTCCCACAGCAATCCAGTCTCCCGTCATCAGAAGGGCGCAGGAGTAGTACCCACTAGCCCGACCTACCTGATGCAGGTTTCTAGGGTTTTTCCCTGCATCACCTTTAGGTGAAACACCGGGTAGGATCCTTACACTATAGCCTGGGCTACCTTGCTCTACCTTCCACATCCCCCCTTTTCAAGTCCCTTCCTATGCTATTAAAGGGGAGTTGCCTGCTTCAGGATCACCCTATGTAGCCTGTTACCCCCCAAAAAAAACAGATTTGAGAAGATAGGAGAGAGTGGACTGGAGTGGAACATATTACATTTTGAGAGATATTAGAGATTACATTACGCTATTGAGGAATATTGGACGTCAACAGGTAAAATAAATTATGCATCAAGATCATATGATACGAGCATCGACGTAGCGGAACACCGTCACCACCTGACCGAAGAAGAGATGCAGTTTCATCACAAGATCCAGAACTACAAGTCGGTGATGTACAAGATGGTTTCTCGCCCCTGGCTTGAATTAGTAATTAATAATTTTCGATGCCCAGTTTTTGTTTAAACCCACATATGCCCATTATACTCTTGCTCTCCGTTGAGTTTTTAGTAAGCAGCTTGTCCTAAAGTTAAATGATGTAAACATGATTAACATTTAATTCAATAAAATTGTTCACATTTTATATAAAAGCCCAATTTATCATTAATAATTTAAATAATTACACTGTCACCACAAAACTACGATAAAATAGATTGGAACTCTTTTACCCTTGATGAAGGCCCGTATACGTAGGTATAAGTAATATGTACTAACTGCGTAGTAAAACAAATTAAACAGTAAGCACCATGTTACTCGGCTCATATACTGAAAATAGTTTAACGCGGTTTACGTGAAATAATTTAAGCGCCTTATTTTTATTTAGCTATATGGAAGTATCTATAAATGTTACAAGTGTGGCCCTTACAGGAGAAGTC
The DNA here is from genome assembly GCA_034510155.1 of Eucriotettix oculatus. Taxonomy (NCBI): domain Eukaryota; kingdom Metazoa; phylum Arthropoda; class Insecta; order Orthoptera; family Tetrigidae; genus Eucriotettix; species Eucriotettix oculatus. The sequence continues at coordinate 6,208,056 of CM067378.1, forward strand.
GTGTGATCATCTGTAGTACGGGCAGTGTAACTGATGGGAGATTTTAAAAATAGTCATGCTAGAAGGTGAGAAGCTTGTGTGAAAAGCTCAAACGTTATTACGTCCCAAGAGATACATATTTCGCAGATAATGTCTTATGCTTCAATATCATGTCTGTCTTTTTACAAAATTATAAATGTTGCCACGTTAATAATGAAATAATACGGCAAGAAGGTTCAATAAATTGCAGCATTTCATCAAATAACGTAGCACTAACAGTCAGAATTTACAAACATAATTAATAGATTTTCAGAAAAAATATGCGGACTCATCATCTTTTTCTTAACCGGGACATTTCCAGTGATGTATGAACGGGCTAGAGATTACTAGGTTGTGCCTCAAGATAAGGTTCTCAAGAATATTAGGCATTATACCTAATTTCTGTTATTTCCTTACGGAGGCATTCCAACCAATGCTGCTCGGCCTTCTTACTAAGGTCTACCTTACTTCCTGCGGTTATCCTAAGGAAACCCGCCTCCGGCAACAGATTAGCAATATGAATCTATCTGCTTCAATTTGTATTCATTCTAGTTCAGTTAGTAGGTATATTGGTGAATTACTAGATATGATGCAGAACAAGTACGTTAGTTTCAGCTTATCCCTGTTGCATTTTTCCCCCTCACCCTTCCACTTCTTTTTATGGAATGAAAGTTTTATCACTGATAATGAGGCAGAGTTGCCTATGGTCTGTTTTGCCTCCCATCCTTCTTAAAAGTCACCATAATCTCAATCCATTGTTTTGGTTATCTAACGATCGCATATACCACTCCCATGATTCTCTATCCCTAATCGTTCTCCTGAAAAGAGCCCTATTTAAAAATTATAATTTGATAGTTTCATCGGGAATAATTTAAAAGTAGTTAGGAGATTTCCTTTGACAATCTTCATTCTACCAATGTTTTCTTTCTCTTGTTTAAGTTTGTAGGATTTTTAATCAAGGTGATAAGATTATTCAGATCATCAATTTGCGTGTCAGACCACTCTTCACAATTCTTAAATTATAAAAATAAGGAATCTGAATAGTTAGAAATAATAATAATATAAACAAATATAAGAAATCGTAAATGACATCTTAAAGAAAAATAAGATAAAAAGTATCGATTTTCAGTAGTCCATACCATAATGGTATGGTCTGTTTGGATTCTAAAAATCCAACGCATACCCAGATTAGATTCTGGGTGGTGAGCTTTTCTGAAATAACATTCTGTCATCATAGTAATCACATAGTGACTAATGTCTGTCCCACAGTTGTCCTATGTCTGGGAAAACGTACATCAAGACCGGGAGACCATTTGGCTACATCATCGCAGTTTCCAAACCATGGCAGAATTAAATTAAGTCGTGTCACCGTTGTTCAGAATAATCATACGGAAGTTGTCAATAAAATGTTCATATACACTCACCTGTGTGATTAGAATTTGCGATTCCTAATCTTCCTGTTTATACATCTCCGCTTGCAATTTTGGTGAATGTACGGTTGAAGTGATAAAATAGCTAAGTCCCTCAAGTTCAATGTTTTCTCAATTTATAGGATTGGTTTCCTGTATACATCGTACGTCAGGTGAGTGAATAATACCATTCTCTCCCTTCAATCTGTTGAAATTACATTGTGAGGTTCTTAAACTGTTTATAGCACTTAGAAACAAAAATAACTATTAGGCTTCTTGCAGCCGTATTGATAAGTTACATCCAAACTGACAAATAGTTACAAAAGTAAAATGCCGAGTAAGGAATTAGGTGTTTTAAAAAAACGCATATGCCATATAAAATAGTTAACTATATTCTAAGATGTGGCATTTGTTACGACGATCCCGTTTCAATCCAAGTGTCGAAATTTAATGTCACCACTTACTAAGATACTCTAGTCTAATCTGGATAAATTTTTGATTATCTCTACTAATTTAGTCAGAAACTTTAATTCGTTATTGTTAATTCTCAAAAAGCCTACAATTGTCATCATTTTACTAGCAGTACGCATTGTGGATCGTGTTCCTCGTCAACAAATCCTTCACCGCTACCCACTGAAATTTTAACACAGGAATTGGCCTCCCCTTTCATACCATCGTCTTCTATACATTACGTAGTCGCTTGTGAATATTTTGGCATTTAATATCATTGGAAACGCATGATAACATCCGGATATTGCAATTCAACCTCACCCCAAAATAGTAAAGATTTGTTGCCAATACTCCTTCAATTGTCCTATAAAATTACAAGAGGCTCGCCGACTTGAGGTTTTTCATATCTGACGTTGTCGCCGTTGTATTTCCCCTAACGACTACTACAGTCAACAATTCTACTGTACCCGACGTACCCTTTATCATCATCGCCCCTCGTGACGTCATTGTCTATTGTCCTAGCAACGTTTTCACTTCTGTTGTAGATGTCGTTCTATTTCCTCCTCCTTGCCTCAATAATTCTTGGATGGAGAATTTCCGGTGTTTCTATTGACGTGGATTCCATCACGTCCTAGGTTGTTGTTGCCAATCCATGTATTTGTGTCAACAAACCGAAGTTTTAGAGTACCACATGCCGTTTGCTGGGACTACTGGATAACTCTACGCTCCTCTTCTTCTGACAACTCTGCTTAATACTATTTTTTCACTCTTATACACTGTGCGCGAAATCTAAGTCATACACATACCCTTCCATCAATTAAATGAGCACCACGTCTTCAGTCCCTTCAAAAACGTCTCCTTCTATAACTTTTCCAAGTTCATGTCTTTTTATTCGTGGGTTGTAGCATTTTACTTGCGCAGTATTCGCCACAGTGCTTAATATGGAGTCACCAAACACTTGCACTTTTGTCACGGTACTTGAGGCGCTGTTTAGACAGTTTCCGAATTCCCTTCCGTACAGTTTTCATTGAAGGTCTATATTTTTATTTTGAAGCTGTCTAACCATAACTCCTTCCAAATCATACTTGTTTCTACATTCGCTGCACTAAATGCGACAAGTCGCACTGAAGCCTGATTTAGGAACAGGATTAACTTCCATTCCTCCTGCTACCTGCTACAGTCTATACAATTCATTTCACATCAGCTCGTATGTCAGTCCGTGCCCGAGGAAAACAAACGCCTCAGGCCAAGATCTTCGCAGGGAAATATTCCAGGGCATATCCTATTCCTCCCGTTTAGCCTAAGCTGCAGGAAAAGAAAAGACTCTCTATGATTGTGAACCTGTTGCGAATCGATAGATCAGAAGGAGAGGATATGAGCAAATCTACAATCCGTCAAAATAGTCTTGTTTTTCTTTCTTTCTCCATGGCTCTACAGCCCTTTGAGGGCCTGGGTCTACCAAGTCGACTGCGGACTGTCATCTTGCATGACACATTCCGAATTTGGAGTGACACGTGGTCAGCGTATCGATCCTCCAAAGTCTTAATCCCGGTCTTCTCGACCATGACGACACAAACATCCAAGCCCATGCCAGGATTCGAACCCGGGACCTCTGGGTTGTGAGGCAGCAAATAGAGACTAGCCACTACACCACAGGAGGTCGATGTCGAAATAATTCAATAAATTTGGAGGAAAGAGAAATGACAAAGTTGGTAATTTCCTTAACAATGCTGTAATGGGAATGGGGCAACAATTGTAAAGGATTACACTAGTCATATTTAACATAAAATGTCTAATACTGTCTCGAATCCGTTTTTAACCATTCTTTTATACCTTCGGTTTTGCAGAGTAAAATCCTGTTATTAGCTATGTTTAAGAAATATCTGATTTTTTGAAAGTTGATTATATTTGCCCCAGGGTTGAGTTTGTCGTCTGTTCCTTTAGCTACTGTGTCCGGTGTAATGCCTTGTGACTAGTCCGGGAATACGTCAATTGTCATAGGAAGAGGGTCAAGAGAAATGCGATAATTAACCAGTTTGCGGGTAGAGATCCTGGCACAACGTATTACCGAAATTTTCCGGCCGCCCCCTTCTAATTACGACAGTTAATAATTTATAGACTGTACCACAATCACATTAGGCGTTTTCTTAGTAAACTTTAGTCAGCCTCTCCAGATCTCCTTACAGGAGTTGTTCTTTTCAATGTTGGATTTCTCGTGAAATTAAAACAACACTGAAAATCAAAAGTGTTTTACTTTCAACATTCATCTACACTTTCCGGCTAATTTTCCACATATGCGATGTTTACCATAGCGTGGTGTCAACTTTAAAATATCCCTATTATTTAAGCAGCGTATTGAGTCCAGAAAAACCTAACACTGGTGTGTGAGAAAATATTGTCTTGTAATCTGATCAACCATATTATGTTGTTTTATTCTACATACCTTTAATTGGTATTTCTTAGCTGTTATTTTCGGATTCAATCTGAATATTATCATAATTGTCGAGAGTGTGCATGTGAACGACCATGTGTTATTTGATATTTATTCTTCTATGTTTATTGTTTTTATTGGTAGGATATTCTCGTATTATACTTACTGGTCTAAATCACGTTTATAACGTTTTGTCACACTTTACTTGAAAGTGAATCTGGTTTAATAAGAGACATTTTCAGCTTTATGGTAAAGTAAAATCGCTCGGTGAGATTAATTTCTCAATATTTTGAAAAAAGGGGTTAGAAAATATATTTGCGTAAATTGTTATTAGCATGAGTCACCTTTCGTATTGGGCGATAATATATAATTAGTTACTTTTCATCTGCAATATTCTCACGGGAATTCGTAGAGTTTCCTAAAAGTTGTTTCTATGCACACTACCTCTATGATATCTTATGTACCTTGTAAAAGACTGTGTTGATGTGTGAGAAACTAATGAGAGAACCTAATCCTCACTTATGTAAAGAATCGCATGCCAATGGGACCAAACATGCATAGAAAAATCGATAACGGTTTCTACTACATTAGACAAACGGGCATATATTAATTATCTATATAAATAATGATAATTCTTCAAATTAACATAAAATATTTAATAGAAAATTTCGATCCAAAATTATTTTAATGCAATTAATTTTTATTTTATGCATTTCTAAACAGATTGTAAGATTTGTCATTAGTAAAGCATTCTGACAATGCAATATTACAAAATTATTTTAATATTAATTATTAATCTTTAATAACTATTTAACTTCTCATAATAATTCTTTAAATTTCAGATATACGTTAGAATACTGATTATATAGTACCTGAAATATTTATCACAGTCGTTAAATAACGTACATATATTTAAAATTCAAAATTTCATATAGTTAAATAGTAATATTATACCCACATCAATTTCCGAAAACATAGATGCCATCAATAATAGTGCTTATATAGACATTCAAGAAAATTTAATAGTTATAAGACTTCATTAATGTTAAATTAAAAATTAGAAACTTTTAATAAACAATTACTTAAAATGCCCTGGTGACTAACACATTATAGTAAAGTTTTAGAACGGCACTTCGTTACCAGGGAAACACAACAGCATGCAACATTCAATCTCAAACGGAGGTGAGAAAATATCGCAGAGATAATCGCAGCAGTCATCATGAATGTGTTAAGTGCTACATTCAAATGAATACTTAAGAGCTACAGGTTTCATGCCGAAGCAATCACATATTCATGTTACGTTGGAATATGGCTTTGTCCAAAAGTATCAGTTGTCAATTACTACATACAACAGAAAATAGGTAAGTCCGCTTTTGTAAAAGTTATCCATATCTTTTTAATTTCAATTTAATTATTAAGACGTGTTACACAAATAATGACGATCAGAATACTTTGTAACACTTGGCTTTTAACATAACATGCAACAACACCAACTGTATTGATATTTCCCTGTTGTTAAAGTTAAGATTACGTGTATCAGAAATCATTCTCACTACCCAATATTCGTATCCTATAATTGATTTCCTTCTCTCTCTAAAGAAAACCCAAAAACCTAATATGTATTTTTTCATCCCTTTCACACTTCGATCTTCTCTGTCGTATATATTCAAATATCAAATACACTCATTATTAACGGACCCAACTAAAACCTGAAGAAATTCAAGTGTTGCATGCAAAGACAATTTCCCGATTCGATCATCCTTCGTTCCGTTATTCGGGTTTCGCATGAATTTAAATTTACACAAACTTGTGACAGGCTTAAGATGCAATGATACATGCAAATACATTAGTGATTTTTATATTATATTAACTACGCGTTATAATGAAGTGTAACAATACATTATTTCTTTTAAGTTATTACGTGTTGAAGTAAAACTATTTCCTTATTATTGCCATAAATTACATACAATCGAATAATTACATAAATATATCAATATCCATTGGATTCCTTGTTAGTATGATAACTCAGTATCTCTATGAAATAGAAAATATTCTTCTGTAAATTAAATTTTTAGTGTTTTTTCGTTAAATTCATGGATGAATGAAATTTCAAAACATGCAAAAGCGAACTGACGTTGCGATTATGACTGTATTATACACATTAGACACCTGCTAAGTCGTTAAATTATAGACATACTAATGTTACTTACTGTAATAGATTTGAACAAATATAGACAAATCTACTTCTACACACAAAGAGCACATAAGATCTGTTACAATTATGGACGCAACGCAAAGTTCTCTTTGAACGTTCCTTTCCCAAACACTTAATCGACTCTGTTAAGTTAAATACGTTGTAATATTTCCACGAATTTATTGCTTTAATATGTACTCAATTAGTGTGCTTTTGTATATTACTGAAAATTGGTTTCAAAATTAATGACCTCTGTTAATTTTTCACTTTTACTGAATATTATTGAATATATAATGATATTTTGAAGAGTATTGATTCAATATTTAAGCAGATAGTACAAGATTGGACAATTTAGTTGGAGCTTTGGGAATAAATCTTCGACGATGTCTAGGAGTGTTTTGGGAGTATCATTACTTCCCTTTACGTCGACTCTCTTGGTACTCTGGAACAGGAAGCAATACTGAGGTATGTAATTCATAGAATCATACTAATCATTGGATGTATTATGTGCCTCTTGAAATCTTTAGATAAAAACTATTAGTGTAGCAATGTTTTATTTATTTCTAGATGGCGATCTTCATTCTGAATCTTCGCAGAAATAGTTACAGAACATAACGTCAGCAGAAACAGTGCAATAATTTGTCATATGAAGGATACTGAATATTTAAAAGGATTCTTTCCTGACTACGTGGACTGTTTTTGGATGTGAAACTATTAAATTTAACATGGAACTATATAACTACATACTAAAGAAGCGAGGTAATTCCACACATGTAACATTAGTCCGTAACTTTATAATTGTGGAATCTTTTAGTCGCAACGATGACAGTTTTAGCTTCGACAATGTTTTTCATTAATTTCTAGAAAGTTGTTTAATCACGTTATATATTAATTTTGTCGACTTGAGATTAAAGAATGGCCGTTTAATTTGTACTCACTTGGCACTTAATTTTTATAAAAGAAACCATGAATAACGTAAAATTAATTTAAAACTTATAATAAGACTTATCTACGTGTTCATGGAACATTGATTATCCGTTTTCTTCAAACAGTCAAAGGCTTTTCTCGTGAATCAACGACCATCATCCTGTTTTCATATTAAATTTTGAGCAAGTCTCTAATTTCGATCGGACATATGCGTTGGTCTATGGATAAGGCTGAATAGACTAAGTTTTTTCCTTTAATGGCTAAACAGAATCATGAGCGAAACTTTATGGGTAACAATTCGTGTAGTACAATTACAACACCAATGAATCCTATAAATACACTCCTTTATTATCAAACTGATGAAGTACAAACTCTTGCCACGTTGGCGGTGCTGCAGGGAGGTGGTGGTGAATGTTGGACCGGGGGAAGCTGCGGCTAGACTTAGCTCGTTCCCCGAAACAAGGCACCGAAGTGTGCCTTTGTCTGCTTATTTTCTTGCTGCCTGCAAGATTCCGTTATGCAGCAACCTTGGGCTAGATTCTTCGTCGCCACATAGAGCCCATAGCAGAGACACGAGTACCTATAACAGCAACTAATTAGAAGGAATAGAAAAAATAACTGCAGAGTCCCGTGCGTCGTTATTGCTGGAAAATCACGGCCTCTAACACAAGCTGTTGGAAGGAGACGCCAAATTCATCTGTAACACCGAAAAATAAGAATCTTTTGTCACACCGCGAGAAGTTATCATTTCTAGAATTATTCGTTTGATATTTCTTGAAGGAATTGCATTCTGACGATAGTCGCCAAGGACTTGTTGCTGCACTCTTACAGCTAGTCGGCAGCAAGGACCAAGTCATATAATACGCCTCTAAGGCAGAGAGAAATTATTCCACGACAGAGATAGAATGCCTTGCTTTTGTTTTGGAAATAAAACATTTCATCTGTATCTCTATGGTAAGCATTCACTCAACTGTCTGGACGTCTCGTCAGGATTCTGTGGTTCTCCCGAAACACTGTCTATGACAAGAAAAACAGACTCAGATCCTGGATTGTCTTAATTATCTGACAGACATTCCTGTGGAACAATAAGAGCTCCCGAAACTGAATAACATTATACGAGGTTTGAACTCTACGCGGGACGTGTAATTGGAAAATGGCTACATAACAATGCACTAAACAAGAAAAAATTACGGTTCATTGGGATAAAATTATTGCTATTCATGCTCATGCAATACTTTTATAAATTCTGCGGTAGTTCCATGACGCGCACACCGCTGGGCGCCGACGAACCGTCATGATAAAATCCGTCATTGTGAGAATTTAAGGACGTTAGACAGTATGTACGTCACGGCAGACGGTGTCAAAGAAAGACCACTGACTATGCATACGGCCGTTTCAACGCAAGAGAATGGACCTGCTCGGAGGTTTTCCAAAATAATCCTGAAAAAAAAATTATTTTCTGCACCGTAGACATAATACGCTTTGCCATTAGAAAATCTGTAACATCAGCTGAAGATTTCGAGATCGCACACTTCACCGTTGACGAAATAATACTACTACTAATAATAACTAAAATCACAGGCTGTTGAATGGTATTTCAGTCTAGACTAAAAAATGAGATAAATAGTCTGTGTGAAATAATGCACGGTATGACGCCCGAGAGGTTAAACAAATTATTGGCTGACATATTGTCTATGTATACTCACGCTGATCAGAAGAAATCGGTGTAGCAAAAAATCCAATTGTAACGCTCGCCTGCAATAACGGTCAAGGATGAAACAACAGGATTCACATAATTACTTCTAGTCAAATGGATACGAGGGAAAAACGACAATGGTTACTTTAATACATTTCAGTCCCGACGATGTGAATGAACGTTTCATTGGTCAATCAGTAGCGAGGTACTAAAGGAATCCCGACAACAAACCCTTATTCGTACATTCCTTGTTCAAGTAAAGGACCGACAATGATACGACACAAGACATACACCAGTTTTTACCGGTCATGGGATCTAGTCTAAATGATTCCTGTTCTCAAAGTCAGCCTCTCAAAAGGCTCCTCAAACATTAGTTTTGTCCGTACCATGTCCTAACGACGTTGATCCGGCATCACTAATGAGGTCGAGTAATACGATCCCAATTCCAAAAGAAGAAGAATGCCGTGACACCGTCCACCTAAGAAAAATGAAACCGCATAACAAACCCGACGTTGAAATTGTAATTGAAGACCAAAAGCGACCAGACAACGACGCGGAATTATGCGAAGGAGAAGATTTAGCAATGTCGAATTTGTAGGGTTTACTCCATTAGAGGAGTTGCTTCACATCCGCCTTTCAGAGCCTCCTCTGTCCTTGTGTTTTCTGTCGGGGTTTTCCTTCCCTTAGCCTTTGATATATTCCCTACCTCGACATGCTATCCGCCACCGAAATATATAAAAGAGAACGTGGCAATCACCTGATGAATATCATTCAGGCAAATTGATCATGTTCTGAGAGATATGAGACGTGTAACGAACGTTTTAGATGCTCGCACTATAAGAGGTAAAATACAGATGGCCGAATACCCAAGGAATGCAAAGGTAACACCACTCAAAGTCTTAAAATTCAACCTCACCAGACTTACAGAAAATATATCAACAAGCCCTTACCACAGCAATATCCGAATAGAAAGAATAAGGAGGAAAGTAAAGGGAGATGGATGGATTATGGAGGTAAATCAAGGGTAGTATTAAAGTTGCGGCAGATATTGCTATAGGAGGCATGGAAAAGGAAAGTAAAAACGAAAGGTTTGATGAAGAATACAGGACTGTAATTGAAGAAAGGAAAATCACCCCTGGAAAAACCTACGGGAGCTAAGAAAATCATCTTAGACCAAGCAAACAGGAAGATTAATAAAATATGCAGAAAGAAAAAGAGACCCTGGATAAGAGATCGCATGATGTTTTTGGAAAATAATTTAAAAGAGGTAAAACTACCAGAGGCCTATAAATAAATAAAGACACTGAGAGGCAGGCACAAATTTAATTAAAGACAAGCCTGGCAAGTTAGTCTGAGGAAAGAAGAAGTTCAAAATGAGATGGGCAGAATATTTTAGGACTCTACTCAATTAACTCTAGGATAGCCCAAACATAAACAAATATCTGGAAAAGGGGAAGAATATGGACGATGAGAGGGAAACAGCTATACAACCCCCGACAGAGAAAGAAGTGGAGAAAGTTCTTAAGCGCCTCAAAAATAGGAAAGCCCTGGGTATGGCAATCTGCCAGTGGAGCTGCTCAAGAACGGAGGAGAACAATTGGTGAACTTACTGCATCAACTACTATTTGAGATCGTTGTTGTTGTTGTGGTATTCAGTCCTATGACTGGTTTGTGCAACCCTCCATGCTAACCTATATTTCGCAAGCCTTTTCATTTCCTTATAACTAGCTACACCCAACATCCTCCCTAATCTGCTTAGCGTTTCCATCCTTGGCCTCTCTCTTCTGTTCTTACCCCACACACTTCCCTTTCATGCTAATTTTACAAGACCCTCGTGTCCTTAAATAGTGATCTATTAATCTATCCCTTCTCTTGGGTCAACGTCTTCTACATTGTTCACTCTTCCCCTACTCTGCTTACAACTAAACTCGTTAGTGATTCTATCCACCCATCTGATTTTTCAGCATTCGCCTATATCACCACATTTCAAAGGCTTCTATTCTTTTCCTTTTCCCCAACTCCTCATATCGTCCACGTTTTAGCACCCCATATAACGCCACGACGCTCCATACCGACATTTTTAGCAACGATTTCCTAATATTCACACCCGTAAGTAAATCCCTCTTTTTCGCGAAAACATGTGCATGTCCTGTCCTACTATACTTCTACCATCACTAGTTATTATGCTTCCCAAGTAGCAGTATTTCTTAACTTCCGTCATAATATCCCTTCCCAATCTAACACCCTTTTTTATTCCACTGTTTCCCCAAACTACACTCCATTACCTTTTGATTCTCCTAATACTACAATATCGTCGGCTAGAAGTAAGGTTTTTATTTCTTTTCATTGCAGTATAATTCCTTTTCCACATACCGTTTTAACTATCTTCATCGCCTGTTCTATATATAAGTTAAACAGAGATTTGAGATCTGGGACAAGGAAAAGATGCCGGAGGACTGGAAGAAAAGCGTCATGTGCCCAATATATAAGAAACTTGTAACAATTACTATGCAGTGTGCATAAAACATTCAGAAATATCCTGAAGGAGGGGATAGAAAACTTTGGAAAATATCTGATAGGCGAATACTAGGCAGCGTTAAGAAAGGTAAAATCCACCGTGGACCAACTCTTCACCATAAGACAAATCGTGGTGTGTTTGGTATAGATGTGTACCAAATATACGTGGACTACAAACAAACCTATTATTCCGTACTTCGGAGCAAAATTCTGGAGTACCTGGGAACACCGGAAAAACTCATAAGATTTGTCATTGTCACAATGAACAATAACAGAGCTTATGCGAAGATACAAAACGAACTGAGTGGACCGATTAATGTATAGCAAAAGACTAAAGCAGGTTGATGGGTTCGGCCCCCTAATGTTTAATCTGCTACTTGAAAATGTGGTCAGACATGCCAATATCCAAGTATATATACAACATAAAATGATACAAGTGATAGGTTATGCGGATGATCTCATCTCAACATAGCTGGCAGAAGACTCTAGGGGACAATGAATGTCCTTATATAGATAAACAAGCAAGATAAATATGTAGGGCTACAATTTGGGGGCGGGGCGGAGGGTTTACAGTGCTACATGAGGGTGATCTGAAACAGACAACTCCCCTTTAAATAGCATAGGAAGGGAATTGAAAAGGGGGGATGCGGAAAGTAAATGAGGGAAGACTTAAGTAATAACCCAGGCAAAAAATAGGCTGCAAGCAAAATATATGGCGGTAGCAGAATATAAGTTCGAAAGAGTGCAGAAATTCTGCTATTTAGGTGCAATCATAACAGAGAACAATGAGGAGAATGATGAAATTCAGAGTAGAATTATATCTGCTAATAGAGCGTACTTCTCTCTCATACCCTTCCTGAAATGCCGTGATATCTAGAAGAAAACCAAACTCACACTCATAAGACCTGTGTTGACGTGTGGACGATGACCGGTCATCAGCTAACGCCCTGGACCTATTTGAAAGAAAAGTTCTTAGGCGGATACTGGGCCCAGTGAAGGACGGGGAGAGTTGGAGACATAAATATAATCAGGAATTGTATGAACTGCCTCCCTACGGATCAGGTTTAAAAGACTGGAATGGGCGGGCCACGTCATTCGCATGAGAAAATGACCGAATTCCAAAAAAGCTGTTAATGGGCGAGGAAGAGGAAGGTCACGGGCAAGGGGAGAGTTGATGTTGGGGAAGGACGCAAAATCTCTCCTCAGAGCACGAACATGTGCGGATAGAGAAGCATGGAAGGAACTAATTGAGGAGGCAAAGGCCCGAATGCGGGCTACAATACCATACGAAGGAGTTTATAAATTTTATCCTTTACTTTTCCACAACAAGTTCCGGGAATATCAAAGTACGGGAAGGATTATCATAATAAAAAGAATAGATATATTGGAAGAATATGTATTAAGTTTAATAAAACAAAGGATCCAACAGCTAATCGAGTGCAAGTTACAGAATTTAGCAATCAGTCTCTTGTCCTTCCTCTGGATTAATAGGCCTACAATTTGCAGCAACTTATTGCAAGTCGTGTCATCTAATTGTAAATAATTAATTTAATCAGCAAGATCGATTGAGTTTCTAAACGAATTATAATGAAATATACTATAAATGATTTATCATTCTTTGTCGGTATTTTTATAATTAATATTAAATATACATTTCCTAATGTAATCAATTAATAAATTTATTTTTATTACCTAAAGAAGTCTCAAATGAGAGTCGAAACGTTATTTAATTAAAAAGACATGTTCTCTATCGACAAGCTATACTTCCTTTATGTCATTTCCTTTTAGTTTTTTGTGCGTAAAAGCAAACTGATATTTCAGGTAAATATGTTTTTCTTCCACTACATATTAACGATAAACGAGAACAACGCAAGCTCACTGCAATTGACATAGACTTATAAAGACCCGTCAATAAAACAGTACAGGAAACCTGCAGACTATGCCATCTGAGAAATAAATGGCTTGTTAAAATAGAATAAAATTTTCTCCGCTGGCTCGAAATTCCTTATAAAAACATTTTTCACGGGTTAACCGATGTATCACAATATTTCTGGGCCGCTCTAAATCAAAGCATTGATCTATTAAACGGATATTAATTGTAATGCTGTTACGTTATGAAGGTTAACATTTACTTGTATGAAATGAGTATGACAACCGAATATGTCGAAAAAACTTAATACATATTATTGATAAAGGCATAGCGTATAGTTTCCTTTCATGGAACCTCTTCAGGTGCAAATGGGTCATTCCATGTGAAGTGTTCTGGGGAATCCCCGCTCGACTATCTCCAATATCAATAAATTGTGCGTGAATGTTTATAAAAATCGCCGTATGAACTTTGGTTAAGTTTTACGTTCTCTATTGCAGAACTTACAGAAATATAGTCATTTTTATGAACTCGTGCAGTAAACTTTTACGATACGGCTCGAAAATTTCAGCAATTTTGAAATGTAATATCTCTGGCAATATTTTATTATAAGACATGAGAAGTGGCTGTCTTGTATAACTTTTGTTCTCTTTTAACCCCAAAGAACAAAAAAAATTGTATGAAGAAATTTGGCATGCAAAGTCAGCCGCAAAAATAAGGGTGTGAAAAAAATTCACGATTGGCTTCTTATATCTCTGGAGGTAAAGGTATGAAATTTATGAAATTTTATACTTAATAACTTAACATCACAATTTTTTTGACTGTAAAATTTCATTTGTCTGCTGCTCTCCAGTACTTAACAAATTGAGTCTTAAGTTGACAATTTTTGCAAAAACGCCCAAAATAGGGAATTTTTAACCTAATTTTATGAAAAAATATCTTAAACAGTCTTTTTAAAATTATTATTGTTAAAGGAAGTATGTTTTAAACCTTATTATAAAGTGGGCAGGCTAGTTCATCGCGGTCGTTTAAGGCCTTAAGAGTGAGGACAAAAGTACGACATTTCTGTGGCAGTCATATATCTATATACATTGAATTGACGTGAAAATATTACAGGTTTTGCTATTTTTTCCAATACTCTCATCTGCTGTTGAGATGTTGATTTCTTTAGCTACCAATTTCTGCCCTCGTTCAATTATTTGTTTAATGTAGTCTGTTTTGTGGCTACTGCTCAACCTTTGAAATTTTAATTGGGAACTCCCTAAGTCAGTCAACTTCAACTGACAGTGTCCGAAATGTTCATATAATTCTCTGATGATGAAAACTCTGATGTGCCTTGGGCCATAGAAATGAATTCATATTTACACTTGGAGCAAATATTTTGACCTGGTTTCATATTTGTTTTTCTCAATAGACCTGGATGGCTAGATTGACTTTCAACAACCAGTGCTTAGCTGTGTACTTTGTTTTATTAAATGGGATGACTTTTGCCTCATTTCATATAGTTTCAAAAAATTATTTTGTTATGAAAATCATTGCCTGTAAGATCAACGTCTGATCGTCGAGTGAGAAGTATTTTTTCACTGGTTGATAAACTATACACATAACGCAGCCTAAGTAATACTCTTGCGGTCATTTCCTTCTAAGCTGCTTCCACAAGACATCTTTCAAATTCGGCGTTGCGTCTTGTCGCTTCGTAAAATACAAAAACGTCGTCAAGTTTTCTGATATTTCAAAATAACCAGCAGCTTGATAGTCCTACGTTTCCGTATTATCAATCTGTAGTATAAAAATACTTCACAAATAAATTAAAAGCCTGGCAACGTATTTATAAACTCTGAAGTACCTGGGATAAGTGGTGTTGGAGGTCAGGTGTACGAGTATTAACGTTGTTGTGCGTCCAGCGGACGTCTCCGTAGCGGACAAATTCGGACACTTCCCCCTTCCCCCTTCCCCATTCCCCCTCAGGGATACGGTAGTTGGAACTTCGTAAAATAAACAGCCCCTGTGACGTCGCAAGTGATCTTCTTCTGTTGAAGTTGTAAATATAGGCTCAAATGAAGGAAAATCCACTGCTAACTAACCTAAACGGCGAAATAGTTAGAAAAATGAGCAAGCCAAAGAAACATACAAGCATTTAAGTTAACATTTATTAAAATACAACTAATATCGGTTCTGATGCAGACATTCAACAGGCATAGAAAGCCTATTCTATTAATTTAGTAACGTGAGATATAAAATTATTATAGATTGATGTTAATTGAATTTTAAAAATAAGATATCTGAACAAAAATAATTGGAGGTTAATTTTTAAAAGTAGAAGATCATATATCCTGAATTAATAATACTGTTTAATATTAGGAAAAGAAACTGTCTTGGTTTTAAATTAAGTTAATGAACAATGTATGACAGTTCTGAAACTAAAATGAATTTATAATTACTAATTATATTTTTATAAATAAATAATTTTTTCTCTTATTTAGTCTAATGGTTACGTACAACTTGTATTTACTACACTATATAAGTTATGTACTGAATTTCACATTATAGCACTCCCTTTTAAAATTAGTCTTATCATTAATATATATATATATATATATTAATATATCATTATATACAACGTGTATTGACTATAATATATGTTATGTACTGAATTTAATATTGTAGCACTCCCTTTTGATATTAATCTTATCATTCCTATTTATTATATATTACTATTATTTATTTTATCATGACTATTGTCATTCTAAGAAAATTGGCTATTTGGATTATTTTCTTTTTTCTCTGATCTTTTAAAGTACGTTCACACCTCTTATATCCATTAAATTGTTAATTTTTTCCATTCCTCTTAATCTCCTCCATAAATGAGACTAAGAATGTTAGAAAGTGAGAGTTTGATGTGTTTTAAAAAGTTATGGAAAATAATTTTCCAGCGAGAAGGTACACGTTGAAAAACATTAAAATTGACGTATTTTTAAGTCATTTATTACCACAACTATGATCAAAAAGTATTTTTATGAGATATCAGTATATAAAGAGTACTATGTTTTATTAAAAACTTTTACAAAAAATCTAACTTTTAAATGTTTTTTATAATATCCCATTTTTATTAAAATATTATTTTTTAAAATTCATTAACGACCTGTCTTGACGAAAGTTACATTCAATAAATCACCAATCTTATATCTCTTTTTTTATAATTGAAAGTTATATTTTTGACCAAGAATGGTATTAATATTACACATTACCTATATTTTTTTAACCTAATTCTTGGTTTCCTATTTTTCAATATTTTTAGAATTATTGATACGTTTTTAATGTTCGTTGTTGAACGAATCCTTTTAATGCTACTGGAATGGAAAATTATAGTTATTTGACTCTTATTACTGTGACAATACTATAAAGACTGAATATGTTAAATAAAGTTGGGTTTCTAATATGCTTATTTCGAAGTTCATATGGTATATACTGAACACTTTTTACTGATGTATACCTATTATTTTCGTCACAGAGTGAGCTAACAGAAAAGTTGTGACCTAACCAAAATTTCTTAATATTTTACAAATACAAGAATTTTTTCTTTTTCTATTAATTCTGTTTTTATTCAGCATTGTATACTTTCAGGCATGTTATTTTCTTCTTTCTACCAAATTTTAATTACGGTTGAGGGAGGAAGCGACTTTGGTAAGGGTTGTCAACCGTAGTATGTCCGCTTGGCCGCACCTCAGGGTATTAACAGTACATATGAGGCAAGGTTAACCTAACAGGAAGAAGTATTTGAGTACAACAAAGAAGGCGGATGTATTAGGTTTCAGGAAATTTTTATAAGGGAAAATATTTCAGTTTGGCCACTACTGGAAACTTTGTAAATGAGCGCTGGGAATTTTTTAAATCTATTAATCTCCAAGGCATACAAAAATACGTTCCGGTTGAGCAGTTGAATCAAACTGTTGACCCCGAATATTATAATCACGAAATCAGAACACAAAAAACAAACTTAGAAAATATATTACATAGGAATCACAGATAAAAAAATAATTAAGTTAAAAAACTAGATAATGAATTAAGTGCGAAAAATAAATTTAAAGAAAAAAGTTTCTTAAAAATACTTACGTTAATGGTTGAGTAGCTTTCTATAAATAAGTATGCGTAAAGGGTAAGAAGAATCATCGTCACCACTAAAGTATAATAAAACCAACAATATAATACAAATACAATGTAAACAAACCTGACAGATTTGCAAAATACTTTGGAGCACTTTTCGGCGAAAAGACTTCCGTTCCTACGTGTAGAGGCACAATCTCAAATAGCACATCCCCTTTGAAAATTTAAACTGACATATGAAAACGGAATGTTCAGAAAATTAATCCTCAAAAAATCAGTAGGACCAGACAGTATTTCCGGAGAAATGATTAACACGCCTATTAGAAATTTCGGTCTGTAAAACTGATGCTCCATCCGATTCGAAAATTGCAAATACAGGCCGGTGAGTCTTACGTCGGTAGTGTGCAAACAATTAGAACGCTTTATAGTTGAACATTTAAAGGAACATTCGAAGATGGGCGAATATAGATTGACAGGGATATTCGTGCGACAGCCAATTGACAACGGTAAGTCAGGATATTGCGGACTTCGTCGACGATGCAGAAAGGAAGTTGAAGGTTTCTCCAAGGCTTTCGATGTAATACCGCACAATATTTTGTTAGCTGAAATTAGGGAATCGGTAATGGGCAATCGCTTAATTGAATCAGTTAGGTATTTCTAGAACAATCGCGTATTTCGAGGTCGGGTTATTAATGAAAAATAGGGTCCTGTAGAAATTACATCCGGAGTACCAAAGGGAAGTGCAATCGATCTTGGCTTTAGTGAATGACCTGACGATGGAAATAGTTTACAAAATTATATTGGAGAAAGATGATTGCATCATTTACAGAGAGAACATAGATGATGAAATGTCTCTTTAAGCTGATTTAGGTAAGATATATCAATGACCATAAATTGATAAGACGAAAATAAATCCAAATAATATTTAAAACAATTTATTTTTACTGAAAAGAAAATGGTTATCGCCGGGTAGTATGAAATGGGAAACGAAAACTTGCATCTTATTGAAACTTAAAATATATCTAGGCATAACTTTTGATATGGAAAAGGACTCATACTACAAGGAGAAGAAATTTTCTAGGGAACTAAAGAGTTCAATATAAGGACTATTCGAGGGAAAGCCAAGGTAATGTAGTGTAATATGGGAAACAGTGGAATAAAAAACTGTGTTAGATTGGGAAGGGATATTTTTAAGATACTTAAGGAATTCTGCTACTTGGACAGCATTATAACTAGGAATGGTAGAAATATAGTAGACATAAAGAGTAGGATAGCACAGGCACTGTTGGCTTTCGTAAAAAAAGAGAAATTTACTTACGGGTAATGTAAGTGTGAATATTGGAAATCATTTCTAAAAATGTTTATATGTGTGAGAAACGTGGAAGCTAGGAGTTACAGAAAGAAAAAGAATAGGAGCCTTTGAAATGTGGTGCTATAAGAGAATGCTGAAACTCAGATGGGTGGAGAGGAAGTTCTAAGGAGAATAGGGGAGGAGAAAACAATGTGGAGGATGCTGACCAAGAGAAGAAATAGACTAACAGGCCACATTTTGAGACATTAGGTTCTTGTAAAATTAGCATTAGTGGTAAGTGTGTGGGGTAAGAAAATCTAAGCAGATTATGAAGGAACTGGACTGTGGTGCTATGTAGCATTGAAAACCTTCCGCAGGATAGGTGAGTGTGGAGGGTTGCATGAAACAAGTCTTAGGACTGATAACTGCAACAACTATTACTTTTAATAATAAATTAAATTGTTGCGAGCACGTAGACTTAGTAGAGCAAGGCAGCCGCTTACTTACACGTCTCTAGTTAGACGTGTGATAGAATACGGGACAGCAAGTTACAGTGCGGAGCAGATTAACGCGCTAGATAAAATTCAGAAACGGGCGGTGCTTTGTGTGGGTAAGAAGCGAAGCGGGTACAACTAAGTGATAGGAGGAAAAATGCAACACTAGGAGTACTCTACAAATCTTACACGGACGAAGCTGCCCTCACAGAAATAAGGGAACAGCTAAATATACCCACATTTTTCTAGCAAAAGGACCATAATTATGAAATAAAAGAATGGGACTAAATAACGGATGTGGGCAAATATTCCTTCGTAAACAGGACAATAAGGGTTCATCTGCAAGGATACTACAGACTTTTCGTAGGAATACAAATGTTTTCAAAAATAAGTTAGAAAGACTGAAAAGTCAGGCGCTTATTTTGAAAGTAAAAAGACATAAAATATTTTCTAATTGTGTTTTAAATTTTCTTTTTGTAATTTATCTTTTTCTTTGTGATTTATCTGTCTAATTTTATTTTATTTAATCATAACTGCCACCGGGCAAATGCCCACCTGTTTTAATAATAAATAATTATTCATTATGCGTGAATAATTATAAAATGAAGATCGAAACAGTATTGTTCTACTACTGATGTGTGCTCCACATGATTGTTTTTGCGACTATAAATAGTTATAAATAAAAGAGGAGTTTGTTACATTAACATTATAAACTAAGTTCACTTTTATTCTCAGAGTAATTCACATACTAAAACATACCAAAACGCTTTATAGACGCTACGCGCTAATCTTCTGTTAAATAACTGTTGGATGCTTATGTGAATGTATGTATATGTACTTGTCCTCCATAACATCCACAATGCCGAGGCTGGAATTCAAAATTATTTTTCTGGGTCATTTTTTGTATTTATATGATTTGAACCACATTGGGCACTGATATGGCTGGGTGTGGACGCCGGTACATAAAAATAACAGATGGGTCTCGAATCCGAGGTTACGCTTATTTTTCTACATCCAACATGCCGCTGAATCAGTAGGTCAGCGGCTAGGATTGGGAGTAGTAGGGGATAACCTACCTTAAACGGGATCAAACTCTTAACATATGTTGCACACGACTCAGGAACACAGTTTGAGTAAAACATCCCTAGCCCCTCTACGCGTCGGGGTCGGGAGGGATTGTTATTAATACTGTTGAAAGGAATGTTTTCGTGTTGATAGCGTGGGCCTTGAAGATATAAATGTCTAATTACAACCCCTTATGCCAATAAATAGTAGTAGTTATAGCGGTGATGACGTAAGAGTTTTACATAAAAATAATACAAGAAATTCGAAAATAATAAAGAATTAAATCCACTATAAGTTGTAGTTAAGCATCAAGGCCTAGGAGGAAGGGAGTTTTAAATCTGTTGAATAATAAGAATGAACAATTGGTGTCGACTTTGGGTTTGTGGAGTCATTGAGTTTAATTCCGATATTCAATATTATATCGGAGAGTGAGGATGAGAGGATTACAATTAGAGCAGTATCTATAAAACTTTGGTGGATCCAGGCCAAACACTGGATTGGATTGATAAAAACACCTATGTGGGTGGTGATCACATGTATTTTCACTTCCCTAGGGGACCATTTATTTTTACTCTATTTAAATGGGGAATGTATTCTTTCCATTTTTAACTTACTGGGAGTAATTTTGACCCTCTTACGATAGCGATGTATATTTGACTGTCTTGAGCATTCTTTCCATTCTTTGGGAAGTAGGAATAATTTTGAATCTGCTAAGGTACCAGGGGTGCTTTTGACTCTTTTACGTTAGCGAGTGCATTTTTTACGAGTTCTTTAACCTTTCCCAAGGTACCGAAGGATTAAATGCAACCAATTTTATAAAGCGATTTTGCTTATTTAAGGTACCAGTAAATTGTTTACTGTACTGCGAGTCTTGACGCTGGTTACGATGTAATTCCATTCCGTCAGTTTCTGTAGGGTAGAGGGCGTGGAAAGGTAAAGTTCAAAAGAGTATTGATCACGATACGGAATTAATCACACGTTTACCAAGAGATTACTATCGAATTAAATAATAATATAAATAATTACCTGCGTAACGTCTCTCACACAACTAGTCAAGGGGTATAATAGAGTCAACAATCATGGAGAAGTTTAGTAAACAAAAAGGTGATAATGATATACTCAACTTATTTTTTTTATTTTCCTCTGATCATCACTGAACACGAAACTAGGTTTACATGTACTTTCTACCTCATAACCGATATTCAGGGATTTCTAACTCATACTTTTTAACGAAGTCTTATTTATGATGTTCTGATTATTGATTTGTTAATTTAATGATATTATTTATCGCTGACAACTTCACATTCATAAATAAAATTGAGAGCAACGTGAAACGGCAACACGAGACGAGTGTAGTGTGTCAGTTAAACATCAAAACGATTTTACATAATATTCAGGGAATTAAGAAACTCCTGTGTGATTAGTTGTTTTACCTCCTTACATGTTTTCATAAATAAGGAAAGTCATTACCAAAACAGTGGTGTATAGAGTTTTCTGAAAGAGTTTTTAAAACTCTCCGTTAGAGCACACGTTTAACTCAAATTTTAATTAAAGTTTTGGCTGCAATGAATTGAGACAGAGTGAAAGTAAAGCGTTTCGTTTCATGAATACACAATTAATAATGGCGCCATTCATAAGGTTACGTGTAGTGAAAAGCCTCTTACACCGAAGTTGAAATGTGGTTAAGAGGAAAACGACAATGCAAGGACCACCCACGATAACAACGTTTAATTACTTTCTCGGAAAATGTCTGTAACACCTGAAAACAAGTAACTGTCATGAATAAAAGATGTAACGTTTAATATTTTGGAGAACCTACACACAAAATGAAGGAGATTTGAAACAAAGTAAATGCTTAACTTTAGAATAAATACGGTGATTTTGAGTCTCAAATGCTGTATGTACGAGTAACAGGGAATATTAATTTTTGTAGCAAGTATCTGTTAGAACGAAAATACTAAAATGATATAGTTGGAATAAAACATTTTAACGCATTACTTTAGGACAATATTTGATTAATCAGGATTATTAATGAAATTACAAATCTATAAAAACCACTAAAAATATTTATGGTGTAATGAAAAGATTATCCTGGATATCTTTGCTCGGTCTTGGTGATACTTGAATGTCCGTTTCACTATCTTCCCATAAAAATTCTTTGGAGAATAAGCATGACATATATTACGGTAAATATTTACAAATATTTTACATTGAAGTAAATGTTTGTAATAGATAGTAATGACGGTGAAAATATTTCATAATCAGTTTTCTAAAAATAACGTTAGCCTGGATTCAAACTTTATATGCTTTTGGTTTATTGCACAAACCAATTCAGAACAATTCATGAAAAACAAACAGATACGTTCAAAGAGTTGAATAGTTTTCCTTCGTCCGGTATTTTATAATTTCATTTTTGTAGGCAATGGATACTCGATACCATTTTTCCGAACTGTCTCAACAGTATTGAGAAAGGGGGAGGGGGAGAGGGAGAGAGGGACGAAGAGAGAAAGAGAAGCCACTGTTCCACCGAGGTTAAGCAGTTGTTGTTATTGTGGTATTCGTCCTAAGACTGGTCTGATGCAATACTCCATGCTAACCTATCTTGCGCATGGCCTTTAAATTTCCTGAACGGTTTTTATTTATTTTATCCTGTCTTCTAAACTTAGTCGCAAAGTCAATATAACTTGTCTTGTCCTTACATTCTTCTTAAAAACAAATTAATCGTCTCCTAGCTCGCATTCTATTTCACATTCCGTTTTCCTATATACTATTTTCGTTAATATTTTGCAAGTATTTAATGTTTTATTTAAGAATTTTTATGCATCTTACAGCTAAATTTCAAAATTGAAACTGTAGTTCGCTACTATAGGGGCCTATTGTGTGTGCAACTTTTCAGTTTTTTTATCTATATACCTGAGTTATTGTTTTAACATTGGAAACAATTGGAATAATTCCATTTAAAAGATTGAGATTAGGTTTCTTATCATCAATAATTTATAAAAAGTAACTACACCAAAATTGACAAATCACGAAATATATTGAGGTTCACAAATTGTTTCTTCTTGGTCAACGGTCATATGGGTCTACGAAGATTAAATCTTCTCATTTGCAATAGACAACGTCGTATAACACAAAGATACCGAAAAATAATAGCAGGCAAGTTAAAAGATGTTAATTTGTAGGCCTAAATGTACTGAACACGATTCAGTTTATTTGAAAAGCAGTTCTGGTTAATTTAGAAATTTAAAGATACCTGAAAACGCAAAACATCGGCATGACCGTACAGAAAAATGGCGGTCATTTTTGAACTGTACACAATTATTTTTGAACTGCCAAAACATAAGAAAATGCACCAAGAAAGTATTAATATTTTCTGAGATAGTACGGCAACAAGTGCTGGAAGACTTGGCATGGATTGACCAACGTATCAGGAACTCGGTCTACCTGATGCATCTATTTTAGGTTAGTACCTGTGGGACCCTAGTGACCTTCAGTCCAACGTGCTGCTGTGACATTATGCTGTATGAAACTTCTAATATGGAATATTCTGGAACATGATCTGGTAATTGAGATATTACCAAGAAATTATTATTTGCTGTGTTATTCTCTGTCCATTCAGCGATATGTTTTCACTTGAATGATCTGAAAATTCACCGCGAAAGATCTACGTATCCTTACATTGGCACTCAGTAAGTACTTGAGAGATTTTCATATCGCTGGACGAAAGCCATCTCTTGCAAAGTGTGCCAAATGAACCCGATTTATCTCCGCGGGGCTTCGTAAAGTCCTGCATCGATAGCGATGCCACTTTATATTTGCTTTATGATTGTCCGAGTTATAGTCATGGCTGGTGCTTAATGTTTTATGATGCTGTAGGTACATTATCGCGTCACGTTTCGCTATTGAGCCTATAAATCGCAGGAAAACATCAATCGCTGGAGAGTAGATTACGATGAATGCGTGTAGGAGCCGTGCACAAGCCTACTTAACACTTACCTCCAGGAAAATGTAACTAAAATCTTTATTGTTGTTATTACCCTACTATGAGAAATAATTTCATTGTTCTCGAATGAAGCACATTTATTTCGTTAGCTCAGAAGTAGCTCTTTTTCTATTGTCCTAAAAACGAAACAACAGGTAAAGAATTTTGATATAGTTGAATTAATTGAATATATAAAAAATAATACGGTTATCATTTACTTATGATCACTTATGGGCAAACCTTCTAACTAGCAGTTAGTATTGAACAAACCTTCTAACTAGCAGTTAGTATTGAACAGGTCCTGCTTTCACACTTTTTGCAGCCAATTCGATAAAATATTCCGGACAGACAAAAACTTCAATTATATTTATTGGGATGAATTGTATTTCATTTGTTTTTTAAAAATGAGCAATTAATAGATATTAAAGTTTAAGTGACGTGAAAAATAAAACCAATTTACATATTTATCGTACCGACGATCCAAAGGGGTTTATTATTTCTCATGAAGTTAGCTCTCTGCCAACTATAGATTAATTACTGCTCTAATTCTGCTGCCAAAAATACACTTAGAAGTCCCATGAATAGTATGGGAACGTCTAGTAGGACTTATACTCGCATTTGGTTTTCACGCCGGCTATCGCCCGGCATTTCAATGGGTTTATAAATATTTACATTAATAGCTTCTGAGATGCGGAATTCCCGGGATTGGAGAAGCACCGTGTAGTCGTGGAAATTCGTGCCTACAAGAAAGGCCTAAGGATAAAGTATGGGTGGCCACCTGGAGACGATGGCCTATGAGAATTTCCACAACGACAGTTCCTTCCTCCGAAATTGCAAATCCCGCGATCTTTTAAATTTAAATACGATTGGTGAAGAGACGTCACGTTCTGTGGTGTTTTATCATGTTGAGGGCTGAAAGAAGAGATTGTCTGAGAGCTGGCAAGGAGGTGAGAAAGTTAGTGCTCGTTGAAAGTTTGAAGAAGGAGGAAATCTGGGGATGATAAACATTAATATATTAATACGTTCAAATCTTGAGAACGACAAAAAATTTAGGTAGAGAATACTAGAGGTTGGTTTGAATAGTTATGGCAAAAATTCGGATCAAGAAAAAAGAAGGCGCTTTCACTATTTCTGAAAGGAAACGTAAACTTGCTCAAGAAATAGTAAGTCTCATGTAAAATATTCTACCAAGATCTAAATTTTGCCGTTACTGAAGATTGTTTTTCTCAATACTAATCGACGTGAAAAAACAGTGAACCGAAAATCCAGAGACTACATCTGCTAGACGATTACGTCGTTTGTGAGACGGATTCAGATCTCCACAGTTCATGACCTACACGTCTGACAAGCGACTGCTGTAACATCTATGTTTAGTATTTCAATCCTTGATGTTATTGTCAATGAAACTTCGGTCCTAAAGTGCTTTTAGGACAGAGGTGCCGAACTCTTTCGGGGGACAGAGTTTCTTTTGTGTAAGTTGTGTTTTATCTAGCCGGGCAAACATAAGCTCTTCAGTGAAGTGCATTTCGTTCAGGATGGTTCATATCTCAGGTGCATGCTGAGCATACCTTTCCTGTCAGCTTGTAGGACCAGCTGAGGCTGTGGAAACACCGCTACTAGCAGTCATGCGGGATGACATGAGCACCTTAGACGATGAGTTTTCGGACTTCAAACGCCATTAGTGGACTTACATTCTGCGAAGCCGATAGGTGCTGATTTTTGCACGTCCCTAATTCCAGACAATCAATTTGTACCGGTATAGTGGAAATAAGTTCCCGATCAACTGCGTCCACCCAGATAGTTTTGAAACAGTAATAATTCATAGCGTGAGAGTTGATGGAGAAAAATAAAAGTACAAGGGTTGTTTAATAAGTCTCATAATTTTTTATGAAAGAAAATAATATTAATGGCTTCGCAATTGTTTGTAAACCTGATCCTATCAAAGTCGTAGTTTATTGTTGGAAGATTTCTGAAGTGTTATATGTGTAGCCAGGCGGAAACAATGAAAAAAACGCATATCACACTGTAGTTAAATACTTTCATTTGATGGGTTGAACAACTGTTCAAATTAAACCAAAATGGATGTAGTTCATGTGGACTCTGTGTCAACATTGAGGAGCATTTCCTTCTGGATTAATGAACTTAAACGAGATCGCAGAAACAATCACAAGAAAATCGTTCTGGCTGCCCAATCTGGCTGAGAAACATTGAAAATGTTCCCAATATCGTAATAGAAGTTCGCGTACCAAACGTGCATGAGGTTGTTGATGCTTTAGCCTTCTCAACTCAACGAGTGCATTTCGTCCTCCATGAGAAACTGGCCATGAAAAGGCGTCGGGGGCCGCGATTGTTGACATTGGACCAAAAACGGCTTCGGAAAACATTTCAGTGCAGAATCTAGATGTGTTTAGGCGTAACCCACAATACTTTTGGTGCAGATCCATATGCAACGATGAATCTTGGATCCATGATTACACTCCAGAGACCAAAATGTAATCAAAACAATGGACGAAAGCTGGTGGAAGTGCATCGATAAAGTCGAAATCTGTTTGGCAACTCGGAAGGTGAAGGCCGCTGTCTTTTGGGATTCTCAGGGTATAAAATTAATAGATTTATTGGAAAATGGCTATATTATGTTGCTCTGTAGGGTCGTTTGAAACGTGTGCTGATTTAGAAACTACGTAGATTGGCACGAAAGATAGTGTTGTTTCACCCGGACATTGCGCTAGCACACACTTCAGCAGTCGCGAGTGTAACCCATCCACCCTATTCACCAGACCTAGCACAAAGTGATTTCGTCTTGCTCCCTAACTTGAAAATATGGCTTGGTGCGAAGATATATTCATCACATGAGGAAATGAGGAAGCAGTGACGGAGTATTTTGCAATTTTTAACAAACACTAGATTTGTGTTTGTTTAAAACTTTTGAATCTCACTGGGTCAAAAATAGAGTCAAGATAAGACTGCGTTGAGAAATATTTTTTACATTTTTACTAGACTTATCAAACAACCCTCGTTTATGTTGAGTATATTTTTGAAGATCAGAAAGATATTCTATAATGCTACAACTTGTGGATTATACGTTGACATGAGCTGTGACGGAAACCTTCCGAACAAAATATAAATCTCATTTCCTTTGCGAATTTAATCATTTACAGCTCTTTTCAGAAAATTGTTTTTGGAATAATCATTCGTTCCTTATGAATATTATTGATTTCATGTATTTGGATCAACCGCGACTATGGACACTTAATAATTAAATCATTTGGGAGCTTCCATTATGTAAAATTGCAAATGAGGAATTTTCACAAGAAATATTAAAATGAGATTGTTAGCGAATGGGTCGGTCGTTCCCTCCACAAGTCTCTGGAGACTTCAAGTTCCGAGAATTGTGATTTATCTTTCTCTGCAATTGCCCTCCTGAGAATCAGGGGCTGTAACCTTATCTTGCCTCTGTTCCCCTGCTTCACTTTCTCTCAAGAATTCCAGGATCAATAACGTTTCATCCGTTTAAATTAAGTCGCTAACTTCAAGTTAATTTTCAGCGATAAAATTCATGAATTTCATCGGATACGTCTTATAGGTTCGTGTGATTTCTGGTTGATCCAATTTGTAAGGTCAGAATTATAATATACAGTAAATTTCACTAAGTCCTCAAAGGCTGGTGTTTTAAAATTATTCCTACTGTTTTATTCAATTTAATGGAAACAAATTTTATTTAGCTTTTATTTTAATTGCTGAAAACTACATTAATGGTTAACTTTGCATTATAATATACCAATATGTTTATCAAATAATGCTTTGAAACGACATATCCTTTAATTTATGATTTTGGATTCGAATCATGGCAAATTTATTATAATGCATTGTATTTAATTAATCCCTCATTAATTCCTGGCTTAGAAGAAGAAGATTCATATAAATGAAACAAATAAATTTATTTCACTTCTATTTTCATTTTAAAGTGAAAAAATTTGGTCTTATAGAAATTCAACGTTCCACAACTAAAATTTGGGTGTTGGAATGACTTAAAAAAATTATATGTTTAACAATGGAAACAAATGTATTTCCTGGTAGAGAAAATATTTCTCATACGGTCCATTGCATTATTTACTGAAAAATTATTTATCTTATACGCACATTATAGACAAAGTTACAGAAGTACGGTATGTAGGGTCTCACCTACAAGTAGACAAATACGATGTAATAATAAAAGGAATGTGTTTAATGAAACATATTTCTCAATTATTAGATTTCGAATTTTTAAAAATATTTATCAATTTTACAGACAATGCATTAAATTTAGTGAAAAATTTAAGTCAGTTTATTAGGCATTCTGAATAGTTTTTGAATCGGAACTGTACGATTTATATAAATTGGCTGATTTAAATATAATTGAAACAATAAGTAGCCTTTTAATATTATTTTTATACCTAATGTTATTAATATTCTGAAAATTTAATCATTTTTAATACAGCTACTCTAGATTGTTTGTACAGTGTTTGAAGAAATTAAGCAAGGAAATTTGAAATGTGACTACAAAACGTCGTGTTTCCGATACGTGTTCATTTTTATATATTGTTAGAAGAAATGTATTTGAAAAAATTACAGGATACTGTTCATACACCTGTTGCCGATTTTTCCACAAAATCACCATCCCGTTCACAAGCTTCTTTATGTCCTAGAACAACTCTCCAGTCAGCTTCTTCCTCCATTTCAAAATCTCTTTCTAGACCTGGTCGTCGGTAGAAAATTCAATTCCACCAATGTGTGCCATCGAGGAGGTTAAAGGACTAAGTCAGGGGAATACCGGGCCGGAGGGAGGAAGTTAACATCCCTACCAAACGAGTCCACGAGCACCTTGGTGGCAATGCTGTGTGAGGACGGGCGTTGTCGTGCAACAGACACACGTCTTTCGTCAGCATTTCCTCCTTTTCATTTGAATGCTCCTTTTCAGTCTTTTAGAGTCTCACAATATCGTTCTAAATTCATGGTCGCCCTATCAGGCATTAACTTGACCAAAATAATGCTTTTTCGGCCAAACACTGAGGACTACAATAACCAACAACTGTGTTTTTTAATTTTTTTGCAGATGGAGAATTAATGTACGCCACTGTGACGACTGCCTTTCTGACTGTGGTGCCATTTAGCCGCAGACTTTTCATCTGAAATCATAATAGATCTCTGAAAGTCCTCATCTGCTAATTCAGATTCTCAGAAATCTCGCAGACGCTATTGATGCGATTTTTCTTGTGCTGCTGTGGACACTTTTTGCGCAGTATCCGTTATCCTAGTGTTTCTGTGTAGCGTCTTATAAAAGAGAGGTATGGAGTATTGTTGTTATATCACAAACATTTCATTCACTGTCAATGGGCAGTCTTCGAGTTTCATCGATTATTTTCACCAACTCATCAATCAAAATCAATCCGTCATGAATATTTTTTCTTTCTCCACTAAACTCCCTGCACCACTTAAACTTATTCGTTTTGTCCGTAACACCTTCCACGTATACCGTTTTGTTTTGCGAAACATATATGTAGGTGTTATTCCTTCTGCGAGTAGGAAGCTGATCACACGGCTCGCACTTGGTGGGGTTTCTTACCGACATTCTGCACGCACCTGGACACAACTACAGGTAAGTGCGATCCAGGCCCTGTCAGGAGATACTTCACTACAGTTAGGAACAGTGCACAGAAGACAGTGTGCGAGGCTCCCTACAATGCTGTCTTATGGGCAACAGCCACACTGCCGCCACCTGACAAGTCACGGCTCTTCACGTTCCTGTCATCTCAGCTCACACATATATCTGATCTCACGTCGGGTCTCGTTTCTATATTTTACAAGTTATAACTCCCGATATCTACAAAATTATCGCTCGTACACTCATTTGTCTTAGAAGAAAATTAGTTCAGAATATGATTCTCTTTTTAATGCACTATCTGGTTTCACAAAATCTTCGATTATTTCTGAAAATACACCTAAATTAAATGAGAAAAGGGTAAAATATAGTATAATCACTAATTCTTTCAAACTTTTAAAATTAATTTTATTTTCATAAGTAATTATTCGATTAAATTAAAAATGTATGTACCGGACTTTCTTAATTAGGTCCATTAATTATTATTTAATCGCACATACATAAGTATACGAACCTGAATCTCTTTCATTAGTAACGAATTTAGAAAAACACACAAGTGTGTAAGTATGTATTATTCTAATATAAAACCATCTTCAATAGTACAATACAGTATTATTCTTATAAATCAAACGGTACCTGTAAAATATTTTACATATGTTTCTAGTGTTCTAGTTTTAGACTGTCGGGCTGATTCAAACGGAGGCAATATTTGGAATTTCCGTAACGGTATTAGATTTACTTTTCGTGGAAAGGAGGGACAGTGAACGGCTGATAGGCACACATATATAGACTAGAATATTTCGTTCTGTACGGTTTAGAAATACTCTGCGGACCCTAAACGCGAATACTCAAGGACTGAAATTAGTATTTTTTGAACTGAATTATTGATTGAAAAAGTCAGAAAACATTAGTTTTTTACAATGTTAAAACATTTCAGTATGGTGATCAACACATTTGTCAAACAGCCTGGGAGGAAACTGGAAATGATTTAAATATATTAGCTAAATTGCAAGATATTTAATGTTGTTCGTAAGACGTTTGACGTATTGGTATTGTGTGAACAAAATCTTGTGTGAGCAAAAGTGTAAAGCTTACTCATTTTAATTATGAGTTCAAGAAAGATTCAGTTTAATTAATGCCATGTGTTTTGTTTCGTTTTTTAGTAGATACTGCAACTTCACTCTTGAGAGGTCCTAAATAACGCCCTGAGATAAAGATCATTGTACTTAATTATTTTTGTGTTTAATTCAATGTAATTAAAAAAGAATAATCTTTTATTAATAATTTTAATTACCCCTCGCTTTAGTATATATATATATATATATATATATATATATATATATTGTAATGAAGTGAACGTGTTATTGGGTGTTCTGGACTTGAGCAACAGCGAAGGTCTTTATTTAGGGCATCTTAAAACTGTCAGGCCCTGAAAGATGCGAGGGTCTGTTGTAGGATCCGCTGTCAGGGGTGAGCTCAGTAGCGAACCCATAATCTACGACGGTCATTGTCGCGGATGAAACAAAAGCGCGTCAGTGATTGGTTGGAATGCTGCTGAGCAGTTTTATTTTAAGAAATCCGATTGGTTTAAGAGAGTACTTGCGGGGTAGGAATATCTAAAAACCCAAGAAGAACGGGCACTAAAAACGATACGACAAAAGGGATAAGACGTGCCAGCGGTCTTGCTGCTCAACCAACTGAAGCTGCGTCGACGCCACGGCTGCGACCATCACCATCACACATCGCCACGGCCGTGCATCAACCAGCGAAACGTCCACAGTAAGACATGACAACACCTTTTCAAATATTACAATTGATCAAATTTTCACTGTAAAGAAATTCTCCCCATCTTAACTCCCTGATGAGAAGGACCCTCATGTGACTGATGAAAGCCGTGGAAATGATCTGAAATAAACCCAACCGTCCAATTTTGATTAAATTACTTTCACCAAGCAAATTCTTTGTCAATAATTTTTGTATTTAGCTGTAAATAAACTTACTGTAATTTGTTTTAAAATAGTTCCTTTTATTTCAAAAGTCCCCGTCTATCAATTTATATTATTAAGACGAGAGTATTACAATATATATATATATATATCAAATATGGTTCAAATCTTACAAATTTAGTTCTGGTCGGGTGCTTAGAGCTTCAACAACACAATTCAAGTTGTACGCGGTTTTATTTTGGACTCCTTGAACATACACTGTTTCCAAGAATCTTGAGGACGCAACTCACAATCCTTACGTCTTGAGAGGAAGAAAGGTATGAATGAGCGACGAACTGGGCTAAGTCTACTGCAAGATGAAGCTCTGAATTAAAAAATTTTCTGGAACCAACAAGCCGAAATCATCCCTAGCGAACTCCAGGTAACAGAGATATTGCTGTATCTAAAAGCTTGAGCAATGGAGTTTGTAATTTTCTCCGCCTAAAGAAGTTTTTGCTATGCAGAAAACACGAGGGCGCCACTGAGTAAGTAGATTGAATTTTCCATTGTCTCTTATCAAAACCTTAGCTGAGAAAGTAAAATTAATTTTATATAAAATGAAGACAAACGCAGGTGCCTGCTGATTTTGGTTCTATAGTGTCACTGTGAAGTACAGTTGGGACTACAATAAAGAAAGTTTTGTGCGCGGCAATAGAGGCCAACAACAATGTAGAATTGGCTGAAAGTGGGTAAAATCCCGAGGGGAATATCCCGCGGGGCGTGTGTAAAAAAACGGCGGTAAAGTCATGCTGGCGTGTGTGAAAATCCAAAGGGAAACCCCGGAATTTTGTGGAGAAAACCGATGGCGGGGAACCCCCGGGGCGAGAAGTTAAAAAGAAGACGTTGGGAGGCTGAGACACTCAGTCGGAGAGAAAAAGGAGAAGAGTGCAGTTGGGGGGAGAGAGAGGAGAAGCAATTAGTTGGGGAGAGAGAGGAGACGAATTCAGTCTGAGAGAAGGGACGACGATTCAGTCCGGGAGATAGAGTAGAGGAAGTCAGTCGGACGAATCACTGGGAGAAAAATCAGAGGAGGAGAAACAGACAGAAGGGACGACGAGATCAATCAGAGGAGGAGAGAGCAGACGAGGAGTTGGACCTGGATCACACTACATTCCTCGATGTAAAAAAACCTGCAAGACGCACTAAAGACAGAGAGAGGTTGAATGTTTGCAGGCCCAGAAATTTTGGGCAAATTCATCAAAGCTGTGAAACTTGGTCATTGTGCTGGTTGTATAAATTTAAATGATTTTTTTCTATTTTTCAGAAACTGCGTACTCCACTTCTCGAGAGACCCAAAATCCCCTGAGATATTGTTTCATGAAAGCATTGTACAGTTGATAGATATAAAATTTTCAAACCGTTTAAAATTTGTTCATTAAATAAATTTTTTGTCCTATCTTATGAAGAGGACATTATAATATAATTTGTGTTGTATTTTATGAATAAATGTCCCAAGAACTAACCATTGATATTAATTATTTCATAAAAAAATAGAACACCCCGTACAATATACTGTGTTTTAGATAGCTCTGTTTGTTTAATTTATTACGGAAGTAATTATTTTACGTTAGTTTTATTTTATGTAACAGGGTAGTGAGAGACGGATATTTGAATAGTACTAGAAAGTATACTTTGGCATAGCGCTGTCAGTTAATTTGTTACATAATTACTGGTTCGTTTAATATCCACGCATCTGACGCTCAAACGAATACGTATTTTCTATAATATTCTATGCTGACACGTGTAGTAGTAATGGCGGTTAAAGCTAATAACACGTCGTAGCGGTGTTTGAAAGCAAAACCGACGTTGCGGAAGTCAGAAAAAATGTCAGAGCAATATTGCTCTCTGCTCTTTCATCAGAGTGTCTGACAGCCAATTAAAAATTCTTCAGAGCGAGTATTATGGGCCCCGTGAAGTGTGTCATGCAATCAATGGGAAAAGCTGAATCTGGGCTTGAAACCTTTCAAAACACAGTCGCAATTTGTAACATCCTTTCATACGCGTACGCGTCCACTTTAAACTCGATGCACATAATTGGGCCGCATTTAAAGGAACACTTTGGTTTCAATGTTTGACTAGACTGCTTAGCGAATCTTAACTGAAGACTCGTACAAAGATAATGTTGTACGTTGCATGCCATACGGCAATGGTTTTTCATAATTTGGTTCATAAAATAATTTCAAAACTGTGTAAGTTCTTTTGTCGTCTATAAAACTATCTAAAAAACCGAAGGATTTATTTGTTAAAATATGCTGTAATTTTTAGTGACGCAGTTTTGATCAATTTGACTTGTTATTAACATAATTCTATCCATTTGTATTAATTGACGGAAATACATGTTGCTTCGAAAATGCTTCTAATATATAAGTAGTCGAAATTATTAAACTAATTAAATAAATAGACTTTAATAATATACTGAATATAGAAAAATTTAAGCATTCGGGGAGACAAAGAAAAAATATGAAAGTTTTGTTTTACTTTTGGCTCAACATCAATTGTAAACGTCAAAAAATATTGTTACTAAAAAACTTCCGTTTATTTGTAAAATTTGTTCTTGTGGCGGTATTGCTATGCTATGCTTGGGGTCGTCAGGGGCAAAGTAGATATTCTCAGTTCTGCTGTGATATCTCCACCACGCCCGGAAAACGGGAGGTCCTGGGTTCGAGCCCTGGGTCTGGTCGACAATTTTACATTCTTGTCTTTATTGTAAATGAGGTATACGCTTTACCTGAGCTTCAATTGAACCATTTATACCTTATTTGACTAACATTATCTTAATTTAGAAATATACTGGTTATTAGAAAAACACAATAAACTTTTATAAATTAAGTTCAAAAATCGGTACTTTTAATACTCCCATACATTAAGTCATAAAATACTTCCAGGAGCTAAGGAGAATCAAAAACTGTCGGTACGTTAAGAGATTAAATATGCTCCGGGTACCTTAAAGACTTGAGAATTCTCTCAGTATCCTAAAAGAGAAGAAAATACAGCCGTTATTTTAAGAGTGTCAAAGAATCATCGTGTACCGTAAGGGAGTGAAATATACTCGGGAATCTTATCAGTGTTTTATCCAAACAGTAAGATATGTGTGTACAATTTTAAGTTTGTACGTAGGACTTATTTTCTCCTTCCACTTTTATTCAACGCTTCTTAACTAAAGCTTAAATAGCACGTTAGACGTTATATTTAAGCTCAGCAAGTTCCATAGCCATAGATGCGACGCCAATCTTGGTCCTGGTCACGTTATTTTTATGCATGTCTCCTACACTCAAGGGCCGAAAGGTTGAAATTATACACAAATAACATCGGGTGAAGATCTGTCACATTGACACCGTTTTAGCATGTTTTAATATTCCCACCCCAACCAAATACGTCCGTGTCTTACTCATAAAGTGTTTTATTTCGGATCACCATGAACATGTGGACAGATTTTTGACGATATTCCTATAAGTCGGTGTTTCCCAACGTGCGTCTCACGCCTCACAGGGTCACGTGTGGAGAAAATGAAGACGTCTGGAATTTAAAAACGAGCCGCATGTAGTGTTAATACTTTTACAGAGAAGAAAACGGTTCGAACTCAATTTTAAATAAGCGTTCGTTAAGTGTTCTACGTTATAAAGTTCCACGCTTGATAATTTTCTAGAATGGTATTAACTATTCCTAATGAAATAACAGTGTGTTCTGTATTGGACGATTTCTATGGCTTTTTTTATTTGAGTAACAGGCTAAATAATTAAAAGTAACAGGAATATTTGGAGATTTCTCCCAAGTATTCTATTTGGTCATTAAGAAACATCTACCGGATAACCTAGAGTTCAATCGAATTTCGGGTAATACTGCTTTACTTTTCAACCCATATAATCGGAAGCAAAAATTCTCCACTGATAACAATTACGGCAATATTTATGCTTCTGATTGGGAAGCAATGACTTTCTGGGCCCCACAGAAAGTGAGAAAGGGAGGGGGGACAGAGAGAGAGAGGGGGGGGGGACTTAAAAAGTAGTAAAATATTGTGTTACGTTTCTCAATATATTGTACCTGTTACTATAAATTTGTGGTTGAATATCTTTGTATAACTTTTCTTTGGTACTCTTTTCCTTCTAAGTAAATATTGTTTCACAGGATAAAAACATGGAGAAGGTACAAATACATCCCGCAACGTTTCTCTTTTTCATCGTATTAAAAAACGGGTCATGAATATTTTTAATACATCTCTATAGTTTATTTCAAGTTTATGTCATCTTTGTAGTGGGCTGTAACGTTAATTTACTCTGTTTTATATTGAATTGCTCATATTGTGTGTATTTACAAGTATATACATTTGCAGTTTTTTGTTTAAGTTTTATGTATAGTCCAAATTATCTATTGAAATTTTCTTTACAGTTTATTATTTTATTTTTGTTGTTAATATCTATTTGAATTGTACTACTTCCTCAGCAGAGGACTAATGGAACTAAAAATCTAATCTAATCGTCGCTGGAGCTTCAGAATATTTGGTTGTACTGATTTCTCCATTTCATTCGGGGTATGAAATGTTTCCTTACGTGATCTTTATACCCCAGCTTTCCCCAACACCCCAACGGACAAGAACTTTAAGTATTAGTTTTAATCATAATACGTGTAAATAAATAATAATCACTACTGTTACCAATTCAAAATGCTTTAGAATAGTTTTTATCACAAAGTTTCACACAAAATTCGCAGAACAAAAGCACACACGTAATAGTTATGCATGAAAATTACACAGTTTTATACTGTGCTCTAAACAAAAAAGAAATAGCCAACAGTTCCAATAGATTTTGTGCTAATCCATTGCTGTGATCCGTTTGAGATGCTATTCGCAAAGCACATTGATCGCTAACACCATTAAACATTAAACTTGTCATGCTTTTCTTTAAGTACATCGTTTTTTGAGTTTATTGTATTTATCATACTTTAATAACATATGGCCAAAATGTATCAAACTTTCTGATAAATCTTTTTATCCTTAGAACACGAATTTAATAAATTTGGCTTGTAGGTGAATGAAGGTGACGAGTTCAGCGTAACCTTTGCCAAGAAAAGCACCGAACTAGACCTGTAATTAGCAGCACGAAGAGAAAAGCACTACATTTCATACCCTGAAACGTAGTTGAGGCCAGCGTGACATCAGAAGCAGCCGTTCCCTTTCAACTAGCAGTAAATGAATGTCATTATGTGGAAAAACGCAGCGATTTCCCATTGAATGAGAGTTAATTTTAAATCTCTGTCACTGAAAGTCTGTTATGTACCGCCTGCTAAAAATCGTTAATGTCGCCCCCGAGGGAAATCAGACGTCTTCCAGACCC
Organism: Eucriotettix oculatus; assembly: GCA_034510155.1. Classification (NCBI taxonomy): domain Eukaryota; kingdom Metazoa; phylum Arthropoda; class Insecta; order Orthoptera; family Tetrigidae; genus Eucriotettix; species Eucriotettix oculatus. The sequence continues at coordinate 6,245,454 of CM067378.1, forward strand.
GTGGAACAAGTCGCCTCCTGCCACATGCCAACAGCTGCATTATCATGTAAAAATTTAAATTCCTATCAACCATCATGCGTATCCTATTATACATGATTACGTTTTCTCCAGTGAATTTTTATAGTTTAAATATATATGGGTATCAATTGTCGTGACCAATTACTTATAATACTAGATTATATATTCATGAGATGAAGTAATAAGAAAAATGGCCACTGAAACCATGAATTATAAATGAAGGAGGAACATAATTACTTGCCCCGAAAACATAATATTTCAATACGTGGGGCGAAGTTCAATGAGCAACCGTCAGCTGATAATCACGTCTCACACAACTGGTAAGTGGTATCAAATTTCTAGCATTACTTTTTAACATGTTAGAAAATTAAGAACTGTTCTCAATTTTGAATTCAAATAGTGGCCCAACCAAGTACTGAAGTGGTCATCATATGCATCTGGCCCATCAGTGTACATCCGTTTGCTCGTATATGTAGGCATGTATTTTGGTGTGTAGGCAGGTAGGCCTACAGGCAGGCTCACAGAAAAACAATAGTTGTATTACTTGAAACGTTGTTAGCAGACTTACAAATTCGTGGATGTTTACTTCAGACAGTATGAGATTCGAAATAAATCTCTATTGACATACTCCACCAACATTTTGGATAAGTAAAAAGACGGCCAATAATTAAGCATATATATTTATTACTATTTATTCAAATACTACGTTTCGTCTCCCTTTTGAGACTTTCCCAGGCATACTACAAACATAATATTAAAAGAAATTAGATATGGGTTCAATCTTACAAATTATATGTGTAAAAACCAGGATACCTTTGTTTTCTTGTATTATTTTCTTGTAAATATTTGAATAAGGCTGCTATTATTGCTTAAATTGTTTATAAAATATTGTTGGAGTGAATGAATATTGTTAGAATGAGTGTGGCAACAATATGACATCTGTGGTTGATTGTAGTATCTGCAGTATATATCATTGTTGCGTGGCCAAGCTGCGATTTAATTGCTGTGATCCTGTGTTGTACGTAAAAGCTTCGAGAAGGTTCTCAAAGGAACTTAAACATTTCAACGAAAGAGGGAAACAGTGAGCTGGATTGTAATTGGCAAGACAGGTCACCTGACCCAGTTTCAGCAAGATGGCTGAAACGGGGTTGTAAGACGAACTCGACAGTAATGTCAAATGGAATAGACGTACCACTCCGTGTTTTGGCAGCCTCTGGTGGTTGACTCGGAACTGGAAGGACGTAATTTTTTTAGACAGTGATACAAGAGCACGTTTAACTAAGAAGAAATTCATACGCATGCACAATACATTCAATTGTGTTAAGTAAATTATAAGTCGAGTGTTGGGTGTAGTGGAGTTAACACCTACATTTTTTTGGGAGGACAGGAACGAGCACGTGGTGTACATATTGACATCTGTGGCTGGTGGAGGCCCGCCAATTTATCGTGTTTCAGAGAGTGATGGTGGAGGTCAGGGTACAAAAACGTACATCTTCATCGGGTTGCTGTTGGATGTAGACGGAGAAAACAGCAATAAATTCGTTACACGAGATTGAGAACCTATATATAGTGAGGGCTCATGGTAATGTGTGAAGTGAAGATATAAGCAGCCAAACCAGATCTTGTGTGAGCAAAAGTGTAAAGCTTTCTCATTTTAATGATAAGTTCAAGAAAGATTCAGTTTAATTAATGCCATGTGTTTTGCTTCATTTTTTAGTAGATCCAGCAACTTAACTCTTGAGAGGTCCTAAATAACGCCCTGAGATAAAGATCATTGAACTTAATTATTTTTGTGTTTAATTCAATATAATTAAAAATTGAATAATCTTTTATTAATAATTTTAATTACCCCTCGCTTTAGTATATATATATATCAAATACGGTTCAAATATTACAAATTTAGCAATTTATGTCATTTCATTTACTTCTTGACTATTTACATGTGAAGAATTTAGTATCGCGGACCATCTCCAGCGACCGTTACGACCAAAATAGTGCAGTAACGTTGCATTTTTTTGGAACTTAAATTTTAATAATGAAGAAGAATATTCCAATTTTAAACTACTATACAGAAAGAGTATCGTAAATCTTGTTCAAATTATTCGTGTCATTTTTAACATAGAGTGCATGAGGGAGCAAATAGGTTATTGTAGGCTATTGTAAATTTTAAATCAGGAAACTATTTTGTAAAATTTGGATAATCTTGATCAGCAACAATTCCAAGCTATATTGCCATGGCAGATATTGCTAAACTGCTACCTTAAATTCAAATAAAATGCGAGGTTTTAACATAAAATTTTGTAGTCTCCATAGTGTAGCAGATGCAATGTTGAAATTATATCTACTGCTGAAATATCTTCCTTCGATAATTTTCGATGTTTTCACTCATGTCTTTATGTTTTGGGCTATCTGTATTTGGAAAGTGTCATCATATCACTAGATTAGATGGGGACTGTGATATTTTATGCATAGGCAGTTAAACGGATCACATTGGATTGTAAAGTTAAATTATTGGGTGGGGTGGATTTAATATAATTATAACGTATTAATGATGGGGATTTATTATTGAAAAGGAAATCTAATTTAAGTTTAAAGTTTGGAATTTAATATAAATAAAATCTTTTAGCAATAGCATAGATGGTATTTATAAATTATAAAAAAATATTTAAGCCAATAAATTTACACGAGACTTTTAAATGAGGATTCTCAGTGGGGTGAATTAAGAAGCTATTTGGATTTCTGATGGAAATAGGCCTGAAAATGCGTATTCGCTCTAATTCAAAACAACTATATCCGTGAATGATCTGGATCTGCGTCCCGGTCAGCGACGATGATGATGATCGATGGTGGCTGCATCAAGGTGACATCTGTTTATCATTGTCCGGGCTGAATCTCGTGGACAAATCTGGCGGAGACTCCCTTCCAGCGGCTAGCAGTTTAGTTTTAGGTCAGCATTAGCCAGTCTCTCTTCTTCTCTCAGCGGATAACAATTTAACTTTTTCATCGACTGTCTTCCGTCTCTCAGCAACTTCTCTCTCCCGTCTCCCAACATTTTCTCCCTCCTTCTTCCAAAATTCCTTCCTTTGTAACATTGTTGGGAACGTACATAATTTTAAACCACCAATAAGTTATTATCTTCAAATGCTTTTATTGGCTTTCTATTTGAAAATTGCAGCCAATAGGAAAATCCCCCCCTCCCAAGGCCTAAATACTTACTGTGTTTTGCGTTTCTCCGTGAGATTCCAAATTATCCACGGAACTTTCTATTTCACCAGAGGCAGCCCCCTTATATTTCACGGTGATCCCCTTTTTTGTGAATGGGCTTTCTCTTGCACATTCAAAGGAAATGGTCAATCATTTGTCGCGAAGAATGCGAATGCTCCCCCCCACCCACACAGCCAGGAAAAACAAATACACACACTTTAATATGTTATAGGCTCTCGGCAGTGTAAGGTTTGGTATGTTACGCTATTTAACGTCATTCGTCAGGAACGAAAGGTCTCGAACTGAACCACTGCCTCTACGAAATTAAAGAGTTATACTTGTGGCGTGCGTTTGCACCCCACACATATATTTATATATTAAAAGAACAATTTCCCCCTATTTTTATTAATTTTGTATATATATGTATACAGATAATTATAATGACGGAAAATGTGAAACGTTTGATTGGTATTAAATTAATGTTCAATTGACTATATCGATAGCCAGGAAAGAGGAACAAATCTGTACCATTTCGGAAATGGCAGGTCAGTCCTTGGGACAAAGGCATGAGTTAGCGACCAGCATCCGGTTCCTACAATAAATATCAGGCTATCCCAAGAATTATGAAGGACGACAGACCTGCTCCTCAGGCCATCCTGGGGAGAAAGTTCACACACCCCGCCAGGCAGAAAAAGGCGAGGCAGAAACTTATATCAGAGGAGGCAAAACAGATTTTTCAGATCATAAGAGAGAGTGAACTACATTACGTTTGGAGGAGAGATCAGATGAGAGGACCGAAGAGACATAACGTTATTGAGGAGTAGTGGACGTCAACAGGAAAAATAAATCTTGTTTAAATAGGAGATGGCACGAGAATCGACGCAGAGAACCACCGAGGCAAGCTGACCGATGAAGAGATGCAGCATCATCTCCAAATCCAGGTCTACAAGTCGGTGAAGTACACGATTATGTTTCTCGCCCCTGGCTTGATTGAGTTATTTAAAATTTTCGATGCCCAGTTTGTTTAAACCCACACATGCCCATTATACTCTTGCTCTCCGGTGAGTTTTAGTAAGCAGCCGGACCTAAAGTTTAATAATGTATATATGATTAAAATTTAATTTAATAAAATCTTTAATAATTAAATAAACACCCTGACACCATATACTCATTTAGTTTTTTTGGCCAACGCTTGACTGTCCAATCTTTGTGTCTTGTTTGTGCTGGAGACGTTTTCTCCTGTTAAATGCAGGCATCAAAGCCAGCGAACGGTTCATTCAGGCTATCCACGTTCTACAATTAGCACGTCATAAACACTTTTACAGTTAACAGTTCATTCTTTGAATACTTTCATAACATATGCCAAGAAGTCATTTATGAATTAATTATTTACTAATAAAAATTACTTAAAAAATGTATTAACAAAAAATTAGTAATGCAATACGTTTCATTCACAATTAGTGGACCTCATCAATTGTACGCTATTATTACAGTGAAACGACAATATAAACATAGATATACATGAAATAGGACCAAAGAGTTTATTTAAAATACTTTCATAAATGTTGCTCTTTCTTATTTATATCAGTTCTAACAGCAATTGATAAGTAATGTATAATTAGAGTAATTGGTTATTAGTATAGAATTGTATGTAATGTGTAACATTTCAGACATTAATTTTTTTTAATTAAAAGAAAACTTTATCTGTACAGTGTACAATTTAGTTATGATAATATTATTTACTGACATAACTTGACACATGAATGGGAAAACTGCTCAATAGCAGGCCCCAGCATATGATTGTTTACAGGAAATTATAGAAAATTTTAATAATGAAATGATTATTGTAGTATTTATGATTAGTTGAAGTTCTGATTTCACTGCTCCAAAAGGTCTGTTGGACGTTTTCTTTTTAATCTTCTATGGTGCTTGGGTTGAGGAAGATTGTTTGCTGTATCACTTATTAATAGATTGCTGTGGCCTGTCATAGAAGTGTGGAGCTTGAGATAATTGGAGTTAATGGATTGGAGAACTGTGGGAATGTTTAAATCGCTGTGTAAGATGCTGTTTCTTATGTACCATGGTGCATTTGATATTATTCTTAGTATTCTGTTCTGGGATGTTTGAATTCTTTTGATTTGAGATGCAGCCGCAGAACCCCATAATCCACAGCCATATAGCCATATTGGTCGTATTATTGTCATATATACGAGTCTCTTTATTTTCATTGATAGTGTTGAGTTTCCAGCTAATAAAAATTTTAGTTGTTTTAATCTGTACCTAACTTTTTGAATCACTAATGAGATGTGTGGGGCCCACGTTAATTTAGAGTCAAGTGTCAAGCCGAGGTATTTTACTTCAGTCGCATATGGTATATTTTCACCAAATAAGGTAATCGGATAGTTTGAAATCTTCCTCTTATAAGTAAATTTAACTATTTTACACTTTTGAAGTGATAGCTTAACTCGCCACTTTTTACACCAGTCTTCGACTAGGTGCACATATTCCTGCGCTTTTGAGGCAGCTTCTCGGCATGAACCCTTGACTAGGATAGCAACATCGTCTGCGAACTGGGCTACCTTTACGTCATCTGACACTGGAAAGTCCGAGGAAAAAATTAAATATAGGTAAGGACCTATAATACTACCTTGGGGGACACCAGAGAGAATCAGTGAAGTCGTTGATGTGCTATTCCCACTTTTAACGGAGTATGTTCTTTTATGTAGGTAGGATTGAACTATTCTAAAGTATGTGTCCGGTAGATGTTCCTTTATTTTGGCTAGCAGACCTTCATGCCACACTCTATCAAATGCTTGATACGTATCGAGGAATAGGGCTAAACAGGTGGTACCTTCTTCATACGAGTCCAGAATTTCACTCACTACCCTGTGCAGTTGTTGGGGGCACGAGTGAGCTTTACGGAAGCCGAATTGAGTATCCGGGAGTATTTTGTCAAGATGAGTTCGGAGGTGTGGCATCAGCAGTTTCTCAAATATTTTGGAAAAAATTGAAAGTAGACTTATCGGCCTGTAACTGTTGGGATCATCCCTCGGTTTGTTTGTTTTATGAATCATAGTTATCGTGGCATGCTTCCAGATTTTTGGAAAGTATGTTGTTCGGAGTATGCTATTAAAAATTTGTGTTAGGAACACAATTGCTTTTCGGGGAAGCGCTTTGAGCAAAGGCTGAGTAATCTGGTCGTATCCTGGGGCCTTTCTTATTGGTGTTCTGTTGATGGCGTTTATTACTTGAGCTGGGGTAAAATAAGTAGCGAAAGGTGACAACTGGAGAGGTTCCATTAGTTTGTTAATAATATTCTGTTCGAAAGTTGGGCACGTTGACGGGTTCGGTGTGAATTGTTTTTGCAGCATGACGTTGAATAACTCCACCTTTTCTTTTTCTTGCGTCACATAGCGTAGCGCAGATTTAATTGGAGGGATTTTGTTGAAGTCTCTGGTAAGATATTTAGTTTTCTTCCATAATGAACCGTCACTAGGGTCTAAGGTTGTGAGCATCTGTTCTGTGGCTGCTCTTCTTTCTTCTCTCAGTGCATTCGACAAGTCACGGGTTGCTTTGTTGTACGCTGATTTATGATCTGGGTATCGAGTTCTAAACCAAAGTTTACGGCATTGGGTTTTGATTTCATAAAGTTTTTCGATCAGTGCAGAGTTTTTAATGTTTTTAAATCTTGATAATTTGTTTTTTCCAATTGTGTTACTTGCAGTTTTAGCAGCAGTTTGTATATTTCTTGTTAAGGTAGTCACAGCAATATCGATGTCTTTTCTTGTCTTCAGGGGTACGCCGAGATCTATAAGATCACCTATGTTTCTGGTGTATAGGCCCCAATCAAACGGAAACTGAATTAAGGAACAAAATGAAGTCCTTAGAGTAGGTGTAGAATTTATTTTTAAAACCACTGGGAAATGGTCAGAGTTCATTTCGTATACTACTTCAGGAACTGAACACAATGAAGAGATGCTTTTACCGATGAAAAAATCCAATATATCTGGTGTGTGACCCGAGTCTGAGAAGTAAGTAGGCTCCGTCGTGTGCAATATTTCGAGTGTGCGACTGTGGACAACATCGTGTAGCACATATCCTCTCGGGTTGTTGTAGTTTGAACCCCACATAGTGTGTTTGGAGTTGAAATCTCCGCCGATTAAAAAATGGTTCCCCATATTTGTAAATAAATCATCAAAGTCCTGGGAAGTCAATTTGTTTTCCGGAGCGGAATAAAACGCCCCTACATTATAGGAACGGCCAGAGATTTTTATGCTTACGCAGGCGACTTGGAGTGTGGGCTGACATAGAGATGGAAGTTGAGTGTGATCCAGAGATGATTTGATAAGTATTGCTGCACCACCCTTTCTTGAGCCACTAGGGTGGTCAGCTCTGTACAAAGTATAGTTTGGTACATAAAATTTTATTTGTTCTGCAAGTTTTGTTTCAGAAAGAAGAAGCAAGTCAATGTTATACATCTGTAAGAAGTGAACTAATAGATGATACTTGTTGTTTAATCCTCTAGCATTCCAAGTGCTCACTTGTATGGGGACTTGTATTCGTTGATTCATTTACGATTTAATAACGCTGGTAAAACTTGAGTGATCGTTACTATCAATGGTTGAATTAGGTTAATCAATGAGTCAATTTTATCCATCAATTCCAATAAGGTTTGGCTGGTATCTTTTGGTGGACTGTCTGAAGCGACTTCAGCGTACGAACGATTTCGTGAGTTAGATTCATCTAAATTTTGTTGGAGATTTATTGGACGACTGTAAGTGGTTTCATGCACTTGTATTATGGGTTTTCTTGGAAAAGATTGTGAAAATGATTGTAACTTCTTGTAGTGAGGGCATCCTTTGTAATTCGCCGTGTGATTCCCTTTGCAGTTTGTGCAAGTTGCAGGTATGTTTAGAGGCTTAGTACAATTTGATGTGCTATGGTGTTCTTCGCATTTTACGCATCTTGGGGCCATGTGGCAATAATTTTTCGTGTGTCCAAATTCTTGGCCGTTTAAACATTGTATTACTGATCTCTTGGGTTTTGGTGGTTCCACTTTAATCACTCCATAATAGAGTCTATTTAACTTGTAAATTTCATCGTTAATGGGGCTAGGCTTTAGATCAAGGAAAAATAAAGACAGTGGTTTCTTTGTGGCCGGATGATAGACAGGGGTCATTTGGACAGGCGAGTATCCCAATCCCTTAAGTTCCTCCATTATACTTTGAGTGTCACAGGTATAATGTAGCCCTCTTATGACTACTCTAAAATTTCGTTCGCACTTTAGTTGGAATGTATGAAACTGAGCATTAGCATTTTCTAGATACTTCGTTATCACTCTGTAACCGTGTACTGAATCAGCATTAATTTTAACTTTATTGTTTTGCATAGTTGAATGTTTGAACGGACCTGGATCCAATTTGTTTAGGTCAGCTAGTAAGGCATTCATATTGCTAACATTCGATATGAAGATTGGAGGAGGTTTGATTTGATTTTGCTGGATAGATTGATTTATATGTTCATCAGAGTTCATTGACTCAATTGTGCTAAGTGGTGCAAAAGGATTTGGCGTGATAAATGTGGATACATCTGCAAACTTTGTTCGCTTTGGGTTTGACCCATCAACTGTTCTATCAGGAGGCTCCCCCATCGGAGCAGATTACTAAATAAATGCAACGGAACTTGAAGCTCACCTACTATTGATGTCAGAATTCCACGCTTTAACGACACGATAAGGCTGTTTTGCAATTTGAATACACCAGCAATGACCGTTGGCGCACAACACTAACACTTCACTTTCCGGGATTGAGACCGACGACTGCAGCTTCGTCGACCTGGCTTACTTGACCGCTTCGTACAGACGTAAACAATGACAGACACTGAACACGTCCGTATAGTACAAGTGCTTCCTCGGAACTCAGACATTAATTTCGCATGACATTTAGTTTCGGAGCCTAATGTTTTAACACTATTCCAATTGAAATTGTGATTATTTGTTTTGATATGTTTACTGAGAATTTAATATTTGCCACTAGCCTGTTTCAAATCACAAAAATGTACCATAACGCCAGTTTCTTATGTCTTGTTTGTCTGTCCAATGCAACAAACGTTTCAGTCTTTACAGGAAAATTTATAATCTATATTATGTTAATAAAAGTTAAAGATTCTTATTATAAAATATAAAGAATTGGTAGTTTAATACATGATATTAATATTAGAAATGTATATTATTTGCAAACTGAACAATTATAAAATATTTTATAAATCTTATACAGTATTATGTTTATATAGGATATTTGTAAAAAGTGTAATGATAAAAAAAATAATTTGAAGGAGACTAATAATATTGATCAGCACGTCACAAGAGATAGATCACCTTGCTGATTTTGATCAATGACGGTTTAAATAAAGAATTTATTTACCCTTTGGCTGAAGCTGAAAGTGAAAGAAATTAGAGAACGAAAACTTTCCCGGCGAATGTTGATTTTCACACTGGCCAATGTTTCGTTCAACAAAGTTCCGATGCAAAACTATGCAATCGTCGTCAGGTTAATATTTAACCTGAAGACAATGCGGAAAAAGTGTTCAGTAGCACCTATTATCAATTTACAATATTCATTCTTCATTGAAGCCGTAAAATTATGCCAAGAAGAATGTAATATAGAAAATTGTAGGTAAACTTGAACTCAGGTAAATAAAATAAATGGAAGAATTGACTCTAATTGAAGCACCCAATGCGTACCAAGTTCGATTCCAGGTCCAGTAGATATTTATCGTTCCAAATCCTGCAAAAATGGTTTATAATGAAGTTTTTGCGAATTGTCCATTGTAGTTACATTTCCCTGTGCAATATATTAACATAAAAAAGTAAATACAAGTCATGATTTGAATAATGACGATCCGAGGAAACCATTAGTCTTACTGCAGAACCAGGTTCTCTTCTAAATATGGCCGTATTTTTTCAGGTATTTATTTCATTAGCCAGGAAGAATATGAATTCGATTCTACTTCCTTGCACAAGATAATTCACTAACATCGAATACTGAAATATTCTTGTACCAATCCATTTTAGTGCGCAATATACATATGCCGATGTTTTTTGTTGTTGTGATTTTCAGTCCTAAGACTGGTCTAATGCAACCCTCAATGCTAACCTATCTTGCGCTAAACATTTCATTTCCCCATAACCAGCACAATCCTAATCCTCCCTAATCTGCTTAGCGCATTCTATCCTTGGCCTCCCTCTTCTGTTCTTACCCCTCTAATGCTAATTTTATAAGACCCTCGTGTCTTAAAACGTGGCCTATTAATCTATTCCTTCTCTTAGTCAACGTCCTCCATATTGTTCGCTCTACCCCTATTCTGTTTAGAATTTCCTCGTTTGTGATTTTATCCACCCATTTCATTTTCAGCATTCGCCTATAGCACTACTTTTCAAAGGCTTCTATTCTTTTCCTTTCCCCAACTCCTATAGTCCACGTTTCGCACCCATATAACGCCACGCTCCATACGAACATTTTTAGCAACAATTTCCTAATATTCACACTTATATTACCTGTATTCCATACTTGTCCACCCTCTTCTGTTACAACCCCACACACTTCCCTCTAATGCTAATTTTACAAGACCCTCGTCTTTAAACGTGGTCTATACCTCCTTTTCATTTCTCTTCCCCTATACTCCTTAGAACAACCGGTTATTTACCCTATCTATAAGAGATGGGCGATCCGATCGAGATCTGATTCAAAGAACTATCTCCTTCTGTGGATTATGTGATCATTGAAACGTAAAAAAAGATCGGTAGCTCTTTTGATTCACCCCGCTCCTGCGATTCGAGAGCAACCAACTGTTTGAATCACTCACTAACGAATGAGATCGCGGAAATCAGAATGTTTTCTTTCTGGATACGTTATCGTGGGGTAAAATTAAATTAAGTAATATTGTAACCGGACGTTAATATTAAATTCTCTTATCTGATTTGGGCAAATATAATACCTATTCTGGCTAAATCTTATCGTACAGTTTTTACTTTATTCTCTCAAGATCACTTCACACTATATTATTATTTTACTAACATCTTAATACTAATACAAAGAACATGTGTACAAGATTAGTATTAAAAATTAAAAATTAAACTTATTGAGTGGAAACATACTTTTGTTTTATTTTCCTGGCTGCTGTAGAGTTGTGTAATAATTGTGGCATAACATTTACAATATAAGCATATGTATATGAATATTGCCATTCATTTTGTTCCTCTTTAAAAGAAACATCCTAATCCATTAGCAAACATCCAAATACACCAAATTATTAAAATAAAATTTTCTAAAGATACTTATTTAATTTTATAACAATTTATTTCTTTATTAATAAATAACGAAAAGTGTATATAATTTTTGTAAAAAAATTATGAACTCATATATTCACTAGAAAATGTACATATTAATGGAAAGAAGGTAAGAGTCATATTGTTAAATTTGGTGTGGTGAATAATCCGCGTTCATGCCATTTTGCCATGGTTTCCAAGTCGTCTTCTGACTCCACTAATACTACTATACCGTCGGAAAAGCGAAAGATTTTTATTTCTGCTCCTTGCAGTATGATTCCTTTTCAGTATCCCGTTTTAACGTTCTTCATCGCTCGTTCTACATATAAGTTAAACAGCATGGGCGGCAGACTGCATCCTTGTCTTACTCCTTTTTTGATTACGGCTTTCTTTTCTTGATCTTCTATTCCAATTACTGCTGCCTGTCTCCTGTTATGTTATGTATAAACCTCCTTTCTCTATATTTTATTCCAGTGCTCTTCAAAATTCTAGGAATAGGATAGGAAGTCATACTGTAACGCTTCCCTCCCACTCGGATCTTTTATCTTATCGTCGCAATGCCGGCACGGGCGCCACTGCATATGTAGAAATATATGTTTTTTCTCTTATAAATTAAACTGCAATCGCGAATCGCGAGATCCCGAGGGAGAAGATGGCGGCCAGCGTCGAGCCAAGACACGTGAGTTTTAAATCGAGACTCTCAAGGGTCGTGGCTTTAATGAATTATGGGAGGGATGATATATTCAATAATTAACAAGGGTATATAACAATTCAAACAATTTAATTTAATATTTAATTCCCGGCCAAAGCCCACTCCGACTCCACAATCAATGAATGTTGCGCACAGTCATCCGCTCACTTAAACTCTAAAACCTAACCTAAAATATGATTACAATAATAACGAATTACACAGGACATTATAATGTTGAGTGGCCCGTCCGGTCATTGAGCCCGCAACCACACGAAGGAAAAAGGAAAGGGGAGGGCTTACGGTTTGCAGGTCTCGGTGCGTCGTCCGTAGATCGTGCCCAGGCACATGCCGAAGCAGGAGCGTGTGAGCAGGATCGGTTCTTGACACCTCTGCGCTGTATATATGCATCTTAGACCATCCGCACTCACCAAACTGTCTCGTCTCATTCCTCCTCAAACTTTTCTCTTCCGTCTCTCCCAAAACCGCACCACACCATCTGACTCCAACCAAAACACACTTTCCTCAGTTGCCGCTCACGGCAATCTCTCCATACACACAAGTCCGTTAACACCACAAATAGTAATAAAAAATAATCTCCACACCTTCGTTCACAGCCGACATCCATAATAATAATCTCCACACCAGTCCACTCTGTTTTATAGGTCCCAGACCTGTCCCCACTTCCTGAGGGTTTCCAAATCCAGCTTCCTGTCCAGATGCCTTCACACCACTCCCAGGTCAACGACCGTCAACGATCAAAAACATTTGACCTGCAAAACAGGTCCTTACCCGTGGATTGCTGCAACGACCGATCGTGCACTTATCTCAGTGTCGTGAAAATTATAACACGTTTGACGGGCAAAATCACTTATTACAATACATATATAATTGATAAGGTCAGGAAAGAGAGAGAAAAATGGTGTGGATTACTTCAAGTTGTAGATGAAAATCAACTTTGTGGATTGTAGACATTCTCGAATTTTCTGAGGCTACCGTCCCTTTCAGGAGATAGGGAAATGAATTCCGAGTGACTCTCAGTCGACATTTTTTATACCCTTAATTCAACATAATAGTTTGCTTGGAGTTCCAGAAATAGGTAACAATCTGTTCTCGATTTTAAATTAGTGTAAAGTTTATATAAACTTATGTTACAGATGGAAAATGACAGTAAAATTGTTATAAAAGCTTCGAATTGGTATTCGCTATATTTCAAATATTGGTGCAATATTTAGAAATATTGTGGAATTTAGTGTGAAACAATTCTGCAGTAAGAACACAATAGATCTTTTCAGTTGAAGTTCTCCTTATTTAACACAAACAGTGACAGTTTTGATTACTATCGTAAATGCATAATATGCCAGAAACGTTTGAAGTGTTGCAGATGCTGCTAACGATTTAAGAATTCAGACACTATGATAATAGTTTTTATTCAGTTTAAGGAAAACAGACGAGATTTCCCATACAGAGCTCTGTATGACAAGCAGACATGTAATAGAAAAGCAAATAATATTTTCATATGGCAAGATAAAACAATAGCTACTAAGTATATTCAGTTTATACAAAATAATTGAAGAGGCTGGGTAAACTGCATTTTCTACTTTTTCCCACAGTAATTTGCACAGATTTGTGAATAGTGAATCACTTGATCTTGACTATTTCGAATTGACTACATTTTTTTTGTGCATAGGAAATGCGTTCATTCATACAGCAAATTGCACTTTCACGGAATCAGGCTTGACAATGATGTGATGTTACGTGTATATTGCCACTAATATTTAATTGGTCTGGAAGCTCTCGTTAATGGGTTATTTCCGAGGCGACGGTAACTCTGGCTTTGTTAATTACCCTCCACTCGAGCTATTCAAGTAGCTATATATAGTAAGGAACCTCGTAGTTAATTCAGCATACGTATCCGGAGAGTATTCACGGTAAAATTCCGTGCTAACACTCTGCAGTCATCATTACTTAAACGTGACATATTAAAAGGTTGAACATAACGGACTGATAATTATTTCACAGTTCAATGAATATAAATGAAAAATATGGATTTAGTTACATTGTGTACTATTATTCTAAAGAATTACCTATAGAGTTAATAAACTATAAATAAAATGAAGTAAAAATTATAGGACCGGAAAATTTAAAAGTATGTTTCTACAAGTTTGAAAATATACTTTAAATTCGGTAGTCGAGTCTTCAAAATGAGTTTTATAAACAAATACATTGTCTATCGATAGGAGTTTTATCCCTATCGTAGCACGATTACTTTTAAATCGTATAGGGTGTATTAAATACAGTTCTAAATTTAACTTGAACAATAATATTTTTTATTTGTCGAAATAAATATAAATTCATTTTACAAACTGAAAGACAAAGACAATAAAACAACAAACAATAGTTTTAAAACTCCATAAGCGATGATACAATAATACTGAGTTTAACAAAAACTGAAATGTAGGTGTTAACCTTGTCCTAAGTCTGGTCTGATGCAACCCTCCAAGTTAACTTATCTTGCGCAAGCCTTTTCAATTTCGCATACCCACCACATCCCACATCTTCCCTAATCTGCTTAGCGTTTCCCATCTTTGGCCTCCCACTTCTGTTCTTACGCCACACACTTCCCTCTAATGCTAATTTTACATCCATAAAGAGTCACACTCCATACGAACCTTTTAGCAATGATTTACTAATATTCTCATTTATATTATCCGTAAGTAAATTCATCTTTTTTTGTGAAAACCTCAGTTACCTGTGCCATCTTACTCTTTATGTCTACTTTGTCCACCATACTTGGTTATTATACTGCCCAAGTAGCAGAAGTCCTTAACCTATACTTGAGCATGAAATGTCATACGACAGGGATATGGTAGTGCGTATTGCCGATGATGCAAACTGGTTAACAATAACTAGAGCTTTTTATATGTTAAAGGTCTCGTCCGAGTCAAATAAGACTGAGACAAGGAACGCTAATTTCTCTCGACAGTCCCTGCCTGGATTTGCTAGAAAATACTTCGTGGCAGAGTAAAGTAGGGTTGATCTTGCAATTACTTTCAATGACATCACTTCACTAGTGAATACCGCATTGCCCATCCAACTTTTAAAATTTACTAAGAACGCCAACCTTCTCCAGTTTCTTTAAACAATAAAATTGACAGTAACCGACCGCGGTCCTGTATTTTTGTGTAGTATGAAGACCATGTGAGATATAAAATCTTTTTCATAATTACTAACAACTTCGGATGTTCATCGCTAAAATAAAAGGCTCTTTAAATTAACAAATTTCATGCTAAACA
Source organism: Eucriotettix oculatus (assembly GCA_034510155.1). Lineage (NCBI taxonomy): Eukaryota > Metazoa > Arthropoda > Insecta > Orthoptera > Tetrigidae > Eucriotettix > Eucriotettix oculatus. Next base: position 6,260,986 of record CM067378.1, read on the forward strand.
AACCAAAGATAAAAATGGTATGAAAAGTACTAGGAGCAATAGATATTTGTGTTGTTAGCAGTGTTATAGAAGTCACTGTGTTCAATTATGAATGATGGAAGAGGGAAAATCAAAGTAGTTGTCAAATTGCGGCGTGTTAACTTTGGTTCACTACAGTTTTCATTTGAAATTGGTAGGTGGTTCGCACGTGACTTCGCATATTTCTGAACGTAATCGCCCTGGAAATAAGTAAACTTCTTTCACTCCCGTTTATGAAATAATACGTTAAAATTTCTTTTTTAATACGAAAGTGAATAATATTGACAATTGCTGAAGAGCAATGGAAACGATATCTCGTTGAAATTTATGTTGATGTTGTTGTATGCAGTCCTAAGTCAATGCTAACATATCTTGAGCAAGCCTTTTATTTCCTCAAGTCTAGCATAACACACATCCTCCATAATCTGCTTAGCGTATTCCATCCTTCCCTCCCTCTTCTGTTCTTACCTCACAAGACGCTCATGCTTTAAAACGTGGACTATTAATCAAACCCTCCTCTTTGTCACCGTCCTCCATATTGTTCGATTTTCACCAATTCTGTTTATAACTTCCTCGTTATTGATTCTATCCATCCATCTGATTTTCAGTATACGCCTATAGCACCACATTTCAAAGACTTCTATTCTTTTCCTTTCTCCAACTCCTATCGTCCACGTTTCGCACCCATATAGCGCTACGCTCCATATGAACATTTTTAGTAACGATTTTCTAATATTCACACTTATATTACCCGTAAGTAAATTCCTCTCTTTTGCGAAAATGTTCCTTACCCGTTCTATCCTACACTTTATTTCCCCTATACTTCTACCGTCCCTATTTATTATTCTTCCCGAGTAGCACAATTCCTTAACTTTCGTCAAAATATCCCTTCCTAATCTAACAAACACCCTTTGTTATTCCACTGTTTCCCAAACTACACTCCAAAAGTAGTTTTCCCTCTATTAATCTTCATGTTATACAATTCCTCCAAGACCCCGTTCTTGCCATTTATTATGGTTTCCAAAACTTCTTCTGATTCCCCTAATACTATAATATTAATACTACAATCATCACACCGATTATGATTAAAATAACATTCCTTCAGCTTAGTGCAGGGGTCGCGAAAATTTGAGAGCTCAAAATATGTCACTATCACGCGCCCGAGAAATTACTGTGTAATCAAATATTGTACAGGTTTATAGTATAATATAATGCACGGTAAAAGTTTAAAACCCTGACCGTCAGTCCCCAAGACCTTATGGTGAGTTTTGACGTGGTTTCATTATTCACGAAAGTACCAGTTACCGACACCTTGGGACTTCTTTCCAGACACTTTCCACCAGAATTCATCGGACTATTTAATCACGTCTTAACCACAACTTACTTTCAGTATTCTGACCAATACTATGAACAAGTGGATGGTGTTGCGATGGGTTCCCCTTTGTCTCCAGCCATCGCTAACTATTACATGGAGTATTTTGAAGATAAGGCTCCAGAATCTGCGCCGATGAAACCAACTTATTTTTATCGTTACGTCCACGATACTTTCGTTATTTGGCCACATGGTTCCTAACAACTATAAGACTTCCTTTGTCACCTAAATGGGATACATCCCAACATCAAATTTACCATGGAAGTAGAAAAGGAGGGAAAACTTCCCTTTTTGGACATTCTTATTAAAAGGAAACATGACGGCACATTAGGTCATAGTGTTTATAGGAAGTCCACGCACACGGACTTATACCTAAATGCTATGAGTTTCCACCCACCGGCGCAGAAAGTCTCTGTATTGAAAACTCTTGTTCACCGAGCCCAGGCTATTTCCGATCGCCAAAGTCTTGCTGCAGAGATCAAGAACCTTAAAAGGATTTTCCGGGAAAACGGTTACTCAGTAAAATAAAGTACTAAGGCTCTTAGCAATAAGGAAAAGGAAAGGAGCATGGATGACTCACGGAAGACCAACACTGCTTTCCTTCCTTATGCTGGGAACGTGACAGGAAAGATTAGCAGAATGCTGTCTAAATACAATTATAAAACATTCTTCTATACCCAGAACAAAATTCGTGACCTTCTACGACCGGTTAAAGACAAAGTAGGCCTTAGAACTCCTGGGGTCTACCAAATCCAGTGTGAATGTGGTTTCAATTATATTGGTCAGACGGTCAGGACCATAGAGGAGAGAGGAAAAGAACGTGAAAGAAATATCCGCCTCAAGCAACCCTCTAAGTCTGCGATCGCTGAACATACCATTCACACGGGGCACAAGATGCTTTTCCATGATACAAAAGTCTTGCATAAATGTGGTAACTACTGGGATAGCGTACTAATGGAGGCGGTAGCGATAAAAACCGCCAATTGCAACCTTATGAACCGGGACCAAGGCTTTCAACTCAGTAAAGCCTGGGATCCGGTACTGAAGAAATTTGGAAGAGAGGACAAACAAAGTCCAAGTACCATAATTACGCCATCAACAAGCGATTGCTTGAAATCGACCAAAGTCCCTGAGCCAGCAGAGAAGGCAGGGCGTTACCTACCGAGACCAAGAACCTAGGCATGGACTATAAAGTCGACGCACAAACCACAGAACTGCTGGCAGACACATTAGAGGCCACGTTCCAACCGAATGACGATCCATCAGATCCGACATTCACACTGGAAACGGACCAGGTGGTTACACACTTGTTAGCCCAAGAAGTCGCCGAGCCTCTACGGCATACAAACATTTCTGAAATCAGGTGGGCCATACGACAAACTCACCCCAGTAAGGCGCCTGGTCCGGATGGCATTCAAAATCGAGTGCTCAAACAGCTTTCCCCCAGAGCACTCGAAGAGATCACTAATATCACGAATGCCATCTTCCGCACACAACATTTCCCGGACGCCTGGAAGCAGGGCAAGGTCCTGACCTTCCGGAAACCCGGGAAAGACCACGCACTTCCGACAAACTATAGGCCCATAACTTTACTTTGCTCCCTAGGTAAAGTTGTCGAGAAGGTCATGTTGCGCAGAATCACACAACACTGCACAGAAAACGATATCCTAAGGCAGGAGCAATTCGGCTTTAGGAATCATCACTCCACAACACTCCAGCTGCTGCGAGTAGTTGAACACGTCACAGAAGGGTACAACCTGGCAAGGTCTACGGCAGCCGTTTTCCTTGACGTCGAAAAGGCTTTCGACAAGATATGGCATAACGGTCTGATACGGCGGCTCAATGACTGTAGGTTTCCGCTGGGACTAATACGGCTGCTGCACTCATACCTCTCACGCAGGACATTCTTAGTTGATATCAACACCTCCAAGTCCACTATAAGGGGAATACAAGCAGGAGTGCCTCAAGGAAGTATCATTGGGCCAGTCCTACACAACATCTACATAAACGATGTCCCCACAACACCAGAAACCCAGGTCGCCATATTCGCAGACGACACCGCCATCTTTGCTCAGTCGAGGCGACCATCGGCACTTAACAATAAATTACAACGCGCACTCAGGACACTCGAACCATGGTTAACACGATGGCGAATTAAAGTTAACGTTGGTAAATGCGAGGCACTCCTACTAACACGTAGGGCACGACACGCACGCCTACACAAAGACTGTCGTCCACTCACACTCCACAATCGCCCGATTCATTTCCGAGACGCGGTTAAATACCTAGGAGTTTCAGTGGATCCGGCCCTAACATGGAAACTCCATACCACGAACACTATCAGAAAAGCAAACATCAGACTAAAACAGCTATACCCTATGCTTAACAGAACAAGCACCATAAACACTTCCACTGCTCGCGCCCTATACCTAACACTCATACGGCCAATTCTGACGTATGCAGGACCAGTCTGGGGCTTTGCAGCCAAAACCCACCTTCGTAACCTCCAGTTTGTACAAACCAAGGTCCTTAAAATCATCGCCAAGGCACCTTGGAGGGCACGCACTAAAGACGTCCATCGGGAATTGAATATTCTGCCACTAATGGACGTCATCAGAGAACATGCTGTACGTTTGTACAGCAAGACACAATTCTCACACAACACTATCATAAAGCGTCTGGGTAACTATGATCACACCCGCGACACCAAATACAGACGCCCCAAGCACCTCCTCCTCGAACCCAACACTTAATGATTGTCTTTACATGATTTACTGACCACGCTTTCTAACGGACTGTTACAGGACATGCTCGGCGACCCAGACGTGAAGGAGAAGATGTGGATCGACGCGCATGATACCCAAGCCCAACTACTAACAATATCCTACCAAAAATTACCAAACGCATGTTGCTGTCGCACAAGAGCAGTATACTAGCTTCTTGTGCCCTTCAACCCTTCTTACTATCGCTGAGGTTTTTTTCCCGGTAAGGCGACCCTTCTGGTCAAGTTATCGGCACATTTTTCCCTCAGCCCTATGCTCTTCATTCTGTCTCTCTCACAATCTATCTCCGTGAACGACCGTATTAAAGGGTATTATGCCCTCAGGTGCGGATCAAACACAAAATCCCGATCCTTGTGTTCCAGTTAGTGTACTAACAGCACGTGCAGAGGGGGTGTAGAATATGGTAGACCCCCATGCGGGCGGTGCGAGCTTTCAGGGGGCACCGCCCTTGGGGCCTTTGGCCCATAAAAAAAAACACAGGACGGCACTTTCACTTGAGAACGATGGCAGAGTACGCCATCGAAACGTCGTGGCTTAAACTCCATTTAACCCGGGTGGAAACCCAAGAATTGTTTATTCAATAAATAACTTCTTTAAAATATATGATATACCACAAAATACTCTAGAAAAGAATTAAGCGCCACATTCTTTCACACGGTTAGAAATAGCAAATTTCACGTAAGAAAGTTTCCAGGTTGATCTTTTGTGTATGATTAAGTCGATATTAAAATACAGTGCATTTCTGAATATCCTAGGCTCTGTTCGCAACAATCAAACTCGTGGTGCAGTTGTGCCAGACGCAATAGAACAGTAAAAATATTTCATTAAGTTTATTGAATATATGAACCATTATCTTTCTTCATATCATTAATTAGTCATTTACACTCAGGGAAAAGGTATTCATAACAATGCTATTATAAGTTAACCCTAAAATTTTTCAATGAAAACTCTTACATTCACAAAGCTAAAAGTTCGAAAGGTTTATGAGATGAGATAGGCGTGTAATGGGCAAGAAATCTGTCAGTCAGCGCTACCGATTCGAAATATAAAAAAAAATATTTTGACTTTAGTTTTATGCGTGTAGTTAATATGGCAAACGTACAGTATAATAACGGCGGACAGATTTAATAAAATTTTGTTGAACTTAATAATGAACTCATAAGGCTGGCAACAGACTTAATTTAATATCTCAAATGCGAGCCTAATAAATATTGCGGAGGTGAGAAACTCCCGTCACTCACAAGCTCCTCAAATTATTTGCATACAATGTAGGAATTTATTAAAGTCAAATATCCCCATGGATGTATTGAAATCTAAGTCCACTAATTAAGATGTTTAACTTTCAATAACTTGATAAACTTCTCCTTTCTTGCTCAAAATGCAGCAGAAGCTGAAAATAAATTTACAATAAATAAAAAGACGGCCAAAAAGTGAGCATTATCACTACTTATTCATAAAAGCGAAGTTTCATCTCCTTTTTGAGACTTCCTAAGGCTTACTTCAAACATAACATTTCAATAAATAAATATGAGTTCTATGTTATATATTTCAATTTATATATAAAAACATAGTTAAAAACTTACAAATTTAGCAATATATCAAATTTACTTCTTGATGTACTGCTGTTTGTAAGATTTTAACCACGTTTTTTATATATGAGTTAAAAAATTGTAACATAGAACTCATTTAATTTATTGTAATATTATGTTTGTAGTAAACCTGAAGAAGTAATAAATTGGAGATGAAACGTCTCTTTTGTGAATAAATAGTGATATATTTCATGCTAACTTCTTGGCCGTCTTTTTATTTATTGTAAATTTTAAAATCAGAAAACTATGTTGAAAATAAATTTGATATTACAACAAGCCATTTAATTGTTATCATCATAATGAATCGTTTACAAGGCTAAGAGAATTTAACCTTAGCTTGTCCACTACGGAATGAAAAGGCACGCTTTAATATGGAGATATTCATGTAGAATAATTACAGAAACTCTGGACCAATGATTTGAAAAAGACGAGTAAAATTTCAAGTTGATGCAGATGAGCTAATTGAATATTCATGAGCGATAAAAACTGCGCTTTGCCGAGCTCAATCCTATCTATTTTATCTGACAGGACTCAAACGCGCCAAACGTAACATTTTATTCGAACGCTTAAAAGGCACAATATTACAAATATATGCATAAAAATTAATAAACATTTCAGTCTTCATTTCTCGTGAATATTATCAGTATTCATTCAATAGTCATCCAAGTTCTGAATAGACTATACAAGGAAAATTCAGTAACGTGTATAGTCCGTTCAGATTTAATACCTGAGATATTACCATAATAAAAATTATGTGAATAAAAAAAGTATTCAAAATATTGTAACAATTGCTACTAATATAATACTAATAAACATTTCATCACGTAGAAAAACGCTACTCATAGATCTTAGCCGTGTCACTATTATCTATAAACATTTGTGTGACAAAAGAAGATATGCTTACGAAAAGGTCATTAAGTAAACTTCAAATTGGTCTTTCACTGCATTTAAGATTTGAATTGAAAATTATCATATTTGGAGTTCATTGATGTAGCATGAAATATTTGCTAATAATGGCTTATTTAAATTAAATCAAAAAGAAATCAATCATTCAATTTATAAAAATAAGATGAACTGTCTAGGTTGAATCACCCTCTAAGAGTGCATCCTAGTCCGTTATCTACTCAACAGAAAACATCGTACGGCAAAGACATCTTCCTCAAACAGAAACAAGTCATCATTACTGTGGTGAAAGACTCAAATCAAGGACTAAGTAAGTAAGGTGACCAAATTTACTGGACCACAAAATATATAGTTTGTTTAAGAATACCAGAATAATAGAATATGTGTATTCATGGCTATCAAACACGGGGTAGATAAATTTACATCAATCCATTAAACTATAAAAATTAAATAGCATTATAGTTCGTGAACTATAAAAATGAATGCCCCGTGCTCAATAGAGAAAGTAGAAGGGAGAGTGGAGAATTGTCTGGAGAAGGAACTTTCCCTTCAAGCTACTGACATTGTTCAAAGCATATACAGACTGAGGCACGGTTCTTTAGTTATGTTCCCTGCAACCCAATCCACAATCTACTTAAAAACCGTGTCTGTTAGTCTCGACACAGACACATTAAATATTATCTAGAAAACACCCTAATAAAGATGCCATATGGGTTTCACCCACATGTGACACTTTATCAGTATAATGTTTCCTGTCTAACCCTGTCTGATCCCATTTTTCAGAAAAAACACTCTAGTGAAAAGGCCACGTGCTTTATACTCACATGTGACCTTTTTATCAGGGTGGGAACAAACAGCCATGTGGCTTTCCCCAAAAACAGATGCAAGTCTGGCCCTTGCCCCTTAGACTGATAAGACTCTTGTATAAAACTAAGGCGAGCTTCTGAGGAGACATCAGACTGCTCATGTAACTGCAACTGAACTCTGTAAGCTGTTCCTAATAAAACACTGTTAAGAACTCAATTGTGCAGTCATTTCTTAGACGAGTTCGACACTTACACAGATCCAGAACCTGTTATCATCGTTTGCTGTCTTCAACTACGGCCGGGATTGGCAAGCTGTCCATCATCCAGATCGACCAACGCTATTGGAGGTGAGCGACAACTTCTTCAACCATTAAGAAGCTTTCTGCCCGCCTGCCGATCAGCCTTCTGCCTATCCAACTCTACTGTGTCAACTCTCCGGAACAAGATGTGCCGCTATACATCGCCTAGGAGGTGTAATCGTTCAAAATTCTAACTATATTTAATTGGGGGAAATGCTTAAATCGTGTGATTTTCCGAGGCTTAGGGCCCGTTCACACGATAGTCACAGACGTTTAGTCAAAGACTATGGAAGTCAGCTGGGACAGCAGGTACCAATTAGTTAGCATTGTGACTATAGTAGGCGTTCACACGAAGGAAAGCTTGGCTTGACTAATTCTGTCTTTGAGGTATGACTATCTCAAGACTTTGAGTCAGCAGATGCGCCCTGTTCCATATGGTTTGCATAGAGTTTTGTAATTCCATTCAGACGGTAGTCAAAGTCACCGATAGTCACGCCGTTCTCGACAGATTTTTCTATTTCTTTATGTTTTTGCTTTATTTTTGCGCAATGAGTTTTATCGACACCGAAAAATTAATTATTGTAGTGTATAAAAGAAAAACAATATGTGATATGTGCTGCAAAGAATACGGTCACAAAATAACTAAAGAAAGTTCTTGGATTGAGGTGTACGAGGGCTTTGCTGAAATGCCACTGGAAGAGCAAACGAAAATTATTAATTAGTAAAAATACAAAATATTATTTATGCTAGTACTGTTATCTAAATTTAGTAATATTTTTCGTATTAGTCGCGCGTCGTAGAATAACGCTTAAGCATAATATTATACAGTAAATAATTATTGTTTCAATAAAATAAGTAAATTTTTTACTGTCTGTCTCAACTTCTTTTATTTTTCGTCAACAGATATTTCAACCTATTGAAATGTTAAAAATAGTGGGCAAATTTATAGGTGGAGGTATATATATTTAATTTATCACTGTATAATATATACATATGTATATTAGAATTTTTATTTCAATTTAGTATTATCACATATGATAGAGTATCATCGCAACCTGAGCACTTGTACCGTGAGCACTTCTCTGATTTGAAACACAAATTCGGCATTCTTAAGTATCGCCGATAAGGGGCTGATGGTTTACTTAGTAAGACGATCAGGAATTCCCCTTTTTGCGGAAAATACTATATTACAGCCCCGTCTTCTCCTCGAAGACAAATTCCAACGTTAACACATTCCAAGATTGAGGAAAACAGACATTAACTTTCCATTCAAGTCGTTCGCCGAAGTCTACAGAAAATTTTTGAAGAAAACAGGGGTTGAAAATACATCTTTGAAACTCAAGAATGAGTACGTGCTCTTATTTGTTAGATTTCATTTTGACAGCAGTCCACTACACCAATTTATTCACAATGTAATTAATTTGATCCATATAAAAGTTACTTGAAGATGTCTACAAAGATGAACGAAATATCGTAGTTATATTAACCGTTTGATGTTGATGATGAATAGATAATAATAAATCCTTTGATGGACACTGTTTTAAAAAATTATATTATTTCAAACGGTAGCTTTCTGCAGCTGATACTGGCGTATCCATCCTATTATACTTAAAAACAATTCTATTCAAATAACAGCATAATCAGTACAACGTACTTGGTTACATTTTTGTGACATAATACACAAAAATGCTTTTCGGAACCATTGCGGCCGCTAAAATGGTCTACCTGCCATGCGATTCAAGGGAAGAGGGGGTGAGGTGCAGGGTGGGGGTCCAAGTCACTTCCCTTTGCCTTAAGTCGCTATTCACACGGAATTTTATTGCCTCTCTCGAGACTTGACTATGATGAGAACGCGCCCTTAACCTTGGAGTGAAAAGTGGACGCCGACAAAAGGAGGTGTCATGTGCCGAGACGCCAGTAGGATTACCAGGGTAAAAAGGCCCAAAGTTAGCGGCGTCAACCGAAAAATATATTTTTCGCACCGGGGAAATACCAGGGCAAAGGAATATTTTCCCATAAGAAATGCCATTTGAATGGTAAATCACGGCTCTGGAAGGGAGAATCCGAGGTGTCGAAATGGCGAACAGGAACAGAATTTGGCATTCTGGACCCACTTCCGCCAAGGTTAATCTAAGGTATTGTAAACTCCTGGGACGAGCGGGTTTATTTACCATTTTGCCATTATGTTAGCTATTTACTCTCCCAAGCCACGAACACCCTTACAGAAAGAGCTCAATATAAATGCCGGAGGAAAAAATGGTCATATATTTAATAATTTACGTAAAATAAATTATAAGCACTATAATCTTGCCTTGTTTATTATTATTATTATTATCTAAAACCACCCAAGAATAGGGGTATAAAAATCGTCGACGTAGAAATTATGCAGAAGTGGAGAGGGAGCGGTACAGACAGAGGATGCTTAGATTGCTGTTCATCCTTTCCTACCTGTAAGTGAGTTTAATACATAATTTATCGAGGATCACGAGTGTTAAAGTGTAAAGGTGTAGTCAAATTCGATATTCTGCCTATTTAACTCAAAACAAAAGTACAAAAATTATTATTGTAAACCCACGCTCTGTTTCACGAGTGAAAATTTTCGTAAAGTTTTGCGATATTTTCAATAATTAAATATGGAACCCATAGATCTGTCAAAATTTGAATATACCCACATTCAATTGCTACCGGAATTTGATGGATCTAACTCTTGCAGTTTAGACTATTTTATTGCTAGATGTTATTCATTTCTATCAAACTTCAATAGGGGAGAAGCAATTTCTCATGCCCTTTTAATTAATGAATTTTTGTTTAATAAAATCAAAACTAAAGGGAAAAGAACGGTGAATTTTTGGTGTTAAGGCAAATAACAGTTACGCAAAATTAAAAGAAAAAATTGTGAGGAAATATGGAGATGTGAAAAACACAATGAGCCCCATGCTCAGTATCATGAATCGTATCTTGAATCGTTAACATCTACGTATAAAAACCTTTTCTAAATAAATTACTCAGATCAAATTTTAGAATTAAAATTGAACGAAGAAGAAAGCCTGAGTCTTAATATTTTTAAAGCTGTAATCCTGGAACCATATCGTCCTTACCTCCAATATGCCCAGACTTAGGCCACGCCATTAGGCCATGTCGCTGTTGCGATAATGACAGAGCGTATGAAAACTATATCGATCAATTACGAAGCCCACAAAAATTTTATCATCCATCATCAAACAAAACCAATAATTTTAGGCCACCATTTAACGATTTCAGAAATACCATTTTCCTTCCAGAATTTTAACTCGACTAGACCACCACATACACAACGTATTCTACAATTCCCACCGCGACGGCATGATCTACAATTTATGCCCAGACCAACCACAATTTGTCCCATCTAATCCAATCCTACAAAATTTCAACAATCTCCAAGGATGCGAAATCGTCCTTACCCTACACCGAATAATATCGGAAGACACTTTCAAGGTAATCCGTCCAATGCTATGTCTGGAATTTCTACTATCAAAACTAATTTGAAGTCTCACTTAGAATCAACGGAAGATACTTTCCCCGAAGACATTCTTTCGGAAGAAATAGATCAAACCTATTCACCCGAGTGTTACAATTGCCCACATGTAGACTATCAATCAATGGAAGATTTTCCCACCGCAATCGAGAAACAGGATTTTCACGAGGCCAGGCCGTCCAACTCGAAGACTTAAATAATATAGAAAATATGACCATTAGTTCCAACAAAGAAGACCCCATTTTCACTTAAAACCTAACCTAAATAATAACCGGAATCAAATAATAGTAAAGTATAGAAATTCACACAAATTTTATTATTATTTTTATTAATTATTTAGTACATAAATAGCCTGTTATATTCATAACCTTACAAGAATTGCGTTACAGATTTCTTCTATTATATATATATATTTACAAGAATACTAACTAACTAACTAAAACTAGAGACAGAAGGGTATAGGGTGAAGGGGATAGGAGGATGAAGGGAAAATGCTGTAAGATCACAGGGTGTCCTTGTTTCTTTTTATCCTATTAAGGTACAGTCCATTGATCCATGGCCTGAGAGGAAGTGTATCAACCTGTTTGTTGGTTGGAGGTGACACATGGCTAATCTATCTCTAACATCAGGTAGAAGGCCATGGACTCTTCTGCCAGTGTTAGATTAATCCCATCGTTTTTGACAAATATCACGGATAATTTCAACAATATCTCTCTTGCATCTTGCTTCTCTGCCTAATATATCTTTTATTTTTCCTTGATTATTCCTTTTCAGCCAAACTTGAGCACCTCTCTTTCTCACCTCTAGGTCCAGAGGGACTATACCCAGAAGAACTGTTAGTGCGTCTGTCGATGTAGTACTGTATGCCCCAGATATTCTGATCAAAGTTCTTCTCTGAATTTGGAGGTTTTTATTGCTAGAGTTTGCCAGTTTCAATCTGTGTGTCCATGAGCTGGCAGCATATCCCGTTATCGCTGCTAGAATGGTCGCATGATATGATTTGAATATGAACATAGGAAGTTGAATTTTGGCTGTTGCTATGCTAGTGATTTTGTTCTTTTTATTTTATCTTTTCATTTTAACTTCTTCTATGTGTTGGCGAAAAGTTCTGCCCTCATCCAACCACATCCCGAGATTCCTTAGGAACTTGCATCTTTTAATCGAATCGTTGTTAATTTTTATAAAGGGATTCCGCTTGAATGTACCTATCAATTCCAGATATCTCGTTTTGTGCCTGGAGATTTCAAGCTTACTTTGGTTCCACCACAAGTTAACTTGCTGCAAGCAAAGCATTGCCTTAGCTTCGATCTCCGTTCTTGAGTCGCCCTCAACAACTATCATAATATCTTCAGTATAAGCCACACCTCCGCGTTCTCGGTCATTTGTGAAAGATTTGTTAGTAGGTTCTCCATGCACAAGACCTAAAATATGGGACCGCACACAGATCCCTGCGGGAAACCTTTGGTGGTGGTTTTTCGATCGAGTTAATTGGGCAGCTCAGAGTGACTCGACTACCATAGCAGTAACTTTTAACAAGATTGATTAGCACTTTAATCTAGCTATTAGGGCGGGCAACCTCAAATTATCAAAAGCACGAGCAATGTCAATTGAGATGGCAAGTACGTATTTTTTATTACAGATATCTGTTATCTCTAATACCTTGTTAATGGCATCGTCCGTTGATCTACCCTTCCGAAAGCCGTACTGATGTTCGCAAATTCCTTTTAGATGTCTAAATCCTGTAATTATTTTGTATATTTGTTTTTCGGTAATTTTTCCTAGTGAATTTATTAAACAAATGGGCCTGTAAGATTTAGGGCCAGTTTTATCCTTGTCCTCGTCCTTCAGCAACACTAGGAGTTTGACTCCTTCCATGTAGTAGGAAACCTGCCTTGGGCTAAACAAGCATTAGCTAACCTAGTAAGGGTTGTCCGAGATGGCTTGTAGCATCTCATTGTTGATGCCATCTTGCCCGATGCTTTTCCATTTTTGAGGTTTTTAGTTATAGCTTTTACCTCGGAATCGCTAAAAGGTTCTACTAGAATGTTGTTTGCCCCTTCTTTTTCGCTATTTTTCCTGATCCTTTTCTGACCATCATTTTCTATATCAGGATTAACCTCTGGAAGTAGTCTCCGCATCAAAAGCACTGCTGAGGACCGCCAGTCTATGGTCATCTGACCCTCCGTCTATTATGATCGGTTTCAAGGTTAACTATTTTCTTTACGGCTTTCCCCAAGGGTCTATCGTAAGGATGTCAGGCACGTACCGTTCCCAATTTTCATGTTTCAGTTGTTCTGTTCTTGCTTTGTAAATTGCTTTCTTTAATCTGTACTCATCTAGAAGTCATTGCCTGTCACCGTTCGGCTGCGAACTCTGATATTCTGACCTTTCTTTCCTTACCACTTTCATTTTGACTTGGAGTTCATCGCACCAGAAGCCTAAACTAGACCTTCCGCTCCCCCTTTCGCAGCATCGTGAATTGCTTTTTCTTAGCCTATCCGAATTATCTACGTCGCTAAATTCCGTTACCACTTCCGGAGGAGTGAATTTTTCTTTTAACAATGACCAATTTGCGTGTTTGACATTGTATGTGGGGTTCGCCGTTTCTGGATTTAAGTTAATACAAGTTTGCTTTTCGAACCTGAAGCTTATGATGTTATGATCACTGGTAGTCAAGTTCTGTTCCACCTCCTAGTTGCAGGAGTACTCTACCGCAAGTCGGTTTGCCACCGTGACGTCAATGTTCGATTTTGCTCCCGCTCGATTCTTGAACGTGTGGGGCCTGCCAGGTCTGTTCACAATTTGCAATTTTAGTTCTTGGAGATCTACTAATTTTTCTCCTCTGTCATCAGTTATGTTGCTATGCCACAGTTCAGATTTGGCTTTGGCATCCATGGTGTACACCACTGGCACATTTTTATAGCAGTCGTTGACACGCCTAATTCTGTCGAGGTTTGGCTCAATAGCATGGCAAAATTGAAATAAATACTGAGCTTCACAGATGTGATCCCCGTCGCGTACACAATGATCGTCTTTCCCCGTGCACAACAACCTGAGCCGTAGTTGGCAGTCCTGGTATGCACCCGCCCTATAGTATACGGCTCTTGTATACATACAATGTCAATCTGCCGTTCATCCACTAGTCTCCTGATTTCGTGAAGTACCATAGCACTTCTCATGGCGTTAATTTATAAAAAATTTTATGTTACTAGATTACGGATTATAGGTGACATAGTGACATGCAGCGCCTTTCTTGGTTTGATCGAAGGCTTTTTTACCATGTATTTTCACGAAATCCTCATATAAGAAATTAATATTTAAGCATTCGTCCCTTCTTTCACATGTTTTTGTAATAGAATCCAAAGATCAATGAGATCGGTTGGAAGTCCCTCAATCTTAATAAGCATTCTCTCTACAGCCTCCGGAAATGGGAACAGGATCGAGTTGCCGTTAGGGTGCAGGCATCTGGTTGTATATTTTAAGCATCTCATTAAGTTAGATGATTCTTCGATTTTCCTTAGTGTCATGTTATACTCTATATCTACGTAAACTTCTATTGGGTCTTTGAAATTCTTCCCACCCTTGTTACATTTCTTTCCTCTTTTGTTGCACGCAATGTATACAGGCGATTCCTCATTCTTTCTACACAAATTATTAAAACAAAGTATATTTTAAAAATTCAAACGCCACATAAGTCACTACCGAAAAGAACCTTTACCAAGATTTAAAAGACTCCCTACTCAAAATTATTATTCCTTCCAATAAGTATGCTGTTTCTTTGATGAAGAAACTTTAGAAATACCATTCATCAGAACTTGTCAAAAATTATTCAATTCAGAACTCCTAATCAATAGATCATCAACCTTCCTAGAAGACGTGGAAAGTCAATACCACGTAATTAATCATAACGGTATAAACGAGACAATAGAACAATTGCAGACGAAATACTATTGACCACACCTTTGAGTTGATATAATAAACCAATGTAACCTTTGCCAACGTAACAAATATGAAAGGCGTCCTAACAAAGTAGATAATCAAGGACCTTTATTAGCCGATCACTCATTTGCGCAATTACACGTCGACACCTTCCATTTCGAACAAAGCCGTATTTTGCCTATCCTTGACGTATTCTCAAAATACGGCCAGGCTTACCGGAACTGCTCAAGCAGTACTGACGCAACTGCAGGTTTACTTTTCACATCATGGCCTGCCAAAGAAAATTACCCACGACTGAGGCGGCGAATTCGAAAATAATATAATTAAAGACTATTGTAAGGCTTCCAATATTGAGTATCACTCTACTACCCCACTTAACTCATCATCAAATTCTCCGGTAGAACGTTTCAATTCAACATTACTATAAAAATTACAAATTTTGAGGGAACAAGACAAGTTTTCCCCATTTTCCCAACTGATAGTCACGGCAATTACAAATTACAAATCTTCAGTAAATTCCAGTACAAAAAAAGCCTCCATTCAACATTTTATACGGTCCCTACTACCGCACATTAGACCATATCTTTCCTCCTCCTCGGAACGATGCAAACTGAGTAACAATACCATACCACATCTATTCACGGACCTATCAGAAATGATAAGTAATGCATACGAAAGTTTACAGAAACTTATGACACAAAACCCAAAGAGTAAAAGAGGTTTGATTAACGGGTTAGGAAGGGTAATCAAATTCATTTCGGGCAACCTTGACAAACTGATTTGGACCGTATACTACTAAACGAATTAAACAATCTAAGACAGGAACAAACTAAAGAAATCAAAACTATCAATAAACTCGCGTTTTTTTAGCAATACGGTTTCAAATAAATTCTATGAAGAATTAAATCTTGTGAACCTGAATATGGACATACTGAAGAATATGCTACCGAAAAATGAATTATAAATAGACATATTAGAACAATATGAATACATAGTGATGTGCATAAGTCGACTCTCAACGTTGATAAACAATTAATCTATCATTTGGTGACACCACAAATGTCAAACTGTTTACACACAGGGATTAAAATAGCATTGATAATCACTTACGATCCATTTATCCCGCGAAATCAGTAATACACACAGATCCATACCACCTATATGAGAATTTAAAATTCACTGCAACCCAGGTGGTCATGCTGAACAACGAAATGGTTGTAATACTATCTGTACCATTAACTGAGGATAACAACTATCAGTTGTATACTGTGTATCCAGCGCCTAACAATAATAAAGACATCCTTATCCCCTCATAGAAATATTATCTCCAAGGACCCTCACCTTACCATGTTCTAAAGGTACTCAATGAATGTGTGTAACCATTATAATATTAGAACTACTTAATGTAATTTAACAGAACCAACGGGATGCGAGTTCGCGGAAATAGAAAACGAGGTAACTCTATTTCATTTGTTGTTTTATAGTAAAAACTAAGAGACATGGTTACAGATATGTTTCGACTCGTAGACCACTGGACTAAATATTATCTATACTAATAAATCTTGTCCCATATCCTCAATGGGAATAACCATAGAACCTAAACCTACAAATTGTACCCATGTATTTTCTGTAATAAATGTTTTATAACAACCCAAGGTAAACAAGAATATAAATTTTCACCAGTTACACCGAATGTAAATTAACTAAAATTATATTTACAATCTATTGATGTTATTACCACTGACAGAAGAAACACTGATGTAATTCGTATTGTAATTTTTGACTACTTTCATGTATTCTGATGTTCATGTTAAAACCACACTTTGTTAAATTATTTCCTAAATGTAAAAGAGCGTAGTACAAAGCTACTGAGGCCAGTAACGAAAATCCAATGTGGGAGGAGTTAAGTTCCCTGCGAACAAAATCCACAATCTCCTTAAAAATCGTGTCTCTTGGTCCCGACACAGACACATTAAATATTAACTAGAAAACACCCTAATAAATATGCCATATTATTTAACCTATATATGACACTATCAGTATAATGTTTCCTGTCTAACCCTGTTTGATCCCATTTTTCAGAAAAAAGACTCTAGTGAAAAGGCCACGTGCTTTGTACTCACATGTGACCTTTTTATCAGGGTGGGAACAAACAGCCATGTGGCTTTCCCCAAAAACAGATGCAAGTCTGGCCCTTGCCCCTTAGACTGATAAGACTCTTGTATAAAACTAAGGCGAACCTCTGAGGAGACATCAGACTGCTCATGTAACTCCAACTGAACTCTGTAAGCTGTTCCTAATAAAAAAAATTGTTAAGAGCTCAACTTGTGCAGTCATTTCTTACACGAGTTCGACACTTAAACAGACCCAGACCCTGTTATCATAGTTTGTTGTCTTCAACTACGAGATAACATATTTAACTCTTTTCCCACGCCCTATGCTTATTAACTTGCTGTTGAAAACCATATATTTCCTAGTGCCAATGTTTTCAGAATAGCTTTCACAGTACCAACTTCTCTCAACAAAGGTTCGAGGAATCTGAGTTACGGACTACCCCCACTACGATTTGTGAGAAGTTGTCTTCTGTGTATCGTGTTGACATACGACTAGCTCTATAATCTCACGTATACCTGTGCGTAAGGTCCCTTAAGGACAAACACTAACTCACCCAGAAATGAAAAATGGATTACTTAACTGGGAATTTAAATTAACCACCAAAATATCATACATAAAATAAGGAATGCAGGAAAGTAACTTTACTGTCATATTAAATTCCCGCATACATGTATACATCGACTTGAAGAATAATCTACATTCGATCCCTCTCAATGATGATAAATAGGGTCCAGATTTAAATGATATAAAAATCAACGAAATATGCAAGCATATAGCGCAGAATTAAGAATAGGCGAAATTATTTGAAAACATTAATATTTGTTTAACCATGTGAGTAATCATGAGATATAAAGCGCGATCATGATTGAGAATCTTAGAAACGTCCAAGGCTGACGGTCAAGGAGCCAGGAAGACCCTATATTGTCCAAGCGGGTGCAGGGCCATCTGCAGAAGGTGTTGAATTATTGGCCGCAATAATTGTGACTGCCCGAAAATGTTATAACAGGGCACGGAGGAAGGAAAATAGAAAACAGTCGCTGGCAGAAGAATAAAATCGTCGGTCCATGAGACGACAATGGTAGTAACTCTTAACCATCTCAAGAGTTAGTTTCCCTGGGGCAAGTTTATCCCACGGTCAACCCGAGACCAAAGATTTTAATTTTTGGCTAATCAGAAGAAGAACATAATGTAGGATCAGTCCACCAAAATAGATTGAAATATGTTTTTTACGTATATGATATTGTGAATTATTCAAATCTCTCCCATTATAATATATATAAATTAATCCTTGTAATGTAAAACACTGCAGATCAATACCAACCTTTTAACCAAGAAATAATGATTTATTATTTTCAAATTTAATCGCCAAAACACAACAGAGATTTTACTACGGGTAAAGAAACACTACTTCACAAATTCCGAAATTCGTTAAAGACTCTGCTTTCCAAATTTATTAACACGTAAACCCTCCTTACATAAATATGTAATTAATTTTGTTTGCTATGATTTATTACATTTTGATAACTCCATTATAATATAGATATAACATTTAAACATCAATGATTTCAGACGATTTTAGAAAGGTTGAGGTAAATTATATCTCTAGTAATTAGATAAAGAGGATGCCTATTATCATTAAGTGGGCACTTCTTTACCTAATTTGCCTTTATTTAATACACAATTATATTTTCAAACTCTGATATATTTCCAAAAACAATACAAAACATATATCTGTGGTTGCTTGACAGCCGTTCTAATTCAAATTGTTATTTCACTTAAATTCACCTAATATTGGAGCATATAAAGAACCATAAAATTATTCAATGCTCTAATTATAAAATTGGAATATGTTATTATTTGTGCACAAACCTTAACTCACGTCACTTGTCCCATCCTTTAGGAAACTGTGGACCCGTAGATCCCAGTGTCCTTCAAGGGACCTGCAACGCCGTTGTAGAGGTGAAAGGTGTGTCCCTCACCTTGATAACGTGGCGCAGGGCCTTCAGGTTCATCTCCACTGCTGCACCGAAAGTGTCTACAATCGTCATTTTCAAATACTGCGTATCCATTTCCTTCAACTCAGAATTCAAAATGAAATAAAATTCCTTAGCAACGATACAATATTGTTACATAGACTTCCCACGAACGTTTATTGCATTAATTAAATATTCTATTAGAAGATAAAATTTTAATATTGAATATTACAATACATATAATTGTTTAAAACCAGATTGAATGACTGTAAACCTCAATTCGTGTTTAGTTTCTCTTAAGATACTCTCTTTTGGAAAATATTAGGAAAATAACAAGGAAAAATCTGAAACTTGAAGTAGTTAAATTAAATAATGTTGTGACAAATGAATTTATTTGATATATACACATATATGTTGTTGATTATAATTTATAAAGTATATTTAATATTTACTTGATAAAGCATTAATGACTCCTTACATTTTCTTAAAAGTGAATATTAATTGTCTTTTCTTCTTGAGACGAACGCCTTAGAATCATTGAAACAATAATAGCTAGTCTACCTCTAGTGGGCGTCCGGACATCTTGTGTGTTGTTTGCGAGTGCGTTGTTCTCCGAAGATATAGGTAAATTTATTTCTTTTCTTGTGTGTATGTGCATTTTTAGTTGAGGTATGCTACGATGCCGAAGGCCGTACAAGAAGAAAACCCTCGGTCGACGTCTGTCGCCAAGATGTGAGGCTATTATATGGACGTAATCATTGATCACAAGTCGGAACGAACCCCAGTCGATTCCTGCCCATCGTCCTCTTATCTCCGAGACGTTTCGACGCTGATAATTGACATATTGTTTTAAGAGTATCATATGGGAAAGAGTTGCAACCAGCCGAAATATGCACCATAAATTTTAAAGTGCCCCTGTAATTAATGGCATTCGCGTCACAACACCCAACAATACACTTCAAGACAATATTTTATCTGTTCATGTTCACTAAACGAAATATCGAGTAGTAACTCAGATGATCAATTAAACAGCTAAGAGTGTACCTGAAGCTTATGTAAACAAAATCATTCTAATTTACGGGTTTCCTCTGAAAATATTAACGGACCAATGTGCAAACTTTCTTGGTGGCGTCTTCAATCAAATATCCCAACACTAAGATAGAGAAGTTATCCACTACAGCATATCGTCATCAAAAAAAAGGGTTCCTAGAAAGGCATCATGCAAAATTGTCAATTGTCTTTCGTGTTTTACAGAACCAACAATTATTGACCAATAGTATCCAATTTAAACCTACAGTTGTCGATATGTTCCAATATTCAACGTTAATGAGAAATTATTTGTTAAAGGACGATAAGACCACTGACAACGCAAAATTTTTAGGCAACAAAATTGACGATGGGCTAAAATGGAATTATCAAACTAAATTATTTGCTGGAAAATTAAGCTTTACCTATTGTTGTGGTATTCAGTCCTAAGACTGGTTAGACACTTCATGTTAACATATCATGCTCAAGTCTTCGCATTTCCTCATAACTACCACATCCTCCTCAATCTGCTTCGTGTTCCTTCTTCTATTCTTACACCACACATCCCTCTAATGCTAATTTTACAAGCCCCACATCTCTTAAAACGTGGCCTATTAAACTATCCCTTCCCTCGGTCATCGTCGTCCATATTGTTCCCTTTCCTCGTTAGTAATTCTATCTAGGCATTGATTTTCATCATTCTACTGTAACACCACATTTCAAAGGTTTATGTTCTCTTATTTCTGCAAGTCCTACCGTCCACGTTTCGCACCCATATAACGCCACACTCCATACGAATATTTGTAGCAACGATGTCCTAATATTCACACTAACTCGTAAGCAAATTCCTGTTTACGCGAAAGCCTTCCTTGCCTGTCCTATCCTACTCTTTATATCTACTATACTTCTACCATTACCATCTATAGTTATTACGCTTCCCATGTAGCAGAATTACTTAACTTCCATCCCAACCCAACACCATTTTTTATTATATTGTTTCCCATACTATCCTCCATCACATTGGTTTTCCCTCTATTTATCCTCATGCTGAACTCTTTCTCCAGGACCACGTTCTTGCCATTTTTATGCCTTCCAAGTTTTCTTCTGACTCCCCTAATACTACAATATCATTGGAAAAGCGTAAGGTTTTTATTTCCTTTTCTTGTAGTATGATTCCTTTTCCCTATTTCGTTTTAACTTTCTTCATCGCCTGTTATGTAAGTTAAAGAGTATAGATTGACAGACTGCATCATTTTCTTACTCCTTTCTTGATTTCTGCTTTTTTTTCTTGATCTTCAATTCTAATTACTGCTGACTGCCTTCTGTTGGTTATGTATAAACCTCCTTTGTCGATATTTTATTCCTGTGCTCTTCGAAATACTGAATAGTGTGTACATGTTTACATTATCAAAATTTCTACCCGTCATTCACTGAATATGATTTCTTAGCAAGTGACCGAAACACTGTAAAGATGGTATATCACTCCTCGTAGCTTGGAAATTCTCAAGTTGCAGTTAAAATAATAGCCGGAAACGGGATTTTATGTAAGTTTAATTACAAAACAGAAAGATATTAGCAAAGTAGAAAAGTCATTTCATATGGTGTACACATGCCTGCACTTTTCCGTGCTTTTTTCTGTGGACGTTATCAGAGATAGTACAGTAAGACACAATTCTCACACAACACTATCATAAAGCATCTGGGCAACTATGATCACACCCACGATACTAAGAATAAACGCCACTAGCATCATCACCACCTCCAACCCAACACCCGACTATTGGGCAAACTTTTCAAAGAGTGGGCCACAGGAAAGGAAAAAGAACTTTAGGCGGACCAATATAATTTAGAGTTGAAGTGTAGTGAAACATTATTCTCTTTGTAGAATGCTACAGAGACGTAGAGGTGTAGCGTACCTTCCTATGTATTGGGATTTAAAAAATATTTAATGTTTTACGCTATCAAATATCTATTTATTTTTAAAACAAACAATGATTGATTTACGAAAAATTGAAAAGAAAACTATGCAAAGATTTTCTACACTAATGGTTTACCGTGGGGTAAATAGGCTATCAACAAATTCTGCTCAAATTGATCGTCACAGAACAATGTTACCGCTACCGCGTGGCTCTCGTGCATTACAGCACCAGACGTTCTCTCTCCGCCATCATCCACCCAACCTCTCCCTGGATCAGTGATCGTCAAAAGGTTCAGATTGGTTCCTACTTATCCCGCGCTTTCATTAAAGAACCAATCAACAAAAGCTTTATACTTCTACGGCACGTCAGAGTAGGGTGAACGGGGACTGTTTTCCAAGAACCTTTGCACAGTTAAGCGGAGGAACCTTCGTACCTGAAACGCAGCGTATTCCATTTTCTATGGTTCATTTTTAAACCGAGGAATGATATAAGCGAGACGCATATGTCTACCTGATGCGCATTCTTATCTCCCAAATTTATTAATCTTACTATTAATTCAAGTCGCGCTAGTTTTTTATCCATAAAAACTATGAAAAAGTACTTCAAACTCCATTCAACTTTGAAAACACGGCAAATAATATAAATTACGTTTCTTAGGGATTTTTTTACAATATGCAGAGTAAAACTAGAAAACCAACAACGCTAAGACAGGTGTGAATAAATAAACGTTTTTAGATTTCTAGGCACAGTGGAAGGGGTAGCTACTGCGATGAGGCTCCGTTGCCAATTTTGTTCTTGGCTACAAAGTTGCCAGCAGCCAGTGCCTCTCACTCTCAGCATAACATTACAATATATAGGTTAAGTCAATAATTTTGTTCGTTGTCACTGATACAAACCGAAAGAGATGAAGACGGAGGAAAAAATATTTTTTTAAAGCCTGTTCATATTAGAACAGATTAGGAATAATGTCACGCGGGCCAGATAGAACATTTGAAGGGGCCGCATCTGGTCCGCGGGCCGTAGTTTGCCCATCACTGGTCTAAAACGTATTTTAATGACCACGCTTGTTAATGGATTTTTACAGGACATGCTTGACGATCCGGACATGACGGTGAAGAAGATGATCAGCATCCAACTACGAACTATATCCAACCAATACTACCCAATCACATATTTCTGTCACACAAGAGCAATATCCTAGCTTATTGCGCTCTTCAACCCACCAAATTATCGCAGAGATATTTTTTTCCCCGGGCAGGAGACTCTTCAGGTTAAATTGTCGGCATTTTTTCTGTCAACCCTACGCTCATCATTATATCTCTCTCACAATCTATCTCTGAGAACGACCGCACTAAAGGATATTATGCCCTCAGTTGCGAATGAAACAAAAGTTCGTATTCCTTGTGTTCCAGTTAGTACACCAACAGCACGTGCAGGGGGATGTAGAAAGTGGTGACTCCCATGCTGGTGGTGCATGCTTTCTCGGGGACACCGGCCTTGGGGCTTTGGCCTCAGTTAAAAAATAATAACAAAAATCCTTGCTTCTTCGTTTGGGTGCTATATGCGTGGATAACTGTCTCTCTAGGACTAAGTCGAATTTTGTAGGTCTACGTCCTCATGATGATATTGCGCATATGATCCCTCTCCTTGATGATGAACAGAGTTTTCTTACTGTTCAAGTCCTTGTAGTAATTTCTCTAATTTCTTTCTTACTCTGCTTTCCTGCTAAACCTTTCACTGCGTCGCTTTCACTGGGATAAACTGTACTTGTTTCTTTGGTTTCCTCTCTAATGACCTTCTCTCTCTTGTTTATTTCTCTGCTATTCTTCGTGACTTTGTCTCGGTAAATATAACTTATTTGTTTGGTTTTCATCTCAGATGCCCTTCTCTCTTGTTCTCTTCTTTTTACTCGGACAACGGAATACTTGAAGAAACTGAATAATGATATTAACTCACCATTATCAACAAACTTTGAAGTTTCAGACCGTCCACCAATTACAATCCTGTTCTTTCTTGACCAATAGCAATGACATTTTCTTCCTGTGCTTAACAGATCGTCCCCGTATTATTTTCAAGAATTGAAGATAGAGACTAAAATGTTTCTGCTGGATCAATACGCAATGTATTCTGGCTCCGATACTGAATCTTACTTCACAGTGTAATATTAATCAGAAATCAGTTCTTAAATTGCACATAATAATAATTAATCGATGATAAAATATACAAAATTAGGTCAATATATAAGTACACTAGAGTATGTTGCATTAAAGAGGAGTATTTAATATTTCTATTATTATAGGTTCGATTAATTTGTTTGATTATGTTATAAATTTTATCATATAATATTTGAAAATAATAAATTATATTTCTTTTCACTGTTAACAGATGCTTATTGCTTTGTCTTCATTATTAATTTTATTATTAGCGTCTATAGTGATTACAAGTTTTTGACTTTAATTTTTATTTTATTAAGATTCAGTTGTTTTCAATTTATCCATATTCAATTCCGACATTTCATTTATTAATTTTTGAATAGAAGTTGTTAAATTAAGTTATATAACTAGCTGCTCTAATTTCTCTTAATTCATTTAAACGGAAACCCAGAAATCCTTAAATGTTCTGCCGTTCTCGGGCAGAGTAAATTTAATTAGTTTACTATTGCGATTTCCACTTTAAAGGGACTATGTATATAATGTTTTATTGCAATAGAGTTATATTAAAATTAACAACAATGTATTTTGTCTCTGACCTTATGTCTGCTTGACACTAAGGGTAGAACGAACCGTGAACTGACCTCGCTTCGGAAGCCCCGATTCTTCACTGTTGTGGAAAGAAGGAATCAGTGAATGCACCGACTTTGATTAGTCAGCTAATCATATTAATCGGTCTGCCACCCAGGGTCGGGGCCTCGATTTGGATGGTACCGTACAGCATGTACTGCCATGTCTCTGGTTTGTTAGGACTGATTCACCTCCCTGTCTGTACGCCAAACAATCATATCTCTGCCTTTCTCTGTGCCATAATACTAATTGCTGACGTTCCTCACGTTCTCCGTATGTTTATATTTACGCACGAGCGAATGTGCTTCCTACGCCAAAGATCTATTTCACCAAAGATATTTTAGATCTCTTTCCGTTTTAAATTAATTAACGACGAAGTTAAAACTAATGAAAATTAGCAAATGAAGGTGCAGACATTCTCAAATGTGACAAACCGTCACATTACATAGAACATAAATAGTTTTCAGAAACACTTTATATTATGTGTTTTCTATATTCAAGATTTTATCTGCTTACTTGTCACTGATGGTTTTCATCTCAGATGCCCTTCTGTGATAATAAGCTCTATTTTCTCTGTATTCTTTGACAACCACTGGACTTAACGTTCGTGTTCATAGAGTATTAGAAATGAATCGGCTTAATGTATGTACGCGCATGTATGTACAACCGAATCACTGCACAAAATTGGATAATTATTTTTTTTATTGTCGTTATTGTCAGGGCAAGTTTTGATATAAGAAATTTTTTAGAAAAAAGTACCGTTAAGTTTTAAAAACTCAAAATATGAAAAAAATTTACGGGAAGGCTACCTTACATCCGCGCGTTTGAATCTCAAAGTAGAATGCGGGTTGCAGACCGTCCCAATACATGGTGTATAATATTCAAAAAATTGATCTGTTATGTTCCGAAACGGCTCAACAGATTTCAATGAAAATTTCAGGGATTGAAACAGGAATTTTTACTTATATTTTCGTGTATTTTTCATCTCGATATATTGCATAGTCCAGAAGATATTAATGTAAATATTTATAAAACCAATGGATTGCCGCGCGAAAAGTGGTGGAAAAATCATCTGTGAGTTAAAAGTCCTATTAGTTGTTCCTATTACATTCATCCTACTTACTGTGTTATTATAAGCGTAATTTTGACAGCATGAGAGAGAGAGAGAGAAGGGGGATGGAGGGCGAGCAATATCACTCCTCCGTCTCTTATTATAAAGATGAGAAATCGGGACACGTTCAAAACTAACTGCGACTTATAAGGTTTGCCGTGAACTGATAATAAGCTCTATTTTCTCTGTATTCTTTGACAACCACTGGACTTAACGGTCGTGTTCATAGAGTATTAGATTGATATTTATTCGTATTCAATTAGCGTTTGTTTCGCAAGAGCAAAACTTAGTTGATATGTGTTAGAGGTTTATCGTCGTGTTATTTATTATTAGTGATAAGGAAATGCCACTAGTGATGCATCAAAATTTTGGTTGGCGTACGTGTAACACAAGTCGAGTTCATAATCTCCGAGACAATGAGACTGAGGAAGAGCGTAGGCAGCGTTTGGAGGCAAACATAATAGTAATTTCTCAAGCGAGATCTAACACGGTTCCGGAAGAATCCATACCGTCGGCTACAGGCGGGAGGCGACAAAACAGACGGTCAAACGTAACAATTACCTACGAACGTTTGGCGTATGGCTTCCACCGAGGGGTGTAATTGGTGGAATTTTTATATGTAATAAGGGCTTATATTTGAGTCGAAAAAGAATTTTTTAAGGTCAATTACTTTTATAGTGTTTTCCCCGACAATATTTGTGTGTACTTTCAACCCCTTGCAGCTTGTGAGGGATGGGGTGGAAACGAGTCATAGGAAAATAACAAGGAAAGTATCAACTTTGGCGTCGAAACCTGTGTAAACGGGGTCGCTGTGCTACATTGTGACCTTTAATACCCGATTTAAGTAAAATAAAAATAAATCTCTACGGTATAAATGAAATTTTATTCTGCCAGAGTACTGAAAATATTTTTGGTCCTGTTATTGTACCGGGAGTATTTTTGACTGTCGAGATACTTGGAGTATATTTGAGGTTCATATATTGACATTTTCGATGCCAATTTAGTCAGGTGTTGAACATGAATTGAATAAGGAACCGGAATAATATAAATAAATACCCAGGCAACGCCGGGTCTCCAGCTATTTATAAAAACATCTAATGTACAATTCCTTTTAATCCTATAGAATTTATAATTATTGAAAAAAAACATTATAACTGTTTGTAATCCTCGTTTAGTTTTGATGTTATTACCATTGGCTGTTCCTAATTCATTTTCTGTGAAAAGACAAATGCAGAATTTTATTTAAATGGATACGTTTTTCGTTACATTTATATGTGTGAATGAATAAGTCTATGCTTTTTATCGTCTTTAGTTTGATTTCATAGTGCAAATGATAATAGTACGCTCAGCATTCAAACATTTCGTCGTGGCAGTTAGCCAGGAGTCTTCAATTTATGAATGGAACACATGTTTACTACCTCGACGTGTAGCTGGGCGATGCGGGGGTGGCGAGGGGAGGGGAAGGCGCGGCCTGGCTATGAATGGAGCGTCGGAATTACGTCCAAGCTGAAATCATAGACCCCAAGTACAGAGAGAGCAGGAAAATTACTGTACAAACTTGTTTCTGGACCTTAAAAAAGTCGTTCAGTTTAGTAATTTGCTCGAAAGCTGGGCATAATTTTTCAGTTTGATGGAATATAAAAATACTATATATCATTTGTTGGTGTAACGTTTTTCGGTTGGGTAGTCTCAAAAAGTCGGCTCTGGCGCCTCGTAGACGCCTGCGCTGAGCGCAGACCAATGAGAGAGCGGCGTCGGGACGCCCCCGGCCCGGAGGAGCGCACAAAAGCACAAGACCCGCGGCGCGCGGTGGCAGCTCAGTGCGTTAGGGAAGTCCACGCAGAGGACGCATGCCAGGCCAGCCACAATTCGCGTGAGTTTAACTCCCTTCATTCAGTCCTCGTATTCTGTACTACAACCTTCCACGCGGAA
This sequence comes from Eucriotettix oculatus, assembly GCA_034510155.1. Taxonomy (NCBI): domain Eukaryota; kingdom Metazoa; phylum Arthropoda; class Insecta; order Orthoptera; family Tetrigidae; genus Eucriotettix; species Eucriotettix oculatus. Next base: position 6,289,065 of record CM067378.1, read on the forward strand.
GATTTCAAGAAATTTCTATTTTCCATTTTTCCATTCTGTTCTTGCAGTCGTACTTTTCTTGATTTTATTTGATTCTCGCATTAATACGACCAGAAATAAACTATCGTTCATGTTTGTAAGTTTACTAACAGTAGTGAGGTAATATCTCTATAAATGGTATTCCATTGTCTTTCTCCTCAGACAATGGACTACCTGAAGAAACAATAATTATCATTATTGTTTTTGTTTCTTCTGTGTCAAACTGACAATGAAAGGAATTAAGTTTTCTCTGACAGTAGGTTCCGCTTATGTCCACCAGGAAGCGTCGCTGTCGTGCTAGAGTCAACTAAAAACCATTAAGGGCCTACCATTTGAATGAAATTTAACTGTAAGGGGTGAAACATTCTTCGGAAACAATCGATACGGCTGCTACTTCGTAACAATAATATACTAAATTTAGATGTAGATGATAAGACTAATAAACATTTTTCTTATTGAAGTCACATGACGTGTCTCTAGTAATTTGTATTTGGAATTATTTTAAGAATTGTTTCCAAAGGTCACTTTATAATCCTAATACACTAAATAATTTTTGCGGTGCATAATGATAACAATAACGACACATAAAGTAAAATTTTAATTTTCTTTTTGAAAGGAGTGCAAAAGATACAGATTTAAGTATTAGTCTAGTGGAAAACATAAGAAAAGTACAATAGCTTAAATTATATTCAACAATGCGTAGCTATTTTGTTGTAGTAATCAGTCCTTAAACTGGTCTGATGCAACCCTCCATGCTAATCTATTCGGTGAAAGCCTTTTCCTTTCTGCATAACAACTACATCCTACAACCTCCTTAATCTGCTTAGCGGATTCCATCCTTGTCCTCCCTCTTCTGTTCTTATCCCACACGCTTCCTCTGATGCTTATTTTACACGATCCTCATGTCTCAGAACGAGTTCTATTAATTTATCCCTTCTCTTGGTCAATGTTCTCCATATTATTCTCTCTTATTCTGCTCTGCAGAGTATATACTATCTAATTAACACAACACTTTTTATAATAAAAATAAATAATAAATGGCCTTTTCCCGGACCTCTTGGAGAATAACACTTAAAATCTGCAATTTCCAGAGGAAATAACATACTACTTTATTAAGAGTTGGAATCAAATGCAAATTATATTAATTTAATTACAATTTTCTACTCATTCATTTATTCATTAATTAAAATAATTTGCATTTGTTACCAGTATTTTGATAAATATATTTATTGTTTTTTGTGTATATGGTAGATTCTAATTGGTACAACTAAAGTGGTCCGAGGAGAAACCTAAACATCGCTATGAATAAATAAAATAAGTTATTTAATGAGTCATGGTAATTTATTTATTTAAATTATTAATTGGAATATAGGAACTTGCGGAAATACGTAGCATCCCATACCAAGAACCAAACTTACAAGTTGGCTGTTGAATGACGTTATAACGAGTGAGTCCGCAGGCAACTACACTTGTCATCATTTTTTTTCTTGGCAAAAGTAATTATATTTTTAATGCATCACAAAGATAGGCTCCTTTCATTGTACTGGTGTTATTTTCAAATCTTCCACCAATATAAATTTAGAAAAAACTATTAAAGATAAGGATATATTTTACGGCTTTCCATACACATAACAACTTTTAAACCGTGACGTTTCGTCGACCGAAAGCTCAATTCTGATAAATTAAACAAACCTTATTATTAAAATAAATAAAAAGACGACGAATAAGTCAGCATATTTGTATTTAACCAAATTTGTAATTTTGTATAGCTAATTCCCAACTTCTAGTACTTTGGATTAAAATGTCATTCCTAAACTTGATTAAATATAAATATGAGTGTAAATACGCTGATTTATTGCCCGGTTTTTATTTATTATATATTTTCAAGTCAGAAAACTATGTTGTAAAACTTATCATTCTTTATTATTATAAATTTTTATATTTCATTGTAATAAGTTTTTCATTTTAATTACTAGTTTCTAAAAGTCAAAAATCTGCTTAACATTTGTATGTTTATAGCAGTCATTTCGCCCCAATAATTGTGCGTCGAGCACATTCTAAATTTTATCATTTATGTTTCTTTCGTATGCAAGTAACGTTCCTTAAAAATCATATGATTGTATTTCATGTCATGTTTGGAAACAATGGTTTTCTTTGCATTCGTAGATATACAGTAATTTATTACTGTACGTGATAGGAACGCATCGAAGAGTTGCACTAATTTTCTTTTTGTATTTAATTTTGTTTCTGATTATCTATGCCGTTAAATCATTTATTTTCAAAGAGTTACCTCAATACATTATTATATTTTAGTGTAGTATTTAATTTTTTACCAATTAATTTAGTTTATGAATTGTCTTATTAATTGTAATACTTTACACACAAAATATGTCTTATATTGGTCTGAGTCGCACTATGTTTCTCTATCAATAAACAACACGGTCCATTTCCTACATTTTGCAAGTAAGAACATGCAACAGTTTTATTCAGTCATCTAGCAGGATCATCATGGCCATCAGCGTGCCAGATGGAATGTCTTCCATTTCCTCTTTATTAAATGTGAGTATATTTTCAGATTTAGAGATCTTATAGAGTCACGAAAAAAAAACGATGAAACAATTAAACAAATTCTCAAAGTATTACTTTCTTAGCTAGCTGAAAACAATTATGTTCCTGTAACTAAAATTTAAGAAAGACATATTTCAGTTGTCCGTGTAATATGTGCAAGTAGGTTTCATAATTATTTTCAGTTAGACGAAAAATTTGAGGCAATTTTTATTAGGGTTAATTACTTTTGAACTTTTTATTTGTGGTCGTCCGCAGATGAAACGAGCATCGAACTCTTTCACTTCTTTCCATAATTGCCATTCAGCTCTTTCATTGGTTGTTTTTTGGCTCATTTCATTTTTTTATATCAAATTATTTTGATTTGGAATTTCTGTTCCGCTATCGGCATTTAATTTACAATTATTTACTTTCAATCTGTGCTCGCTAATCACTCATATAATTTAAGCTGATTAATGAATATCGGGGAAATTGTGGTAAATGTGAAAAATGCGAAATAGACTGATTTAAGCAACGTACGTGGCAATAAGATTAGCAATCAAATTCGTATGGCGTCAATAGAGCTTCAGTCATACATGTAATGCTTTTTGATGGCTACATTTCAGCTTGATACACGAAACTTTTATTATTTTATGACGCTGTTTGGAAGCATTTTGACGTCCCTAATTCTTGTTCAAGTTATATCTCGCAAATTTTGTAACTCTTCTATGGATTTTCTTCAGTACTGACCGTTGACTTCTTTCCAAAAAAGAAACCTCACATTTACCCCACAGGTATCAATGTCATGAGAAATATTATCTTAGTGTTATGCTATCACTGTCCCGTAATAGTAGTACTAATTGGTGAATTTAACTGTCCCATAATAATCGTATATAATTATAATAAATATAGAACAAAATATGTATTATTAAAGATTAGATTTAATTAAACAACCCGTAAGTTTTGATTTTAATTGTTCACATAGTTTTAGATTTCTTCAATAATTTTGTTACAGCATTTTAAACCTGAAGGTTGGCTGCGAAGCTTTGATTTGTTTTTGTTAATTTACTTTGAATTAAAGTTAACTGCTTCCAGCATTACTGTTTAGGTGACAGAAACGTATTATCCAGTATTTCTGGAGAAATATTATCAAAGCCTTTGTTCACCACTTCTATAAATTCATCAATATTATAAGGCGAGGTTAATGTTTCGATGAGTGCATTAAGTTACAAAAACAAGTCTAAAACATTCATGTCTGGACTGTCTGTTATTTGTATTTTGTATCCTTCTCTAATATAATTGATCTTCATCTTTTAGACGTGATTATAGAATAATCTGTAATAAATATGGGGAAATGGAGATTGTTTACGAATTGTTGGCAATATGGTCTCGCTACAGACTGTATGGGCATTGAATGAAATGATCAGAACGGAAAACAAACTGTGGACAGGGCTGCTAAGTGAATCTGGGATCTCCGCATTCCGGGCTGATACTTTATCATATGAGCTGCCAAAGTCAACGGCCCAAATTACTCAATCCTATTATCCTTTTATTCTTGTATCTATGGATTTAATAATATTGCTTCGTTGTGCTGGCGTTTTCGTAAGAAAATTGGCATATTCACATTTTTATATAAAAACGACATTTTATGCGTTTCCCCGTCTCGGACATAACCGTGATATAACGCTTTTACTCTTTCATGTTATAATAGGTGGAGTTTATTCTTCTGAAAATATATAATAGCATCACTTTCGGTTTGTCAATGTAAGTTCAAAGTGATTAAAATGTCGCGCATATTTAATTTGCCTACAACTCAAGGTCCGCGGAAACGGTCGAATTGTTAGCCATTGTTACACATGTATATTTCGCACAAAATTAATCTACAACCAATGCATATGAACGACTAACAAACAATGGTTGGTCTTGGTAAAAAACCGCATGATACGAAGCTGTGAAGTTGAGGTGTCATGTGACCTGTATACATCCACTGGCTCCTACAATATGAGTGTGCGACTTACGGGTTCCTTCACCACTCTTTTACCTTAATAATCCAAGGTTATGTCAGAAATATAGGAAAATATGTTTGAACTGGGAATTTAATTAACGTTTTATGTAGTGGATTTGTTGTATTACACAATACCTAATATCTTTCACCACCGTTCTCTACAAAAATATTACAGGGGTATTAGCTTATGGTAGTCAATAAAAATAATTGAAAATAATTACTATTTACAGTCATTTATTTGATGTGGGAGACTTAGTTCTCTCTGTATAATCCATAATCTTCCGGTCATAAAGTATACTTGACAGACAAAATTATACGCTACCTTTCTTACTATTTTCTGCAAGAAAAATTATTTAATGCTTCTTGAACCTCATTTTATGGATTATCCTTTTCTCAAAATTTGTAATAATATAGATTTGGGAAATCCAATGGCGTGAGCTGCTGATATTATGGTGCCTGTTTTGCTAATAGAAATATGCTAAAGGTTTCATGTTATTCTACATTATCTTCCCATTTACGTGCATTCTCATTCAATCTTAGCATAAGATTCACCTTGACAAATAATTTCGGAAGCACGTTACTAAATGCTTGATATTATCAAGTTTTTGCACTTGAAATTGTTTGGCAGCTGACATAATCGGTCCTTTCTGCAAGTTTTTTTCCTTATATACATCAAGAACTGGACAATCATAACTCGAAGTATACTTGAAAACCCTTTTCATCTTACTTCTAGAATGTGTTAATTTTTTACTGAAATAAAGCAATTTATTTCGATCGGCGGATGAAATGAAACAAATAGTTAAAATTAGTAAAATTAAGAAAACCCAAAATTTGAGAAGTGTGTGAAAACAAACGACAGATGTCATGAAGCATTGGTTTTGATTGAATGCTTCGCAATTTTGCGCCACTGCATACCTAACAGCTTCAATCTGCAATAATTACTTGCTGCTATTATTATGGGACATGGGAACGAGCATAAAGGAGAAGGTCATGCGAGTATTTTTTAAAGTATTCGTCATAATCTTAGTAGCCCGCTATACAGTCATCGCCAAGTTCCTTTCACCACGCCCTACACTTATCATCCTTAATTTTTAAGGGATGTTTTTCTTTGGCGTACGCTATATCCTGAGCTGAAACCAATAGATTATTTTTTCTTGCGTATATGTTTTCAGAATAGCTTTTACACTATGAAGTTGCCCTAGTTAAAGGTAATGTTTAAGTGACCTACCCCATTAATACACATAATATCTCGACATGTCATATCTCTGGATGTCAGGTTGAGAACCGTTCCAATTCAACAAGAAGCTATAATGTTGTGTGCAGGAACGAGAGGTCTGCAAATCTCATAAACACGAAAACCGGATTCACAAGCAAATGTTTGCTGGAGCAAGTAAGAGTCTCTCGTGATCTTTATCAAGGTAATATGACCTATAATCCATTACGTCTATTTATTATGCGAATGATGGATTAATACAAACAGACGCGAACTAAGCAGACTATGAACGTCCCTGGACTCTTCCTTGCAGCAAACATTTGCGTGTGCAGATGAATACTAACGAAATGCAGCTTGTGACACCGGCTTTCTTGTTTATGAGATTAGCAGGCCTGTCGTACCTGCACAGAACATTAACGAAATGCCCGTCACTCTGTAAATTAGGCCTACATACCAGAAAAGGAATACGTGGGCACAATTCTAATTGGCATTCGACAAAGTTTCCTTGCCTTCTACGTAGGCGCAGACATTTCTTTCTCTTTCAAAACTGCAGCGGGATGTAATTTGTTTCCTAGTGTTGGGAATAAATACATTAATTCTACCATTGTAACGATTTCTGTTTTACAAATATATATATATATATATATGCATCAGAAAATTACGTTGTTAGGTTAATTAAAACAATTAATTAGGTTCTTGAGGTTTCGAAGACACCGCCCTTTTCATCAGAAGGCTAAGAAAACATTTCCAGTGACAGCCAGCCATCGACTCATATATATACGATGGACATTCCGTAATTAAAGAGACATTGATTTAAAGAAAATAACGTGATACTTTCATAATTTTAGGCTGGCATCACTGGGATGAGCTGAGCACCTGACGGATAAAAAATATTTTCTTTTTAACCTCAGAATTGCATTTTACGACTGCATGTCGGCTTAAAGTTTATACATTAGTTGGACAACACTCAGTCATATGGCTTTTGCTTTCTGAAGGTTACAAACTTGCTAAAGTCTTTTAAAGAATAATTATACAGTTTGGTGAAACTTGCATGAACCGCCGCATACGTGCAACGACTGTTCTCAACTTTCCCTCGAATTTTGAAATTGGAAATATGATTTAAAGTTTATGGTTATCGTGTTTTTAAACAAGGTTTGATCACAAATTTATGGGAATGGAAATTGAAATAGCAAAATCACTGATAATCCATCAGATAAAATTCTTATTATGATAGAGTTCAGCTCTGAAGATAGACAAACGTCAACACTAATGGTGAAATAATTCATAATAAAAAGCATAATAAAAATTACAAATTGTTGATACAAATTTGTTAGATAGTGACAAGAGAATGTGTTTTAGATGCAGCTGCACTACGAGCAGATAGCGAGTAGACGTCTGTGGACCACACTTGCTCTTAATCTATTTGACATTTTATTTTAAAATATGTGATATATTATTCAATACAGTATTACAAGAAAAATTATACCATAAAATCTATAATTTACTAAATTTGAGCAAAACATGGAAACTACGCTACAAAAATTTCCTATTGCATATTAATTTCTGATTATTCAACCTATTTTTTATTGAACGCAATTACAGTTCATAAAGAGGTTTATTTAATACACTTGTAGCCCATAAAACAGTGTCCTTAAAAATATTTACAATGGCAGTCCTTTCTTAAATATAAAGAATATTTTTTAGCACTCATGTCCATAAATCGTACCAACCTGAAACACACGTAAGTCACTACGATTCAAAATATGGCTGAGTACTGTGAAGTTCGTGAAAGTTCTTCGTGATTGGGAAATTCCGGGATCATCTACATGAAAGTAAAAAAGTAGGGGTTCAGCCACTTGGAATTCTGAATCGTTTTCGACTTGCTGTCCGGTTATTAGATACATTTTTTCGAAAATTCTGTAATAATAGTGTCCGTGTCCGTTTGCTAGAGTGTCCGGTTTTTAGAAGTACTTTTCATAGTAAAGTACAAGAAATAATGCTGACGAAAATAAAACTGGCCGGGTATGAGAGATGTCCGCTTATCTGAAGTGTCCGTATCGGGAAGTCCGACTGTATACCTATATATTGTATTTATTAAATCTACAAATAGGCAGATGCCCGGTGGCAGATACATAGAACTTAAACAATAATTAATAAATTGGTCGTAAGAACCATATTTAACCTATAGTTGAATGTATAATTATATTCAATATAAATAAATAAGTGTGGAATCATATTATTAGAAATGAATTTTTTTACCATTTGGGACTTTTTCTAATGAACCTCTCCTAATCCCCATCCCATATGAAAAGTGCTGAACTTGAACATCAGATGCGTCATTGTTCATCTCAGCCATACCGAAAACGATGGACCTATTTGAAATTATATTCTTTCTTGACGGCCCGTGTCTTAGTCACCTCTATGTTGATGTTGATGTGTACTTAGTGGCACCCTCCGAGTGAGTTGTCCAGACAAATTGATGTCGTTTCCGAATGATCCACTCACAGACTTAAGCGCTTACAGTGTTTAACCTTGGACTGTAACAAGGATACCAAGTTTAGTTATAATTGCTCCACGGATTTAAGATTGTATGCAGAAATTTAACACACACACACATCGATTTTTATAAATCTGATAGTAATTAATGATAATGACGGTGTAGTGGTGTAGGTGGTATAATATGAGCACTGGCCACTACGTCGCAGCACTTGTTCAAATTCCACGGCAGCACCAGCGTATGTATGTATCACGGATTTTCGCTCGTTGTTTGCGGAAAACTAGCGTTAACCAAATCATTACCGATATTGATGGTTTTGATTGGCAGAGTGGAAGTTGCGTTGGTCAGAGCAGATTAATCAGCGATCGTGCTAAACGTTATTGCGTAGTCTGTAAACGCAACACAGAGTACCTGAATCGTCACAATTACAAACGGAATGCAACACATATTGACAGTGTCAAATACAGTACAATTTCCTTGAAGCTCAAATCCCAGCGTTCTGTGGAAGACAGGACTCAATACCTCAACAACAACAGTTGAGGTGGAGCCAAAAACTAGTCTGATGTAAGCTTCCATGCTAACCTGTCTTACGCAAACCTTTTCATTTCCGCATTTCACACACTATCCCTAATCTGCTTAGCGCATTCCATCCTTGGCCTCCCTCTTCTGTTCTTACCCCACACACTCCCTTTAATGCTAATTTTACAAGACCCTCCTGTCTTGAAACGTGGCCTATTAATCTATCCCTTCTCTTAGTGCACGCCCTCTATATTGTTCGCCCTTCCCCTATTCTGTTTATAACTTCCTCGTTAGTGATTCTATCCATCCATTTGATTTTCACCATTGGCCTATAGCACCACATTTCAAAGGCTTCTATTCTTTTCCTTTCCGCAACTCCTATCGTCCTCGTTTCGCACGCATACAACGCCACACTCCATACAAACTATTTACTAATATTCACACTTATATTACCAGCGATAAATCCTCTTTTTCGCGATAGCCTTCCTTGTCTGTGATATTTGTGTCTATTATACTTTTTGGAATACATATTTTAAAAGAAGTTAAGAAATTCGGTTAGTTAGAAAGTGCAATAACTATGGGTGGTAGAAGTATATCATACTTAAAGAGTAGGATAGCACATGCATGGAAGGCTTCCACAGAAATGAGGAATTTACTTAGGGGTTAGATAAACGTAATTATGTGGAGATCATTGCTAAACGTGTTCGTGTGGCGTTACTTGGGTGCGAAACGTGGACGATAGAAGTTGCAGATAGGAAAGTAATACAAACCTTTGAAATGTGGTGCTATAGGAGAATGCTGAATATCACGTGGGCGGATAGAATCACTAACGAGGAAGTTCTTAACAGAATAGGGGAAGAACGAATAATATGAAGGTGGTTGACAAAGAGAAGGGGTACATGAATAGGCCACGTTTTAAGTCATGAGGGTCTTGTTAAATTAGCATTAGAGGGAAGTGTGTAGGGTAAGAATTGAAGAGGGGGCAGAGGTTGGAATGCGCTAAGTAGATTAGGGAGGAAGTGTGAGGTGGTAGTTATGCGGATATGGGAAGACTTGCGCATGATATACTAGAATGGAGGGTTGCATCAGACCAGTCTCACGACTGAATTCCACAACAACAACAAACGCAATCGCATAAGCGAAGTTTGTTGCAATCGCACAAATACATTTGTCGTCTAAGAAAAACTTCTGATTAATATTATACTTAATCACTGTTCTTCCATTTATCTATACCCGTGTTACGAATTGCAGACACGACGATATTCTATGCGTATAAATAGATTAAAATAGACTTAACGGAATTTAGGCAACACGTAGTTCATATTGCAATGGAAATTTATGTTTACTTCACAAATAGTCAATTATAGTGTTATTTTGACAGACGTAATCACAATAATTTATGCTTCGAGAAGTTGTAGTTTCATACGTAAAGGAAAATACAATTATTTTAAGCGAGAAGGAAAAAGCAAATAAATTTGCAAAATATTATGCATCAGTATTTGGGAAGAAAACAGATTTTCCAATATTTACAAATCAGGATTGTAGGTCAGTTTTCAAAATCATACTGGGGTCACTACACAAACACATTAAAAACACTAATCGGTTCGACCAGATGAAATTGCAGGAGAAGTACACAAATTAGGAGGGGAAGCCATGATATCGTATCTCATGCGGTTATTTGAAATATCAATTATCAATAATGAAGCCCCGGACGATTGGAAAAATGCGATCGTAGTAGCTATATACAAAGCAGATAACTAGTAACTACAGGCTGCTTAGTCTCACTTCAGTGGTATGCAAACTGTTGGAGAGATTATTAGCGGAGTATTTACGTAGACATTGCGATGAAATGGGGTGGTTACACAGTGGGCAGCACGGTTTTAGGCCAAGATATTCTTGTGAGAGTCAGTTAGTGACAGTATATCAAGATATATCTCATGTGATAGATGAGGGGGAAGAATTGATGCTGTTGTAATTGACTCTTCAAAGGCCTTGTACCCCATCATATTCTTTTAATAAAATTGGAAAAATCGGGCATTGAGAAACGAGTTTTAAACTGGATTCGCGAGTTTCTGGATTACAGAAAGCTCAGTGTTCGGATAAATGGATAAATATGTGAGCCAGTTGAAGTCACGTCAGGGGTGCCCCAGGGAAGCAAAATGTTTTTAGCATTAATAAATGATTTGGCGATAGGCATTGAGTCTCAGATAAGATTATTTGCCGGTGAATGTGTCATTTACAGAAAAATTGGAAACGTCCAAGATGCAAATATTCTTCAATCTGGCCTAAAGATAATTAATCGTTGGTCGGACGAAAATGGAGTGAAAGTAAACGCGGCAAAAAGTAAAACGATTGTATTTACAAAAATGAGAAACGTTTTTCAAGTTGAATATAAATTAGGGGATGAAAATATATTACAAGTAGACACTTGTAAATATTTGGGCGTAACTTTGAGCAAAGACTTAAATTGGGGAGAACACATTAATTCAATAACAGGGAAAGGGAGGAAGGCGCTTCACAAAGTCAATACAATACTGCGGAAAAGTACCCGAAAGACCGAAGACATTGCTTATAGGTCTTTGGTTCGGCATATCCTTGAGTATGGGGCGGTGTGTTGGGATCAGATACACGCGTTGGACAAGCTTCAAAACAGGGCAGGAGAAGGAAATATTTCTAGAGGCACGTGTATGGTAATGTGGAGGAGAAAGAGGACCAGACTTTGTGCACTGACGAAACGGCCTGGAGTGATATCAAAACTCGTATTCATTTACCGACATATGTAGCGAGAAATGATCATAAATTTAAAATTAATCAGAGAAGACGACAAACGGACGTGGGTAAATACACCTTTGTATATAGGGCCTTAAAAGACTGGAATGATTTGCCTGCAAGTCTACTAGAGACTTTTCCGAAGAGTGGTAAATTATTTAGGGACAGAATTAGGGAAATGCTTTAACTTAATTTATTCAGGCTTAGAATTAGTGTTAAAGTATTTGTATATTGAATGTTTATATTAGTATATTTTATTTTATTTCTTTAACTTATATTCCTTTATTGGAATATTAAATGTACTGAACAAGAAATTCTCGGGATTTCACCCGGGTTATGTCAATCATAAGATACGACGTTTCGAAGGCTATCTCCTCCATCGTCTTCAGGTAATAATTAGCTATATGGGTATAGTACATTTAATTTTATTTAATAGTCATAACGAAATTCATATCCTACAGCAGCGAAATGGCCCATTTTGCATTTAATTACTATCCGTTGTTATTCGTCAAAACAAATTCTCAGCTGGAATACGAAACGTCCAACGACCTTTCGGAGAATGCTTTTTACGTTCTTTGATTACATTTTGTTAGGTAAGGTGAGAAGGCATAAAATGTTTCATTGTGACCGCACTCGATTAAAACGTGAACAGCTGCAGGATTCGAGCTTTTGAAAACGCGATAAGAGGTCTCTTCTCCAATATTATCCATCAGAATATTTCTAAATGAAACTTTATTGGCTCAACACGTATTTTCGACACAATTTTTGGATCAAAAAATTCGAAACGCGGGCGCAGTCGTTCGAGAATTAATGGGCACGTATAACCGTCAGCGGCGCTTTACTTCCAATGATGAAAAATATGAATGTGCGTGACAACTCGCAACATTTGATACTCGCACCGCCTTGCTCCGATAAAAAACTGTAGGCGACGGCGAAATTGATATCCGGCCTAGCGAGCGACGAATTATTAACAAAGTCTGGCTGGCGAAATATCTCCGTAGAAACACTCACTGATATCGATATTCCCTTCTTACTCAACTTTATATACCACCAAAAACAATAATCAGGTTACAATTGTTGCAATGTCGAACACAGCGACGGACGGTTCTTCCATATAATTAAATTGAAGAAACCCAGATAGGAAAAAAATTATCTGTAATAATATATACAAATAACTTCTATAATAAAGATCCCATAACTTTAATAATACGTTTCTGAAAATCAGACTGTTTGCCTGTTTTTCAAAAGAAACTACAGAAACAACGATTCGTTCTAACATTCAAACTTATTAAGATAATTTGCTTTATGAACTTACTACAAACATTGTGCGAAAATTATTAAAATAATCTACCAACGTTTCGTTAAAAATAAATTATTTCAAATTCCACATTATTGATTAGTTTCCTTAAAATTGAAACATAGTTCAAAATTCATTGGATGAAATGAAATTATGGTAATTATGATTTTGTTTCCAACATGACTTCTGCTTGATAATAAGTTTTATGACAAATAGATTAATCTTTATTAGGTCATTATTATTTGGAGTTTGTCATAAGAGATCATTAAACTCAAATTTTTAAGTAAATTTAAATTTAAACCTAAAGTAAAATGGCATGTAATACGTTTGAAAAAAAATTAATATCACAGAACTTTTTAACAATTACAATAACAAACATCAATTTATTTAGTAATAAGAAAATAATAATCAAATTAGTTTTTGGATAATATGATGATTAATTGAATATGTGTGTTACGTTTTTATCAAACCATCCAACATATAAAAGCTATAATAACCTGATTGATGAGACATTTTTACTATCAATTACAATTGCAATTATAAAATATAACAATTCATACAAAAACAGATAATTCTCGCCCCTTAAATGTCATAAATAAATATATTTTTTAAAAATTAGGAATAAAAATTCTAAAACCGTAAATAATTGTTTTGTAATGTTGTATTGTGATTGTTGTACAATTCAGTCCTAAGACTGGTCTGATGCAACCCTCCATTCAAAACTGTCTTGTGCAAGAATTTTCATTTTCGCATAACTTGCACATACCACATCCTCTCTAATCTGCATAGCATATTACATCCCTGGCTTCCCTCTTCTGTTCTTATCCAACACAGTTCCTTACTGTTGCTAATTTTATAAGACCCTCATGTCTGAAAACGTGGCCTATTAATCTATCCCTTCAAAGTCCTCCATATTGTTCGCAGTTCCTCTATTCTGTTTAAAACTTCCTCGTTAGAGATTCTATCTACCCATCTGATTTTCAGCATTCTCCTATAGCACCACATTTCTTTTCCTTTCTGCAATTCCTATCGTTAATATTTTCCAGCCATATAACACCACATTACATACGAACCATTTTTAGCAGGACTACGTTCATGCCATGTATTAATGTTCCCAAGCATTCTTCTAACTCCCCTAATACTACAATATCATCGGAAAAGTGTAGGGTTTTTATTTGTTCCCCTTGTAGTATGATTCCTTTTCCATATTCCGTTTTTATTTTCTTCATCGTGTGATCTATATATAAGTTAAACAACATGGGCGACAGTCTGCATCCTTGTCTTACTCCTTTATTAATTTCTGTTTTCGTTTCTTGATCTTCAATTCTAATTACTGCTGACTGCCTTCTTTGGAGCTTATCTTTCTCGGTGTTTTATTCCTGTGCTCTTCAAAATACTCTATAGTGTGTTCCAGTTTACATTATCAAAATCTCTAGCTGATATTCACTAAATATTTCTCAGCAAGTAGACCTAAACACTGTAAAGATGGTATATTATTCCTATTTTCAGTCCACAACTGCGGCATGGGGCAATTGTCTCCTAAAACTACTTATATTATAATAAGATCATGAACGTGATTGGGATAATGGGTAAATTTTAGGTTTTGAACTAAATTTATTAAACGTAATTTATTAAAACAGCGGTAAGTGCTCTAATGAAACATTAGAAATAGTAATCTTTAAAAACCATTATTTTATTAACTATTAATGTTTCTATTAATTGAATTTTTTAATATTTTAAATGTTAGAATTAACGTTACGGAATGTGTTTCATTGTATTTTGATTGGTAACTTTCATAGTGAAAATAAGAATTGTTAACTCATTTTCCTGTTTGATTGTCTAGTTGAAGTGTATAACGAATTAAAATCGTTTGTTATTTTATGTTCCCATTATTGTTTAGTTTAACGATATAATGAACATTGGTTGTCTGTGTGTATTTTGCAAATTTCGGTTGTAACCGTCCTTGGGTGTAATCCAGGACGTATTGTATATACATATAATTTTTTAATTAGAATATTTTTTTAAATAATATTTTACAATATATTTCCTGATGAAGTCCTAAATATGAGTAGAAAAGTTATGAATTAAATAACCACTTGTCTATGTATTAAATTCATATAATTCATAAAAATATATTGCAATAAGGTATTATTGGTTAATTAAGGAAGAGTATAAAGACTTCAAATGAATTACATAGCTGTTTAAAAATATTTATTGAGAGTTTCGTCCTTACAATTAATTCACTAGTTATAGAAACATGTTCAAAGTTTCATGGGATGTTAAAGATTTTGTATATTTTAAAAAGGTAGTTCTGGGTTGGAAAATATTTACCCTTTTATATTTGTTGTAAAGGAAATGCTTTGGCAGGACATTAAAAATTATTGAGACCATTGAAAGTTTTTTGTATATAAGTAAATTTTTTTGTTAATAGTAGCACCAACTGCAAGGCTATTAGCGACTGTGCACGATACATTAGGGAAACGTATATCCATGTATACGTATCAAACAACGGAAACGTCCAAGCCCATGCAAGGATTCGAACCCGGGACCTCTGTAGTGCGAGGCAGCCATGTTAGCCACTAGACCACAGGAGGTGGTCTAAATAAACATAGGTTGTTTCTAATTGCAGTGATATGATGAAGCATACCATAAATTTGTTGGTTTTCAATTAAATACACTAGTCATTGGATTACCAAAATTGCGAGGTGAGGCATAATGCCAATAATGGCTCTTAGATAAGGGTAGTTTCAATTGTTTCTCTCCTGAGGAGTAGTGCCCTATAAGATGGTCCCACATGATACTGGAGCAAAATACACGGTGTCCCAGTTATCTATGTTAGTTGGTCCAACAGTAAGCGTCATTGAGCGTTGTTTCAAAATCACAATTAAAGAGTAAATAAAACAGTTTTAGCGAGCACTGGCCCTGTTGTTTTCCCATTTGTAGCACCGCATACGAAAAGTGGTGGCTCCTGGATGTAAAATGTTGTGTGCTGTGTAGATTCATAACTGTGAATTTTTAATTTCAGTTCAATGTGCATTTCGCTCTAAGTTTGCTTGTTATACCTCGTGTGACAAAAGCCTCCGGGAACAATTTTATTAAATTAAATTTTAACAATTTGGATTAGAAAATTAAAACAAATAAAATAAAACATTAAGTTACAAACATCATTAAACTTTGTGCCGGCTAATTGCTAAACTCACCGGAGAGCAGGAGTATCTACTAGGGATCAAGTGGGATGTAAACAAAACTTGGCATCGAAACTCAAATAAGCCAGGGGCGAGAAACGTAAGTGTGGAACATCGCCGCTTGTATATGGATGAGCTGGTAATCTTCCTCGACCTCGTTACTCCAACAATCGCCTATTGGAAACCAATTAAACAACCGCAAGTCATATTGCCTTCATACTCGCCATACTGATGTACAGTAAGGTTATAATTTAAAGTAGTAATGTTATGTACTGTAATTTCATCTCATGTAATGGAATGCCCTGTAATGGCAGTACGTAATGTAATCCACTGTCGTAAAAATGGTCTAAAATCTGCTCTGTTTCTTCCTATTTTAAACTGCCCCGCCTTCGTTTGCCTGGCGGGATGTGTTGGCTTTCTCCAAGGCTTGGTGTTGTTTGATGGTTCGTGTCCTTTTCTTCATGGGCTGACCTTAGTTTCAGGTCGAAGTCCGTTCCTTCTTGATTGTTTAAACACGTGTTTATATTGCAAGAGATGTTTTGCGAGTCCCAAAATCAGGTCTTTGTCCCAATGTTTCAGGTCTAAGTGCTGACCTGTTTAAGTGGTACTGATTTGCGTTTCTAGTTCTGGCTATCGATATCATCTCAATTGGATGCTAATTTAACATTAAGCAATCGCTGTCATTATTTGCTCTGTCGTTGGCCTGGCAAGTGGCCTAGCCCGCTTCCTAATAATTATCCTCTATATACACATATACAAGATTAATAAAAGTTATTATGAGGAGGGGAATCGTTTCTCATATATATATATATATATATGCGTGTGTGTGTGTGTGTGTTTTTGCGAGGGCAGGTGAAAATCTTCGAAAGACACTATATCAGGGTCCGCACTTGATAGTAGTGTGGGATTCTACCCACTAAAAACACCTCCCTTTCCAACGATGACTGTGTGTATCTTCCTGTGGGACCGTCGTTAGACATTACTTCACAGGAAGCAGTCGTAGCGTCAAGCTCTCTCTGTCTCCTTTAAACATTATTATTTCTCTCTTTTTCGTAATTTCTTAATCTTTGAATTACTGTAGAGGCATATGCGCTTACTTTATTCCAGGTATTAGGTGTATTGGGTCTCCCATATGAAAATCTCGAGCAACTGAAAAACACGTGTTCTGGTGTCTCATTAACTCCACATTCAGGGCATGCAGGTGAATTATCTATGGCAAACCTGTAGAAGTATGCCCTGAAGCAGCTGTGACCGGTCAAGAGTTGAGTAAGATAATAATTCACTTCTCCGTGTTTCCGATCAATCCAGTTTTTAATTGATCTTACTAACCTATGGGTCCATCGGCCTCTATTGGACTCATCCCAACGGCGTTGCCATTCTTCATATGTTTTGAGCCTCTCAACTCTCTTGCCTTCCAGACCTCTGTTTGTAGTCTTCGGCCAGAATGTCTACCGGAGGCATTCCTGTTGCCACACAGACCGCACAGGTAACGCGTAGTGCACAGAGCCTGTGATTTTACTGTCAAAGCAGTACACCATATCGTGGCACCATACAAGATCACTGATCACACAACATTCGCGAAAAGAAGTCGCCGGTATTGTCTTGGACCTGCAACATTTGGCATAAGTCGTGACAGTGCAGATACTACTTTACGTCTTACATAATCAAGGTGGTGTTTAAAAGACATCCTATCATCTATCATTATATCAAGATATCTGATAGACGATTTCGAATAGATTTCGCAGTTTCCGACCGTAAGGGTGATGGATTCTCTAGATTTCTCCCAGCGACAAGAACTGCCTCTGTTTTTCTTCCGCCAGTTGCAGTCCCATTGTCCGTAGCCATTGCCCAATCACATAAATAGCCTCATTGGCTATCTGAACTATTTGTTCCCGGTGCTTAGCTACAACGACAATTGCTATGTCATCTGGAAAGCCAATAATTTTTCTTTCTGTGGGAATCTCAAGTCTTAATACATCATCATACAAAATGTTCCACAACAGGGGTCCTAGTACCGATCCTTGTGGGACGCCTCCTGTGATTACGTACTTTTCTACGCCGGTTTCCGTACCGTAGAGAAGAGCTCTGTGGGAGAGATAATACGTCACAATTCTCCTTATGTATGATGGCACCTGTAACCTGCGCAATCTCTCGAGGATACAACTCCATCTTGCCGAGTTGAAAGAGTTTCTGATGTCCAAGGTGATTATGGCGCAGTATTTTTTAGGATCTCTTTTTCATCTCTTCCCCCGAATAGCTTGGCGAGCGGTTTCCACTACCAAATTAACTGCATCGATGGTTGAGCGTCCTTTCCTGAATCCATACTGGCTGTCAGAAAAACCATTCTTATCTTCTACCGCCTTCAACAGTCTATTGTATACCAACCGCTCCAACACTTTCCCCAAAGTATCAAGCATACAGAGTGGGCGGTATGATGATGGAAGTCCAGGAAGTTTATTTGGCTTTGGCAGTAATACTAGTCGTTGAAGTTTCCAAGGCTCAGGAAATACACCCTCTTTCAAACAAGACTTGAACAAGTCAATGAAAACGTCTGGTCTTGCTTTCATCGCAGCTTTGGTTACAATATTTGGTACACCATCGGGGCCACACGCCTTATTTATATTTATGCGCTTGACAGCCCTTTGCAGTTCCTCTCGGGTGAATTCTGGAATCTCCACATTTGAAAAAACTTCAGTCGGAGTGGCCTCTTCCTGTTGTGGGAACAATGTCCGGACAATTTGGCGCAAAGTTTGGGGACATGTTGGAGACTGAAATTATTTCAATTTCCCCATCACTATCTTTGATGGCATTCCCCATGGGTCTTCATCAACCTTCTGGCACAGCTCACTCATGCAACGTCTTTTGCTGGCCTTTATCTCGTTTTTCAGTGAGCGACGATCATCTCGATATTGGCGCTGAAGGTCTTCAAAGGATGATTGTCCTCTCGCTCGTTGGTAGCGTCGTCTACTACGATTACACACGTAGCGCAGCTCTTTAATTTTATCCGTCCACCAGTAGACAGATGGTCGTCGACGCTGACTTCGTTTCCGTGGCATGGTTGCGTCGCAAACTTTCTTAAGAGATTTCATGACGTGTACTGCTTTGGTGGAGGCGGTACCGACTGGCTGGGTAATATCTTCTATCATACCTTTAAAATTTTCCTCATCAAATTGATGGAAAGGTTATGCAAGCTACGACTGCTCCCTTGTTCTGCAGGCCCCCCCTGGCAGGTAATAGCCTGGTGATCACTATGAGTGTAGTCTTCACTGACCTCCCAGTCAATATTCCGACTGACCAGGCTATGACTAATGAAAGTTAGATCTATCACAGATCCCGCACCAGCCCGACGAAAGGTGTGTACATTGCCATTGTTGAGCAACACAACATCTAGCGAAGCAAGGGCCTCTAGTAACGTTTGTCCCTTCACTGTCGTAATTTCACACCCCCACTCCACGGCCCAAGCATTGAAATCTCCCGCGATTACTAGCGGGTTATGTCTGCTGGCATCAGCAACCAGACGATCTATAACTTTGGAAAATTCATCTATAGTTGCATTGGGCGAAATGTAGCAGCTGAACACATAGATGCCTTCCATCTTTGCCCAAGTAAAACCGTCTTCCATCCTTGTTTTGACTTCTTCAAAGGTTCGTCTTCCACAGGCCCAAATGGCTACTCTCTCCGTTTCATCTCATACCCAGGTTACATCAAATTTTTCCCTAGCTCTACAAGGGAGGGGTCGCTCTTTAATTTCCGTAGAACATCTGCATATGAAACCTCACCCTCTGCCCTAATGGAGAGCGCTTCAGGTGGTAGTAGCCTTTGGGCAGGATTTCTGTTATCATTCCTCCGCACTAGCGTCCAACCCTCGTCTGTTCGTCCACTGTTAGCATCGACATTATCCGAAGGCATCTTCCTAATTGGTTTTTTTGAGTCATGCTTCAGTCTCTCTCTTGCTCGTTTCATTCCCTGAGTTTGGTTAATAGGTTGGACGCTATCAGTCACAATACTCATAACCACACCTGGTTTTTCTTGGCCAACCTGCACATGTCGACTACGGGTCTCTACAGGTAAAGTCTGTACGGACACCGTGACTGTAGGTGCACTCCTCAAAAATTCCTCTTGACATGAAGCTAATTTCGCGTAAGCAGACTGTATTTCAGTTGCAATTTTTTTAATTTCCGCATGGACATTAATACGTGGTGTAACGTATGTCAACAATCTTTTAGTCAAGTGCCCTAGAACTTCCATTGCCTCATTCCGGTCGTCCAAATCACTCTCAGCGACATAAAACATTATCTGGCTTGTATGTATTATTTAAGTGCACACACAATAATAAATTAAATCAAACCACAACTGTAATTGAAATTCGAAACAAAATCAAAGTACTTAAAATTAATATTAACTTCGTAACAACAACAGAACCTAAACAACACTACACTACTGAAAACTGAACTGAAAACTTTACCATCTTCTACAATAAAGAAATCGGAACTCAATGAACTGTTTCCACGCTACACGTTACGCCGAATGCGAATTTAAATAACAAATTAACACTTACCAGAAAAGCAGCCTTCCTTCACTTACACAAACTAAATCAGTAACTGATGTTTTATATGTTACTATGGTAACCTGGCTGTAATCAGCTGATACTGCCCGATGCCTATTTAAAAGTCCAATTGCGCGTAACAGGCAGCTTCTGCAAACTTGCTAACACTTCCACACACGAAGAAGCACAAATACTCGGGAGCGAAAACGAAAGCTGCGTTCACTTCGAAACCAGATATATATGTGTGTGTGTGGTGCAAACGAACACCACACTAGGGAATGACGATAGAGCACAAGCGTCCGTACCAAGCGGTTACAGATAGTACATGCATGCTTTAAAGCCAGATGACTATGGCGTATGTTATAACTGTGTGAGTGAAGTGTGCTGTTCAGTCATTAGTCAACTTTTCATCTAAGTGGGAAGGTAAATACCCATAAAGTTCGAATCTGTGGATACGTCAAATGTATAATCATTCTTTTCCACTAAAGCTTACCATAATAGGAGGCGCTTATGACTCTTGCCCCAGTTAGAAGGTGAACCTTAATTAAGACTATTCGGCAACGAGAAAGAGCCCCTCCGCACTAGCATCTCTTTGTACGACAGTGGTTGAACATCAAACTCTCCGATCGTTGGATTAATTGAAATGACAGACCTCTTTCCTCTGGTCTCCACGGTAACGTAACATTACAATATACGATTTCTTCCTTTGGGGCTTCGTTCCGCCTCTACATACTGATTTGCGCAAGTTGAGACACAATTGGAAAGGTTAAAACTTCGATTACTCTGGACCAAAGTTGGATGTGGGCTGTGTAACTAAACGTGCACATATTGAACATTTTAAAGAAAAACTAGGTTTGTTTACCTTAACGTTAATGTGTGATTTGTCTCTAACAGTGTAAATTTCAATATTATAATAGATCTTTAATTTTGAAACATTCTTTTATGCGTAATGTATACTGCTTTCTGAATACTTGAGCAAAATCCTGATTTTAAACATATAAATACCAATATTTTGTGATTGCCCTCCACTAAATGTGAGCTGACAAAAAGCAGTCATGTATAGTGTCATCACTGATATAAGCAACTAAATAAACGAAAATATGTGTTAGAGCTCAGAGTTACTTCTGTGTTTCTAACTATCAAATAAAAAGAAGTATTGACAATTTCTGTAGTCATTACTTTACAATAATCTGAATTGTATAATATGATACAGTATATACGCATTTAACATATCTTCCATAATTACCAAAGACATCAGTTGCTATGAATTCAAGAACTGTAAGGTAATTTTGTACATTGTTTTACGTCCACATCAATTATATTAACGGTCAAATTTAAACAAGAAATGACATTTAAAAAAATTGTTATAAACACTTTTCTCTTCTTTTAAATATATATAAAAAAATTAAAAATTGTGACTTGTTATGCAACATTCTTAATATAATTTTATATTTTAACTCAATTTCTCTTTCATTGTTATACGTTATAAATTGGTTGAATGTGCAGCTGAATAACATTCTTCCCAAGTTTGAAGCGCGTTATCAACTTCCGCACCGAGTTGATTCCAGTCTGAGTCTGATACCATTACGAGTATGTCTGCTTCCATTATACAAAGTAAGGTAAATTACGTGATCTTATCTTAAATCTGTGCGGCAGGGTGACGATAATAATACAATTTATTCTCTACAACACAGCCTTTACAAGTTCTGAAACTCTTAACAAAGACAAATAATTTGCGACCGGTTTTTTCAGACACTTTTTTATTTTAATCAAATAACGTTTCGGCGCATATTCGCACCGTCTTGAGTTTTTTCTGTTAACAATAAAATTATTTTTATATGCAATTTTTAAAAATTCAACATATTATAAAATGTTATAAACACCAACTTTTTTTTATATAAAGAGAGGTCCTAGACAGCACTAAGAAATTTATTTAGCCAGTCTTATGGCTAAATAACCTTCTTAGTGCTGCCTCGGAAATCTCTTTATTCAAAAATATAATATGTTGATTTTTTCAAAATTGGATGTAACAGTAATTTGATTGTTGAGAGAAACACCAGAATAAAGTGCGAAAATGTCCCGAAACGTTGTTTGATTAAAACTAAAAAAAACTGCCTGATAAAAACCAGTCGAAAATTATTTTATTTTAATATCAGACGTTAATTGATTTAATATCTTAAGAAAAATGTTTAAATTTAAGGCCATCGGGTTTTCACAATTCATTAGTTACCTAAATTTGTTTCAGAAGTGCACTGGAACTGAATGATATTGAATGCCGTAGAATATCTACTTGAAGATTAAGTTGAATGCAAATACGTACGAGTGAACGCTTTTTCGGAACCACAACCAAACCGAAACAATTTCGCTCCACGCAGAATCTAAGGCTTTCACTGAACGGTTTTCAGAAACAATTAATGCATGCCATAAAAATAAAGTTGTAAGAGCTTGTTAGGAAAAATCGGTCTCTTACTCAAATGTCCTACATAAAATTACATTCCTCGAACTGTAGTTTATTATTGAACGTGGCTCTCTCCTTCCGCAATCATTCATTTATTTGCTTTTGATGAAACAATTCTGTGTTAACCGAGCTGCAGTATAGAAGAGGTTGAATCGCACTAATTACTATGTTCATCAACACGTACAGTTTTTATTTGGAAATATTTTGCATATAATGTCATAAGTTGTATTAGATAATTTTTTTAAAATAAATTCTTTCTTGTGTAAATGACGATAATTTGTAACTTTACAAAAATTTACATTATCAATAACGTTAAATAAAAAATAAATCTTCACTGTGGTATGAAACCAAAGTGATTAATATAATTTATATCCCAGTGTATATCATTTTATTGTTGTTATTCCATTGGTTTTTTGTGTGATACAGATTGACGGTCACAATTTCTCTCACCGAAAAACAAATAATTCTACAAATTACATTAATTTTCTTGCGTTCACTTTGAGAAATTGAGAACTAATTCAATTTTCAACATACAAGATAAGTAAAAGCGGTCATAAATTACATTCTGGCTTTATATTCTCATTTTAGAAATGGCACATTCAATTTGTAGAGTTAAGAAATCAATTATTGAGGAATTTTAACGGTCAAACACGTCTGCTCGGGCTTTTAGCGGTGCGGAGTCAAAATAAAGTAGACATCATTTGAGCCAGGGGCAATAAAACCCAGACTTCACCCCGCGCCTGGGGTGTTTCCCAAGGTTGGTGAGATTTAGTGGCATCGGCTGGTGTATTTCCCCAAATGTAACCATAAATGTTATTGGTGAATGTCTATTCCTGCCACCTTGGCGATATGAACCAAAGAAGTGGGGAGTAGGCTATAAAAAGACCTGGAGGAGAGATTTCGAGAGATTTGGATAGCTTTTTTGTGAGCGGTGGGATATAACAGTTTTTCGAGAACAGATTCCGAGAGAGAGATGGCAAGACAGATTTTGTGAGAGATTTCGAGAGAGATTGCTGGACAGATGGTCGGCATTATTGGACAGGTAGTCCAAGAAAAGGAGGATAAACGGAAATTCTTCCTGAAACAGGAAGAATAGCGGCGGTGACTCTGAAGAGAAGATTGCAACGAGGAAGGGCTGGAAAAGTCACTAAGATGACACTGTAAATTACACCTGTAACCTTTTTGCTGATTTCCTATACTGCCAGGTCCGAGTTTAATATTCTGATCTATGAGAAGACCCATATGACCCTGAGTTTAGAGATCAATTATTGTTAGTTTTGAGAATTTAATTTGTATAATTTTTATGTAAATAAATTTGTTGTTTTAATTAAGAAAGAATTGCTGGCATAAATATTGAAAATGACAATATTGTAATATTGATGTAAATTTGTCTTGGATCAAGTAAATTGTTTTCTTATTTTTATTATAAAATTTCATTTTTAATATATTAATATTGCAATTAAAATAAATAATATACCACAAATTCATTTCAGACTATAAATGTCACAAATGACATATTTAACAAGAAAAAGAACTTCCTCACTTGTAGTTTATGCTTCAGGTCGTTTTACATCACTTCGTCTCATGTTCTGTGTAACAAAAAAAGGATGAATATTTCTTTATAAAGATTTATACTCGTGGTCAAATTGCAAGAAAACGTGATACGCGTATCATTAAAACCTATTGAAAAGACTGATGCCACGGGGGAGCACAAACAAGGAATTAAAGTTAACAAGTATGCGAATGCGTCACTACGCGAAAGCTGTAACGTCACAACGCATTGAGACTGACATAATACAGGGAAAATCGCCAGGTTTAATTACACGCTATATGGCGTTCATTTATTTACAGTTTACTAGTTTTAAAATGTGAAAGTTTGTACATTTCAGTTTTATTTAAAACCGCCTTTTAATGTGACTTATTTCGCGGAACCACGATAACGCGACTGTGTGAATCATAAAAAGGTGGTCGAAAACCGGTGCTAGAATTTTGAATTATTACGGTTTAATAGATTTGTTGTCAAATAGAAAGACTGACGGAATTGTTTAAGTGAGAATCTTAAGTTTTGTGTGTTTTGTTATTTTTTGTATTTAATAATAGTTGAATACAAAAAGTTAATCATTCTAATTTCATGTATTGTGATGTGTAAAGACTGTCGTGATATTTTACAAAAGTTAGCGACAAAACGCATTATTAAGTTTTCTGTTGAAGACTTAGCGGACTTCGTTATTTTTCCATTTGTTTCATACAATGAATTATAATCATACTTAAAGTTTCAAACCATCTGCGCTCAAAGTATATTAATTTTCATGTTACGCAACACGTTTTAATTAATTAGACGCAACAAAAATTTAGTTTTATTCAGATGCTCTTTTTGATTGCACTCACTGTCCGTGTCGTAGCAAGATTGAGGGAAGAAAACAAATATATATATATATATATTAATATAAAATATGAAAACAAAATACAAATTTCACTTACAGTTTTTAATTTAAAGTGGCATGGAATCTTATTCCTAAGGTAATATACTATGGCGAAATATGGGAAAAATTAATAATGTGGAAAAATGTGAATAAAGTTTTGTAGTAATACGTTTATACAAATATTTGCCCTTAGCTTTAAATGTCCCGAATAGATTAGCTTCTCCTCTCAAACTTTATCTTCACAACACTTTCTGACTTTTCTGAAAGAAAATCACAGTACTTTGCTTCTATTAATTATTTCACTTTCTTGCTTCGAAAAGATGTTTCTAGAAATATTCTTCTCTCAATTGTCTCGTTTCGTGTTCCCTCAGCTACTGTCAGTAAAATTTGACATGATCAAAACACTCGTCAGAGTTTTCGGCCCCCCGGGCACGGACCACGGACACTCCGCTTTACCGAGTTGACTCTCTTCACAGTTTTACATTTCAAATGATAATTATGGGCACTCTCAATTTTGCCTCATTATAATACGTGGTAGTATCTGGGCACCTAGTTAACTTCTTATACCACATTGTCCGTGATGTAAGGTCTATTATTTCCATTATCAAGTTATTTGAAATAATTCTTTTTATTTCTTCTCACATACTCCTGACAACAAAGGTTTTGTCTATGGACTAATAACATAGCCTGAGAAAAGACAATTAAATTGGGCAGGCTTAATTTCGGCTTCAAGTGACAACGACATTCTAAGTAAGCATCAAAGTTATTGTCTGATTTAAAAGTAATCTAATTCAACTTTTCTTCTCTGTAAGGCGCGAGTCCGTGTCTAAGCAGTTAACGTTAAGCAATCCATCCTTACTAAAACATCTAATGGTTTAATCAAAAACATACAGTACCTGAATTAGAATCGGAATATTATCATTTTGTTCCTTGTTCCCTAATACATGAAACGTAATTAAATTAAATACACGTTGTACTAACGAATGTACTGAGAAGTTGCGCCGGTTTTGGTAGAATTTAAAGAATGTTGTTTGTACGATTTCTTTTATTGAGAGAAGTAATTATTTCTTTTATGAAATAAACTAATTTATATTTTAGCAAAGAGTTTTAAATGTTAAATTTAAGTTATTATCGCAAAAATAGATATCTAAGACAGATGTTAAATATACAGTTATAGTAGGCATATAAAAATATATACTCATGAGTCCTCAATCACAATGCACCAATTAGTTTGTGGCTAACTTTCAGCAGTTACAACGAAGTTTTTGCATTTATCATTATTTAATGTTTAGATGGATTTATTTTCATCTTATTTATTCCTCTCTATAGACATATCTTATCAGCTTGTAGATAGATTTCATCCTATATGCTCGGTATAGTTTTTTATATAATACAGTCGTCCGCCAACAATTTTATTTTAGAATCCATTTCCATCGTAGAACTTTCATAAAATCTAAGATAATACTTCTCGTGACGTGCCGGATGTAAATTATATATAATAAATAATATAAATTTCGTGGTTGTAATCAGCTTCTGTGTAAGTAAAAGCGGCTTGTTATAAGAAAAACTTTCTATATTTTAATAATTGGCCAAAAACTGACTGTAAAGACGTCGCTCATCCCTGAATCCAAAGACGTTTCACTTCTCAAATTCTAGATTTTGTGCGACTAAAGGCTTTCTGTACGTCTTCACCAGGTGCTCAGAATATAATATAAGACACAATCGCAGTTAGGGTTATAAAGCTGTCGACAGCACACATGCCCGTGACGCGACCAAAAAACAAAAATTTAATCATGTACCAGCATGTATGAATTTAAAGAAATGTTTCCCAGCCGGGATATTACTCTATTTTAAGCCTTTATTGGTAGCAGGTTCATTGGTTATCAAATAGTATTCCACGAATTGGATATATTCTCCTGATGCTCAATCCTTTAAGAATTTTCTAAATTTTATCTTAAGAACTATGTTGTTTCCAATACGGAAATTGTTTGATGATAAATGAGTTTGCGAGTTGATCTGTTAGATATAGTTTCAGGATGCGTTGCAAAAGCGTGGCGGTGCTGTTGTTGCTCGTGGCTCTGCTTGCCTGCGCCAGCTGCCAGTCCATGGACCCGTCTTCGACTCTCGAGTGCCACCGACGCCTCTACACGTACAAGGTCTCCAAGACAGACGCCGACGGCCACCAGTGCTGGGACATGATCAACGTCATGTCGTGCTGGGGACGCTGCGACTCCAACGAGGTCTGCATTCACTTATTTCAATCTGTTTCAGAAGGTCCACAATAGATGTTAGAAATCACTTGTACTTTCTGGCAATATATATATTTACCTTGGTCACGCCATAACTTGAGAACGCCTTTACTAATTTCATTCATGGTTATATGTTTTCTAATACTTTGCACAGGGTTCTTACAGAATGAAAAATTAAGTAAATTGCGCATAAAATTGTAAACTTTCAGAAAACGAGAAGACTAATTAACAACCCTGCGTTTGAATCTCGAATGGCATGCGGGTTGTATATAATCTTGATCTGTTACGCTCCGAAACGGCTCAACGGTTTTCAATGAAAATTTCAGAGGTTGAAACAAAAATTTTAACTTAAAGTTTCGTGTATGTTTCATTTTGATATCTTTCTGAGTTCAGAAGTTATTAATGTAAATATTTATAAAGCGATTGAATTACGGCGAGAAAGACGGCGTAAAAATCAACTGCGAATTAAAACTCATATTAGCCGTTCCTATACCATTCATCCGACTAATGTGTTATAAAGTAATTTTGGCAGCACGAGAGGCAAAGGGAGGGCGAACAATATCACTCCATATATTGTTGTAAACATGAGAAAGCGGGACCTGTTCAAAACCAACTGCAACTTATAAGATTTGCCGTGAAGCGATCGTATCGGACATGTATCGATAAATTCACATTCATTCGTATTCAACTACCGTTTCTTTCACAACTACAAAACTTAGTGTATTTCGTGTGTTTTGATGTGTGATTAGAGGTTTATCATCTTGTTATGTATTGTTAGTGATAAGAAAAATGCCACCAGTGAGGCGTCAAAATTTAGGTTGGCGTACATGTTTCGCAAGGCGACAATGAGACTGAAGAAGGGCGTAGGCAATGTCTGGAGGCAAACAGAAAAGGAATTTCTCAAGTGAGAAACGGATCCGGAAGAACCCATACTGTCGGGTTCAGGCCAGAGGTGACAAAACAGACGGTCAAACGTAGCAATTACCTATGAACATTTAACGTACAACTTCCGAATGACTCCCCTAGGGGGAGAGGTTGAATTGCTGGAATTTTTATTTAAGTAAATCATCCCTTAAATGGGGAAGAAATTTTATTCTATCAGAGTACTTCAAATATTTTTAGTCCTTAGTATTTTTGATTGTGAAATTATTGGGAGTATATTTGAGGTTCATATTGTGGCTTCTTCGATGCCGGTTTAGTCATGTGTTGATCAAGAATTAAATAATGTACCGGGATAATATAAATAAATACCCAGCTAGTATGCAATAAATGAGTTAAATAAGTCTCTGAAAAAGTCTCAAATGAGAACGAAACGTTGTAATGTTTAATACTTACATTTTTTAAAAAAAGATTAAGTCGCTGATCTAACTCATATTTTCGCTTTTACTTTATTTTTCCTCGGCATGGTTAACAGTTGCCACCTTCCACCATTAAGGAAACATACAATTATTAAGAGGGAATATAATAGAAAACATTGAAGCGCAAGAAAATGAATGACGGGCGCTATCATTGTTGGTTGCAGTTGAAATGATAAAATGTAAATGTTAAAGTCGACTTCTTAAATCCCATACGAAATGATAATGTTATTATTTTCAGGTGAATTGAAAAGTAGTTAAAGGCTCCAATGCTACGATATTCGACAATGGAGTGCTTGAGATATGCAATTAGTTTAAAATGTCTTCAGAGGTAAAACGCCTCGATGAAATATTTATAAATCCCGCGCCGTTAATATAAACTTGTTGCAGGATAATCTCAGAATTAAATTACGTGCTCCTTCTCTCTGTAAGGTTGTTTTACTCGTTTTCATTATTTCTGATACTCTGCTCACATATATGTTAAGTTGTTCCATCTGATTTAATTTTTGGCTAAGTTTCATTACCAGAAGTACGTAATTGGTGCAGAGTTGCGAGCATAATACCAAACGAAATGCGTGTGTTATTCCCTGCGGATTGTAATACACGCACATCTTATCCGTAATTCACCTCTTCTGCGAAACGTAATCATGTAAAACACCATCGATCGATACCCAACTAACTAAAGGCAACTATGCTTCCAAACACGGATTATTCTAAACTGTCGGACTGAAGAATTTTTATCAAATTAAAAATTGTCAGATACCAAAAGTATATAACTGGGGAGAAGAACTATTAAAAATACTTACGCAATGAAACGTATTGTCTTCAGTTCAGGATATTTTGTTCGTCATGAAACTCATCCGAAAAAGTTATGGAATATTTACAGAATGTGGCTAAAAACCTTGGCAGTGTCTGTATACCCCGTCACTAAAAGTATATATTCTAATTTCTTTTAAAGTGGCAAGTGGCTTCTCTCTAACAGCTGTTATTTCTTCGTGATAAGAAGGGAATCCTGCGACCCTACAGTAAACTCCTCTCGCGATTTTCCAAAGGGGTGAGAATAGTACTCACTCAACAGCCGAACCTACCTGATGCAGGTTTTATAGTGTTGTCCCTGCTACTCTTTTAGGTGAATTAACTGTTCTGTCCTTTAAATAAATCACGAAGAAATGTGTTTTACTCCGCCTTACCAACGATTAGGGGATGAGCTGCAATTAAAATCGCATGATAAGTGTCAGAATAAAACTCAAATACTCTCATAGTACCGATTTCAAAAACAAACATGATAGTTTCCTTTTTATTTTCATTTTTAATATGAAAATTAAACTTAGAGGGTCTCATTACACCGTTTTAGATCCCAATCTCAATTTTTTTCTGGATATTTTTATGTGAAGCTCCTTCACCCCCACCCCTAGAAAATCTCCCCTTCGATTATGGATGGGGTTGAAATTATACGTTAACGTATCGGAACACACACTATAAAATTAATTGACCTAGAAATATATTTATATGATGGAAATATTAGCCACCTTTGGTTACTTAAAAATTTCCCACCCCTCCACCCCCTCAAAA
Organism: Eucriotettix oculatus; assembly: GCA_034510155.1. Classification (NCBI taxonomy): domain Eukaryota; kingdom Metazoa; phylum Arthropoda; class Insecta; order Orthoptera; family Tetrigidae; genus Eucriotettix; species Eucriotettix oculatus. The sequence continues at coordinate 6,319,715 of CM067378.1, forward strand.
GAGATGGCTGACGCGTATTACGCAGATTTACATTTCGCAAACAACGCGTACACCAAATTTGGCTATAACTGGTCCACTCGTTTAGATTTGTATGCGGAACATACATACAAAGGCAATTTTATTATATAAACGATTTTATTCAACGGGGGAATTTTTATGAATGAAATTCCGTGCATTTGAAACCAGTCACAATAGCTTCAGTCTAGCATATTTTGCGACGTGGTTTAAATTCCCATTAACAGTGACGGCTTCCTGATTAAAAAGAAACAACAACTTTAATTTCCAAGTTTCCAGTGAATTTTAATATTTTATATTACTTATAGTATAACAGTAGAAGTAGGTATATAATTAACGTAAATAAGTTTTGGCCGTCACCATTTGTATTGTTATTTTCAAAATTAATTCCATATTATGATTTGGATGCTTTCACGAGTCTGTTATCATTTACAGATATTATATAACAAAGTTTTTAAAATACTAATTAGATTCTAATTAAATTACACAATTGCAGTCCTAATTCACAAAATGCAGTCATCATAATTACTCTGGAGTTGTGTTTTTGTCAGGAGCTCTCTGGAAAGTGAATCAATTACTATATTTACTTTACAAGGGTCAAAGGAAACACAATCAATCGGAAACGTATTTAGCTTAAGTGAATTACAAGAAATGAAAAATCAAGCAGCGATGCTTTGCGAGAAATCAATTTTCAACAAACGGTAAGTCAAACATGTAAGCGAACTAATACGTCATTAGGATTGAATTAACTAATGTGCTCAGACGTCGCGATCCGATATATGTTGTGGGATGTTGTATGCAATTGGGTACCTTTCAAAACAGTGGTTCCAAAACTTTTTTGTTCCTAAAGCCCATAGTATGGAACAATTTATGAGCGAAGCCCCAAATCAAAACAATGGTTTGTTGAAAGCATTTGAAGTTCATTATAACTAACCTAAACTTATACCGGAACACCAATTTGGCTTCAGTGAAAAACATTCGATAACACAGCAGTCACATATAATCATAAATAGTATCAATAAATGCCTTGAAGAAAATAAATTATGTAACACCGTTGTCTTCGTAGATGTCGCCCAGGCACAAAGGACTCCAATACAAGATCAAAAAATCCTTCCCTAATTAATACTACCCCCTGCTGAGATCATTCTTGACAGAAGGATTCTTCCAAGTAATATTCAATTCTAGCTACTCTAATTGACAACCTGTACAACCAAGGTAGTGTGTTTGGCCCTTTGTTCTACCTGGTCTATAATTCGGATCTAACGACTACGAACAATACTTTTATTGCAACATTTGCGGATGATACAGCCTTATTATCTGTAAATACTGACCCTGTAGTTGTAACACAAAACCTGAAAAACCACCTGGACCTATTACTAAACTGCACCAAGAAATAGAAAATCAAGATAAACGAGAGCAAATTAAAACAAGTTACACTACCACTAGACGTATAGCCTGCCATCCGATCTACTTAAGTAACATTCAAATTCCAATAACGAACGAAGCAAAGTATTTGGGTTCACATCTAGACCAAAAAAATGACATGGAAAAAAACGTGTCCAAGATTTACGACAACAAATAAATCTAAATGAAGGGAAATGTCTTCATTAATGAGAAGAAAATCTAAATTATCTTTAGACAATAAAATTTTATTAAACAAATGCATCATTAAGCACATATGTACTTACGTCATAGAATTGTGGGGATGCACCAAGCCATCGAATCAAAAAATAATTCAAAGGATACAGTCAAAAATATTCCGCACCATGGTTTGCTTACAGTCCCCCATTGCACAACGATCTCAACATTTCATTCATCACTGAGGAAATCAAAAGACTGACGACAAACTAATTTGAACGAATGGAAGGACACCAAAGTAAGCTAATAACCGAAATAATCTACCCTCCTGAAACACAGAGAAAATTTAGAAGATTGTGGCCCACAGATTTGATTCAGGAGAAGCAAGACAGAAGCTAGTCAAACAAAATACACCATTGAACGTCTAGGGAATCATCATTGGACGATTACACTACTCACGTTTAAAGCCATACTTGTATACAATTTACTTGTTGTTGTGGTATTCACTCCTAAGACTAGTCAGATGCAACCCTCCATGCTAACCTATCTAGCACTACCCAACATCCTCCCTAATATGCTTAGCGTTTCCATCCTTGGCCGCCCTCTTCTGTTCTTACCCAACACACTTCCCTCTAATGCTAATTTTACAAGACCCTCGTGTCGTAAAACGTGGCATATTATTCTATCCCTTCCCATAGTCAACGTCCTCCATATTGTTCGCTTTTCCCCTATTCTGTTTAGAACTTCCTCGTTTGTGATTCTATCCACCCATCTGATTTTCAGCATTCTCCTATAACACTATATTTCAAAGGCTTCTATTCTTTTCCTTTCCCCAACCTCTATCGTCCACGTTTCGCCACGCGCCATACGAACATTTTTAGCAACGTTTCCTGATATTCACACTTATATTACCCGTAAGTAAATCCCTCTTTTTCGCGAAAGCCTTCCTTGCCTGTGCTATCCTACTCTTCATATCTACTATACTTCTACTATCCCTAGTTATTACGCTTCCAAGGAGCAGAATTCCTTATATTCCGTCTAAATATTCCTTCCCAATCTAACATCCTTTGTTATCCCATTGTTTCCCATACTAGACTCCATTACCTTGGTTTCACCTCTATTAATCCTCATATTGAACTCTTTCTCCAGGACTACGTTCATGCCAAGTCTTCTTCTGATTCTCCTAATACTACAATTTGTTCCGCAAAGCGTAAGGTTTTTGTTTCTTCTCCTTGCAGTCTGATTCCTTTTCCATATTCCGTTTTAACTTTCTTCATCGCCTTTTCTATATATAAGTTAAACAACATGGGCGACAGACTGCATCCTTGTCTTATTCCTTTCTTGATTTCTGATTTCTTTTCTAGGTCTTCCATTATAATTACTGCTGCCTGTCTTCTGTAGAGGTTATGTATTAGCCTCCTTTCTCAACATTGTCTTCAAAATACATAATAGCGTGTTCATTCACATTATCAAACGCTTTTCTAAATCTACAAATGCCATGAACGTAGGCCGGTTTTTTCGTATCCTTACTCAATTTACTTATTGCATTGTATAATTTAACCACTGCAGATTGTAAATAATAATTTAAATAAACAAAACACTGAATTTAGGTTCCTTTAAGGTAAAATTATAAATAAAACACTAATTAAAATTCATAAACAACCGACTGAAGAGGTCTAATTAAAGCGATTATTGAAACTGAATATTAGTATACTGTACTGAAACGTTTTACTGGATTGAATGTTCTAACACAGTCGACAGTCTCGACTCACTGGGGCATAGATTGGTAACCACTGTTCTAAATAATTAAAACTGGGCTGTATTCTAGCACAAACACATATTGACTTGTCAGAGGCTGGGCGCGGAGTGAATCTCCGAATGAAATAAAAATTGCTAGTGACACTAAAACGTACGGTACAAGATTGTTGCGTGTTCTAAAATGAATTTCATATTTTATAATTAGTATTATATGATATGTAAATATTTAGACATAAGCAAGACGAAGTCGGGACCATGATTGAACGCGATTGGTTATTTAAATGACGAACTACAGTCATATTATCGGCCAGAAAACGGGAACATTAAGGTTAGGAAATCTGATTGGATGAAGGAACTTGAAGGCCAGATGAGGCAGAAATGGTGGTGACAGATGGAACGCAATACGGACCTATCTGGTCAATGGAATGTGACCTGGATGTGGACCTTCCGCCGTTAACAGCAAAACAAGGGTGGAGGTTTTTCTCTAGAAGCCGGCAACTAATAATGCGGCCAAGAAATTTCAATAGAGGATTAAGGGAGAAATTCATTGGGTCTCGACATATGACCAGTCGAAGTAGAAAAACAGCGTTCCGTAGTCCGAATGATACCCACTGTAAAGAAAACATATGGCAAGTTACCCCTCCATAAGAGGGCATAGAAATCACACGCCCATGAGAATTATTAGACCAGGTCTGGCTTTCAGAAAAAAACCAGCAGGTTCTTGGAGAGAGGGGCAGTCAGCAACTTTCATCATTCTGGGGCTAGTTAGCTAAAAACATACAGTGAAGAACATTTCGGCCAGTGAAGAACACTTCGTCAGTGAGAAACATTATAACATTCCATCCGTAAATCAACGAATATCCCTGGACGAAGAGCTGAGTACCTCACAAGTTAGAAAAAATTCTCCAACGAGCAGTCATGGGACGACGCGTAGTCATCAGTAGTGACGCCTTGGTGACGTTCTCTCCTTAATTGTTTCTCGCCTCTGGTCGCTGCTATTTTAAGTTCTCGTTTTCCCCAATATATTTGAAATTAAACCAATTGAGCATTAGCTTTCCCTTAGAAAAAGATATTCCTGTTCCAGACTGAGTCAGCGACGGTCACATTTAATTCAAGTCCAATAAATAGACGTTGTTAAATTTATATTAATAATTATTATTTCCAACTTTCCCCATATTGAATTTAAAAGTTATCGTTTTTTTAATATTGATCCTAATAATAATAATTTAAATTTATCTCCCCCACCTACCTAATATTAAAACCCTTACCAAACACGTCATCGACGAAAGCGGAATTTCTACAGAGATTTCTAGCAACGGATCTTAACGTCGACCCCAAAAGTCAGTTTTTATATGAAACAGGTTAATTTACAAAATTTAGTTATAGGTCTTTCACAATGTCCGTTACCAGTTACAGTCGTAGTTCTAACCACATTGTTTCTTCCTGGACAAGCAGGTGATATATATATATAACCTCACTTTAGTTGAAGCAGAGACATTATCTTCACAAAGAATCACTTTATGTTTCCGGATGTTCAGGTCAATTTATTTCGTTGTTGGATGGGCCGAAGGTAGTCTTTCGACCATATTTGTGCATAAATGTTTGTATTAACCAACAATTCTACTTTTGGTAAATTTGTTTGGAATTCACCAATGAGGAAATGAATATTGATTTGCACGGTCACAAGTATACAAAAGGGTCTATAATTTGTGCAAGCCTCTATTTCGGAAAGTAAACTAATGGAAATTGTAGTATTATAACAACGTTGTAACGGAAGTCATATCACAACTTCCCACAGCCCGTCGAGTGATGGAATAAAGCCCCACTCACAGTTTTCAGTAACGAGATAGAATAGGTTTTTTTCCTTGTGTGAACATGATTGTAGACGTTCTCAAATTTCCTTTCATTCTATTGCTGCACGATATTAATACCATTGCAGGAACATATTTCTGTCAGTGAATTGTTTGATGTATGCAATTATTGCTTCTGTATTGGATTCAGATATTAACTCTAGAATTTTAGCATTTGTAGTACAACAAATAAAGTTAGTTCGAATTCAATAAGAGGGGTTTTCTTATTTAAAATAAGGAATTATATAAACCACTAACAAACTGTATCCTTGCACACACGGTTAATTTAATGAAATTAATTCGGACGACCGACACTGACGAACGTATCACATACGTAACACAACATAAACATTAAAAATAGAATAAATACTTGGAAATATAATTTTACTGCTACAAACAGATAAAGCTGCATTAGAAAATATTCATTACTGCCAATTCTTAATTCTGCTCTATGAGGAGAAATCCTAGTCCAACGTTAATGAGCACCAAATGGAATGAATATGAGAGGTATTAATATTAAAAATAAAGAAGTATTAAATAGAAATGAAAAATTCAATTACTTAAAATTCATTAATTTACAATTAAATAATAATTGAATCCATTTTAATTTGCAAAGCCGGCCTTTTTTTCTTATTAACACTCAATATTTGATAGAATTATTTACAATCATTAAATATCTTACAGACTAGAGACAAGATAGCTAACTGGTGTCTTTTTTGCGGCCCTTCTCAAAGAAACAGAAATACATACACAACACTGAGCGGAATTGGCAGTGCAAGGAAATCGGAAAAGGTTAACATTGTGGTACTCTTCTGTATATACCACGTGGGCAGGAATATGGGCGCCACCTGTGATGATTCTTTACGCAGGAATAAACTAAATTAAATAAATCATGTAATGTAAAATGAGTTTATTGTAAACCAAAGGTAAAATAAATTACACATAAAATTTTTATTGGTCTGGTCTTCAAATTTACAATTTTCGAAGAGCGAAAAATGAGACACTTTTTGTTACAAACACGAGCTCACGTGATCGTGCATGGCCAAAACTTACCAAAAGCCGGAACATTGAGGAACTCTCGGACGCTGCTTGCTCTGTGGCGCTAACAGTACCTTATCTCTCACCGTCTTTACCAAAAGTGTCTGTCCCAGAAAATCTCTGAGACGACGGTAAACTTTCCTCCCTTCCTCTCTACTTTTTCCATGCTCTAATTGGTTAGCCTATAGCTAAACCCAACATCTCCTCAGCCCGTTCTGAGAAAGGGGGCCAAAATAGAGGTGTTTGTGCCTTTTCAGGGATTTTCCAGCGTCGCTCTTTGTTCTGAAAATTCCAACTCATGGCTTCGTGTTGGCTACAAATGAAATAATTATAAAATATAATATAATGCATCATAAAATAGAGTAATTACCGTTTTTCAGCTTAGCCTGTAAATCACCACTGGAACTACCGTATGTCCATAGATGTACCTTTCACAACCAATTCCTTCAAGTCCTTGTTGAACAATGAGCACCCTGCTCATTTAGTTTTCTGCTTTGCTACCACGGACAAGAGCAAGTATGCCGCCGATTATCCAAATGTTCACAGCCAATTGCAAACCTAAATCTCTTGCTTTCCAACTGAGGGCCTGGGCCTACCGAATCGACTGCGGACTGTCATCTTGCATGACACATTTCTAATTTGGAGTGACACGTTGACACGTGGTGAGCGTATCGATCCTCCAACAGTCTTAATCCCGGTCTTCTCGACCATGACGACACAAACATCCAAGCCCAGCTTTGCAATTTATTATTCCTTAATGTACACTGATGAATGCCTACTACTTGCTGTCCACCCCTCAACCCTACAGACCGCTCTTCATGTCCACTCTTATGGCCACTGTAATTTGATATAGTAAATTTTTATTGTCAGAAACAATGATCGATGTACTTGTAGAACAATTGCTGCGTCTTAATGTCCGAACAGGTTCTGAGAGAGCTTTCTGTAGTTAGAGATCACATTACAGCGATAATCAGTCCTTCCATATTCTGCCTCAATAACCAATTTTGTTAGATTTTGTTTTGTCAGAGGTATTAACTGATGTTTGGCCTCGGCAAGAAATTATATTACTCTAATTGAAGGCCAACTATCGAGTAGAAAAAATTATCTGGAAATAAATTTAATGACTCCAACGATATTTTATGGAGTTCTACCTGAATATTATAGAACCTTATATTCTTTATCATAATAAGTATGTTGAACAAATAATACATTTCATTAATGAAGTTTGAATTTCATTTACTGTCGATGTAAGGGTAAGTCTTTCGGTTCTAGATTATTATGTCCAGAACTGTTTGATTAATCTTCAACTTGGCCTTTTTGTATAGTTTTGAAAGCAGTGCACCGCAAAATTTCAACCTTGGAAAGTGAATTTCTTGATTCGAATTACTCATGGTTCTAAACACAAGATGAACAGAACATTATTGATTTGAATAAACAGACTTGAAATATATTCTGCAATGTTTAAGTATTATTGTAATCAGTTCTGTGAACGTGCTAGGACTTATCCATATTATTGGTGTTTAATGCAGATTAATATGGTCGAATGAGCGAAATCTTCTGAATATAAGTTTTTGTATGATGACAAATAAAGAACTTACGTAATTGTTTAATATTGAAAAACTGGTTATTTGGCTCGTTCCTGTAATTAAATATATTACATTGAATAATAAAAATTCATTTAACAGGGAGCATAAAATTTGTTTACATTATAAGTATCATTGATCACATTAATGAGCAAATTGTTAGATCTGATGCGTAATACTTCTCTCATTAGTTTACAATAATAATAACAAACTTCATCTAAAATTGAAATATTTTGACAGTAAAATTTATTGTTCTTTAAAAAATTGTTAGGACACGGCTGAATAATTGTGATCGCTGAACTTGAAATTATATTTCTGTCCTTGATACGAGTAGTTTTGTTTGGCCAGTGTAACAGACTTTATTATCTATTCAGTAAGTTTAGAATAAATTTAAATTAATGATTGGAAACTAATACTGTAACGTTTTCGGTTCGTTCAGTTGGTAGAGCACTTCTGGTTTCGAGGTTCATACGGTCGAATATTGTTATGGAAGGAGCTTCGATCTTAGAAAAGGCAATAAAAGGAAAAAAATAATCATCAATTATACAATATTTACTAATCGTAATTCAAACACAAACATTACAAGTATATGAATATACAATTTACTGAGGATTATACAATTAATGAATTCCAAAATTTTCATCCGTTGCATGTAACAAAAAAACGTTCGTTAATCTGAAAACGCTGGTTTGCGTTTAATCCACAGATTGGTTAACATACTGTATCATGACTCTTCCTTCGTTTTGCCACATTGTTTAAACACGTATTTACAATGACAGAATATTTACATTAACTGTGGTCTCCCAATGATAACATAAGAGCTAGTTCATCATTAAACGCGCTTACAATAGGCACGTATATACAAATAAAATATTGTTTTATCATGAGCGTCTGTACTCTGCCATTTCAGGTATGTGTTTAAATAGAATTTAGTTCAATTAGAGCAACGAATTGCAATTTTATTTGACAGTATTCTAGTGTTTAAATAATGAAACAAAAACATAGACACGACTTCACCTTGTTTATGCATGTGTATCCATGAAGTCGTCGAGACGGCAGCGGTTGGTCCGCGGGATCAAAAGTGTAGCGCATTGGCAGGGAGACTCGCGATATCAACCGTAATTCCCCCGGAAGATCCACCGACCAGGTCCGAATCATGGGATGGCTCTGTAGACGTCGTTGTCGCGGCATGCAGAAATCACCAGCTGTCGGTCCGCACAACACGGAATGGATGGATGCACACCCAGACGGAGTAGTGGTCGCCTCGTAGTAATGTAGAAGAATTCTGGACAAAATGTCGATGTTTCAACGTACTTGCGCTGGCCACTAATACAATTGCGTGATTGAATATTAGAATTCACTCATATAAATTCCAGTCGTGATGCACTATAACGTTTCTCGTGTTAGTACTTGCTGAGAAATTATACCGGAACACCAAGATGTACGTCTGTTCACTTCAAGTCACTGGAATGAAGTCTTCTAATTTCGTTTTTCTAATGAAAGAGTATCAAGGCAAGGGGTAAAGGTTGTCAAATGTACGATCTATATAGGCGTAAGAAAAAATGCATATTTTGAATAGAAGAAAATACCCAATCTATATTACGCAACAATTGCGTCTGATATACAAGGTTTGCATCCTGCTCATCCCATTGTTATCAATGGATATTGTAAAAAAATTTGATTGCAATGTAATGCATATATATGTCAAGAGACAACGTGAACGGTGATCTAAATTCAGGTGTAAACCAAGTTTAAATATTATGTTTTATTCAAAAGCATCATGAGTTTTACGTTTCAATTTATACGTAATAAAGAAGTATTAATTAAGAATTCTCTTTAAAGTGCTAAAATGTTTATTTAGAACGATGTTAATGGTTTGTTTTAGTTCATTTAGGAATGGCATTAATATGGAAATAACTTTGAAATAATTTTATTTCGTGATTATTATTATTTCGTATTATCAGATTTTGATTTAATTAACAATGTCATTTATTAAAACTGACTGGAAATCAACAAAGAAATTTCCGAATATGGAACGGCCGGTTACAATACCACATTACTCGAACATATTGTATGTTTTCAAAACAGGGTAGAACTGTAAAAATTAAATTATTATTAGGTGTAATAACGGGTAAACTGTTAAATTCTTATTCAATTTTTATCATTCTAATTTTGATACATATGTAAATAAAATGTAATGGATTACTATTTAATACAACTATTTTGTCAAGGCTAAATTTAGAGACCTCTGATGAGACTACTACTAGATATAATTCTGTGAACGAGAGGCTAGAAATTTTAATTAGGACTCTTCCTGAATAAGTGGAATTTTGTATAATAACTTCTTACTATCAGAAACTATGATCGAAACATCCAGAAATTCATTAGAGAAGTCCGTCCGGCACACAGTGGTGCAACTCGCTCCAAAACCTGGTCAGAATTGGGAAAAACGTTGCGCGTTCAAACTTTTCTCCCAATAAATATTATTAGATGGGACTGGAACATACTTATCAAACTACGCGGTTGCATTTCAGTCACAAATCAATAAGATAAGAGACTTGAAAGTTGTCGGAAATCAGAGAATCGGAAAAGAAACTTTTTTCAGATTTTGTTTTTAATGTATGACAGTGATCCTGCATGGTTACCGGGAGTAGCAGCCCACATAATACGTTTGATAAATAAAGTACATTTACTTAAAACGCATGTGTAATATCTCCTGCTTCATCTACTACGTAAAATTTTCTCTGCGTTTCACTACTTGTAAATAGATCCTCTTCTACCTCAACAGTGTAACTAAAGAGTTAGAATCAAATGTCTTGCGCATGCTTTCGTCTTTTCAGTACACGGTCATTTCGTACCGAGCGTCAGTGCCTAATTTGACGACATTAGAACAAGAGCTCAGAACATGGACCAGCGCAGGTCAGATATTCCTGAAGCCTCCACTTTATTGAAAGCGCTCATACCTAATTCAGCAGAGTGAGAAAATTTATAAAGTTGCACTTAAGGACATATATGCCGACTTAGCTTTCAATTATCCATCCGTTGTTTTTCTCCAGAATCGAGTATGACGGTATCTAAGACTGCTGGGGAAGAATATAGACAAATACCACCAGCGGACAACCCGAATGTGACGCTTCTCACGCCAGCGACGTTTTACACTACGATCTCGATTGAAAAATGAAATAAATCAAATAAAACATTCAAATACGGTAATTTCGACGCCTGATACAATATCAGCGACCCCAAAACTTATATCTGAAGTTTTATTCGAATCCCGGAATGTACAACTTTTGATCCGCCATTTTAATTTAGGTAATTTCGACATTGCATTTGTAATCACTGACATAGTTTTGTAGGATTTTATACATATTTTCGTATATGTTCTGGGTTTGGTGCGAGTTGTCTCACTGTGCGGCGTGGCGTGACTGTTAAGCTTTTACTCTACAGCCCTGGCCTCCATGTCTCTCTATACCTGATCTCTTCTCTCCGTTCTCTCACTTTCATAATCTTCAGATTATCTATCACAGTCTCCATCCATCTCGTCTTCTTTGTTGAATATAGTCTAGCTTTGAATATTTTCGACGGTGTTCTATTTGTATCCATACGATTTAGATGGCCAATCCGTTCCAGCCTTTAAGATTTTATGTATATCCTGTCCCTTTATGATTTGGTTAATCTCTTCATTATATCGAATTCTCCAATCTCCATGTTTCATGACGGGTCTGTATATCCTTCTTATTATCTTCCTTTCAAATTTCCTTAAAGCTTCTTTATATTTTTTTGTCAGCGTCCAGGATTCTGCCCCATATGTTACCACAGGTCTTATTAGTGTTTTATACATCTGTATTTTATCTTTCCTGAGAAATATTTTGCTTTTAAACGGTTTTGAATTTGCAAATTATGCTTTATTTCATGCTTGGATTCGATCTTTTGTTGTGATACTTATCATTGTCTCTGTTTCCCAGATACTCCCTCAAATTTTTTCTCTCTAATTTGCAGATCCTGTAACGTTCGTTTTGCTTTTGAAGCCGATATAAATATATATTTTGTTTTCCATATATTCACTTGAAGCCCCATTCTTTCTGCATTTTCTTCTAATTATTCATAGACTTCTATTATTTTTTTGTTTAGATTTAGCTACAATGGCGATGTCGTCCGCATATGCGAATATCTGGCTCATCGTATTGAAAATTATGACTCTTTGGTCCAAGTCATTTATTGCTTAGTGTAGAACCAACATAATTAGTGTGTTAGACAGCCCATCTCCCTGTTTAAAATGAAATCTATCACTAAGTCTGTTATCAATTTTAACTTACGCTTTAGTGATCGTCATATTCATCATCATTTTTGAAAATCTATTAAACACCATCCTAGTCCAAATTGAAAATGCTTTTCCAGTATTTGTCTTCTAGTGAACAGCTGATCATTAATTCCCGTATTTGGCCGGAATCCACACGGATATTCGCCAATTATTGTCTCTATTATCTTTTTTTAGCCTATCCTTAATTACTGTTGATAGTTCCATAGGATTATGCCTCTATAATTGCTACATTCTAGTTTGTTCCCTTTTTTAAAGATGGGGCAGTTTTTTCAGGTTTTCCATTTTCCGGCATTTCCTCCTTGCCCATATCATTGTTATTATTTTATGTAGCGCTTGATTTATTGGCTCTCCACCACACTTGAACATTTCCAAATTTATGTCATCCTCTCCTGGCGCCCTATTCTTCTTCAATCTCCCTACTATCTCCGTGATTTCTCTTAATGTTGGATTGTCAGATATAGGAACTATTAGTTATTCTTATGTTTAAAATCATAACTATTGTTTCTCAATATAATAAAATAATAATCCAGTTTTAAAATTTTTAAAAGAAAATTGCCGAAGGTTACTTTGAAAATTTCGATTAATTACAAAATGGAACAGGATGTTACAACACACTATAACAAGTAGCATCCAAATTGGTCATGACCATGTCAGGAATAGATAGAACGTCAGCTACTGTGTTATATAACAGCTCAGGGATGCGAGAACCGACAAAACCCTGCATCGACAAAGAAAATAAATTACTAAATAACACAGCAGTAGAATTTGTTTCATATTAAAATGTATATCGATGTCATGCAACCTTCAGATAAGTAATATTGCATGTGCGCGTGTTTTTCGTTTACATTTATTGCTTCTTTTTTCCACAATGTTGTACCTACAATATTTATTCAACTAATATGCAGCACAACAGTCTTAATAAATCATAATCTATAATTACTTTAATCACGTAAATTATTTTTCATTATTGATCTGCTTAATTAAATATTAAATCGGCCGCTCATGTGACTGTCTAGTAGTATAGTTAAAATTTAAATTGTATTTAAACGTAAAATCACTATATCATTAATATTTTAATTTAATTTAATTTATAGAAACAATTTGTTTGATCATGTGGTCTTAAAATACGTTTTATATTTGATATTTATTAAAAATATTTCCTTAATACATTCCAACCATTTCCAGTTCGTTCAAAGGAAGCCTAATTGATTAAATATTCCACAATTTTCGGTAGAATCCTTAAATCACGTTCCTTATAAAGTGCTATATAATGAAACATTCACTACTGGATCGAAGAACGAGAAAAAAGGTATGGGCTACATAGTACATTGGAATAATTTTCGTTTATTGCATAAGACAGATTTTTCTAATATCAAATATTTACGTACTTATAAAGCAAAATCTGAATAGAGTTGTAAAATCTCATTTCAATCATTATTATCTCAAATATAACTCGAATTCGGTATTAACAGCCTTCAGATATTGTGACCGTGACAGATGATAGCTTTAAAGTGTCATCCAATTGAAGATTAATCAGTCTGAAACCTCGTAATATCACACAACAATGTGCGGTTAATGTCCTATGATCTTTAAATGCAAATAAATCTTATTTTGATCTTTCTGTGCCTGTAGAATTGTCACCCAGCTTACAATAGTAAATCGACTAACTTCTTATAATACTTAACTACTTACTAAGTGGCAGTCAGCAGCAATTAAAATTGAAGAAAAAGAAAAGAAAGCAAAAATCGTGAAAGGAGTAAGACAGGGATGCAGTCTGTCGCCCATTCTCTTTAACATATATATATATATATATATATATATATATATATATATATATAAAACAGGCGATGAAGAAGTTGAAAATGAAGATGGATAGGTAATCGAGCTGCAAAGAGAAGAAATAAAAACCATAAGCTTTGCTGATAACGTTTTGGTCTTAGGGGAGTCAGAAGAAGACTTGGAGACCATAATAAGTGGTATGATCGTGGTCCGGGAGGAAGAGTACAACATGACGATGAATAGAGGGAAAACCAAGGTGATGGAGTGTTGTATGAGAAATAGTGGAATAACAAATGCTGTTAGATTGGGAAGGGATATTTTGAAGGAAGTTATGGAATTATGATAATTGGGCAGAATAATAACGAGGTATGGTAAAAGTATAGTAGACATAAAGAGTAGGCAAGGAAGGCTTTCGCAAAATAGAGGCGATATATGAATATTAAAAAATCAGTGCTAAAAATACTCGTATGAAGTGTGATGTTATATGGGTGGGAAGCGTAGAGGATAGGAGTTGCAGAGAGAGAAGCATTCGAAGCTTTCGAAATGTGTTGCTGTAGGAGAATACTGAAAATAAGATGGATGGATAGTAGAAATGGGCAAACCCGTTCTTTTCAGTGATCGGATCGGAACCACGCGCTCAGTAGATGATTCACTGATCATTATATATATATATATATATATATATATATTCGGAGTATTCACCACACCCAATTTACCATTATGACTCTTACCTTCTTTCCATTAATACGTACAGAATTTTTTAGTGAATATATGAGTTTATAATTTTTTTTACAAAGTTTATATACACTTTTCGTTATTTATTAATAAAGAAATAAATTGTAATAAAATTAAATAAGTTCCACTAGAAAAATAATTTTAATTATTGAGGTATTTGGATGGTTACTAATGGATTAGGATGTTCCTTTTAAATACGAACAAAATGACTGGCAATATTCCTATACATATGCTTATATTGTAATTGTTATGCCACTGAATAACAATTATTACACTACTCTACAGCACCCGGCAAATAAAACAAAAGTATTTTTCCACTCAAAAAGTTGAATTTTTAATTTTTTTATACTAATCTTGTACACACGTCCTTTGTATTAAAATTAAGATGTATTGAACGTAATTAAAGAACTTGATCTAAATTCTACTTCGATATTATAAGAAATGAAGTTAATTATTAATAATGTTAGTAAAAGAATAATATAGTGAAGCGATCGTTAGAGAATAAAGTGAAAATTGTACGATAAGATTTAGCCAGAATAGGTATTATATTTGCCCAAATCAGATGAGAGAATTTAATATCAACGTTCGGTTACAATATTACTTAATTTAATTTTACCCCACGATAACGTATCCAAAAATAAAACATTCTGATTTCCGCGATCTGATTCGTGAGTGAGTGATTCAAACAGTTGGTTGCTCTCGGATCACAGGAGCGGAGTGAATCAAGAGAGCTAACACTCTTTTTTTACGTTTCAATGATCACTTAATCCACAGAAGAAGCTAGTTCTTTGAATCAGATCTCGATCGGATCGCCCATCTCTTGTAGATATGGTAAATAACCAGGTTGTTCTAAGGAGAATAGGGGAAGAGAAATGAAAAGGAGGTATAGATTAATAGACCACGTTTTAAGACGAGGGTCTTGTAAAATTAGCATTAGAGGGAAGTGTGTGGGGTTGTAACAGAAAAGGGAGGACAAGTATGGAATACGCTTTGTTGGTTAGGGAGAATGTGGGATGTGCTAGTTATGCGGAGTAGTGATTACAGCTGAGATTTTAGTGAACAGGTGTCGTGGTTTCTGCCTGGTCCAGGCAGTGATCACGCTTCATTACTTATTAAATGGACCTTTGAAGTAAAAAACTCCTACATTTTATATGACATATACATAAATTCTACACTAAATTACAATAAAAATAATACCAAACAGTCTATAATTTATAGGATTGGGGTCGAACATATCAAGTAGGCGTGAATAAAAGAGTTTTAAGAGGAAAATTCAAGTGTTTTCTTACAACAGGTTTCTCCTAAAACAGTTTCCAAACAATTCTAGTAAATGTAATTTTGACGCAGTTTATAGTGAAATGGCCGCGTATTAATACCAACAGGACGTCCGAAAATGAGGATTACAGAAAATATAATCAAGTTTCCAAAGGCCAAAAATAGAATTTTAATTCAAAATCAAATACAAAACGTTTCATTTCCACCTTGAGGATCCTGTTCAGATGTTTCTAGAAGTAAAATAAAATAAAAAAATAAATATAAATTTATGTTCATAGTTGATTTCCCAACAAATACATATTGTAGAACGTGGTTACAATTACAAACCCCAAAAGTAAATTATGTACTGCTACTACAACATTGACGTCCCAAATTAAGGAAAATAGAGCCTATCAAACAGATCACAAAAATTACATCGTAGAAACAGACATTTTAAGCCACAAGAATTGCACTTCAATTTATAATTATTTATTCTAATGATGTTAGATTAATCAATATATTTTATTTATAATTAAGATTTACAACGAAAAAAAATAGCAGCAACCGAAAGCTCATTGAGGAAATTATTGCGTTATAATGAACTGTTAATAAAAGTAAAAATAGGATAAGGACTGTTAATTTTTCAAGAGTATTATCATTATTTTGGTCGCGATTTTTTGAATGAAAGGCATTGATGAAATAATTTACCGCTATGAGCTTTATACATTTTGAACCAAATGATAATGTAGGATATGAAAGGTTGTATTCCGTTAACGCTGCAAAGAGCTGAGAATTGCAACTGTTTAATTGAGAATGTGACTTATCGACGGGAAGTATTCGTGACACTAGTGGATCGATTCCTGCAATCGGAGGTCGTAACTTTGGCTCCAAATGGCTGTCTATAGGTAGCGGAACGTGCTCACTTTACTACCGCAAATGATGCACGGATGCTGCAGATAACATCTCCCGAGACGCTTTACAGCCCGGCGTGGATGCGTGGGTGCGTGGGAGGCGTTGCTAAACGAATTTCATATGTAATTGCCGGAACGCTGTCAGCTCGCGAGCCCAACCAGCAGATTCTCTCATCCAGCAAACTCAATTTCAGCAATCTGTTGCTTCTTCTCTATCGTTCCCACGGAGCCAATAGTCGACTGTTCGTGTCTTCTTAGGAGCTCGAATGAAATGCAATAGGAGAAGTCTTGCACAAATTGTAACAAATAAAAAAATTCCATGGTAACAAGTCATCTTGGCGACAAAAGGAATTATTACATCATTCCATGAATTTAATTCCTAAATTGGAAAATATGTGAAATTACTGAATTAAGATGACGCTGCAATTACAACACGCAAAATACGTGCCATAAAAATCGCTCTCTAAGAATATAAATAGCAACGAAACACCCTTTGAAGCTGTACATTCAGATTAATTCTTCATCCCATTAATCGTCTGAGGAATAGTAAAACTATAATAGCAACAAAAAAACTACACTAACAAGAAAATCCTTTTTAGAATAAAAGAATACAAAATAAGTACGAAAAAACATCATTCAATGACTGATTATATAAACCATTTTTAACAGCGAAAATAAATGGAAGTAAAAATATTCGTTAGTAAAAAGGGTTTATACGAAAATACAAAGAAATTCGTAAGATAAATGATATATACGTGTACGGTTCCTGCGAATTTTTATATTCGTGCATTTGCAAATATTCAGGCTGTAAAGGATACTTAATGTTAAATATTTTACCTTTTATTATTACAATAATAAAGTAAAAATATATAAAAATACAAATTTTAAATGCATAGTTTTATGAAACATAAAATCACACGGACCTTTCTTTAAGGGACAATTAAAGTGGGGATATATAATACCAAAAATTAATTTTGTGGTACTGTATCGCTCTCCCTCTCCCTCGGAAAGCCGACTACATATCCAGAAATAATATATCTATCATAAAAGAAAACAGCAATCACGAACCGCGCGATGTAGAGGGAGATGGCCAGCGTCGAACCAAAACACAGGAGGTTTCGAGCCGAGCACGAGAGTCTCAGGGGTCTTGGATTTCATTAATTAATTACGGGAGGGGAAGGTTTATTTAATAAGTAAACAAGGATTAAACATCAAACAATTTAATTTACATGTTAAATCCGGGCCAAAGCTCACTCCCACGGCTCCACAATCATTAAATGTTACCTCTACACACACACACTCATATGCATAACTGAAAAATAATTGCATTATTTACCAATGCAATTGTAGCCACAAAAACATGAATAAAAATAAAGGGAAGAGGAGGGAGGGCTTACTGTATGTTGATCTCATTGCAGCAGCTACGATGTCCACTGGTTCAGCTAGACCTCTCCGCTGGTCACACGCGCGCGGACACGAGCTCCAAATCGCAGCAGCTTCGCAATCTCATTAAGCGTCACTCAACTCCACGAATAACGGCACTGTCCTCTCTCTCACTACTTCACCTCCTCAAAACGTACACACTGTCCTCTCTGTTTCCTCTCTCGCCGCTCACAACAATCTCCTTCGCTGCCAAAATCTGTACTGTCTTTTACATTGCGAAAAATTTACCATTTCCTCTGACAGCTGCTTCAGGTCAATAATCCTCCAACATGAAAACATTTGAGCTGCACACAATACGACCGTCATGCCGACTGGCCACGATGACCGACCGCGAACACATGTAAGTGACTTAAAATCTCTAAACGCCTGAAGGGTGAAATCACTTATTACAGTACGCGGTAAATTTATAACATAAAGTTTATATAATTTCGTCTTACTTACTGTCCAGAACGTAGGTGTTCTCATCTCGCAAGCTTTGACTTCGTATAATTCCTATTCCTCCATGGCTCTACAGGGCTTACAGCCTATTGAGGGCCTGGGCCTACCGAGTCGACTGCGGACTGTCATCTTGCATGACACATTCCGAATTTGGAGTGAGACGTGGTCAGCGTATCTATCCTCCAACAGTATTAATCCCGGTCTTCGCGACCATGACGACACAAACACCCAAGCCCATGCACACCACAGGAGGTCGGCGACTTCATATAATACTAGGATAAATATAAATACAAATAGTAGGGTGAGCCCTAAATTCAATTACTATTCTCTACTTCACTTATATTTTTCCTCACAACTCGTTTCTTTTCGACTTATTAATCAGTACAGGAGCACGGATGGCAGTTTTTACTGATAATCTTAAATTTCCATTTGCTTTAAGACGGACACTACCCAGAAACTGTAAAATCTGCCACACAACTGTTTACAGATGACTTCTCCACGAAATACGAGGTCGCCATAAAACGGAATGCTTTCCAATACTTTATTTAAAAACTTTTAAAGCTTTTTAAATAAAAAACAAACTTTATTAAAATTTACTACTTTATTCTTCATGTCTACATATTCATTTCTCAACATAGTTACCCATTTCTCCCAACGAGACTACTGTTTGTTGATAGAATGTTTGACTTTGTTGACCGCTTCATCACTATCAAAGTGAACTCCCCGAAGGTGTTCTGTAAGTTTTGAAAACGGATGAAAATCGGATGGAGCCAAATCGGAACTGTGTGACGGATGATTAATGAAAATGAAGCAGTGAAATTTGGTGTTATAGGAGAATGCTGAAAGTCAGATGGGGATAAAATACCTAACGAGGAAGTTCTAAACAGAAAAGGGGAAGAGCGATCAATATGGAGAACGTTGACTAAGAGCAGGGATAGATTAATAGACCACGTTTTGAGACATGAGGGTCTTGTAAATTTAGCATTGGATGGAAGTGAGTGGGGTGAGAACAGAAAAGAGAGGAAAGGTATGGAATACGCTAAGCACATTAGGGATAGTGTGGTAGTTATGCGGATATGGATAGGTTTGCGCAAGATTGGATAGCTTGGAGAGTTGCATCAGATCATTCTTAGAACTGAATACCACAACAACAACAATGACAGTGAGCCAGGGCGTGGGATTGTTGGAGATGTTAGGGTTCTCAATGTCTGGATGAAATCTTTGAATTCCTGCTTTCAATCTTCTGAGGGTCTCATTATACCTGGCATAGTATTGTGCATATTGAACATACATGAAGAATGTAAACAAGAGTTTTCCTGCTGATGGCAAAGTCTAGTTCGTTTTTGGTGCCAGTGATTGTTAAAGGTGGAACTCCACTGAAGCTCTCCTGTTTACGGGGTCAAAATGTTGAACACCGCTTTCATCACCTGTTTAGGAACCCATCACCCCCAAGCTCAAAACGCAAAAGAAATTGTTGACTCCTCGGTTTCTGGTCAGAAGTAAGCACTTGAGGCACCTAACGTGCGCACAATTTTCTGTCCTACAATTATGTGAATGATTGTTTAATATAAATAAGTATTTTGAACACTGGTCAAGATTAACAAAGTTTTAATAACCAAAGCGATAGACTCTCAAGCACTTACTCAAGGTGCAAAATGTAATCTAATTCCAAGGATTAACTTAGCTCTTTGAGAGCTGTTGCATTTTAAGGCGTAGACAGTTTCCAGCATATGCTGTGCAAATAAACAAATCATTTTTATACGAAATGTCGAGGCGAAAAATATAGTGACGTCTGCATGTACGTAGTATACTTTATCATAAAATATGTATTATAGAATAGGTTAGAATTGTATGAGACCAGTTTAAGGTCTGAATACAACGAAATGTATATGTAATATCGGGTACTCGGAGACTGGGATACGAAGACTTGGAGACGCTGAGACTCTGGTTGCCCCTTATCCTCACTCAAGCTGCGAGTCAGTGTTCAGTTTACTTCGGTGTGGAAGAAGTGCTCTTCATTCGACAATGAATAGTGATTGTTGTAGTCAGTTTGCATTTTGCATAATTTCAATATGACATTTACGAACCACAAGAAACTCCTACCGCCATTATTCAACCAAAAGGGAGCAAAGCACTGCATTCTCGGTCTAGTGCAATTAAAGTAAGGAATTATTTAGCAAACTATTTTTTAACTTATTCTTCCCTTAAAGGGCAGTGGAAATATTGTATCAACATTTCAAGATTCAAAAATATAATTTTAAAGAATATTTTTTATCAAATTCTATGCTCTGTTCTTTGAAGTAGCCTATAACAACTTTTACATGGTGTAACTATATTTTCTGGAATTAAATTAAATTATTTGTTTTTATACTACTAGTGCCAAAATATATTTAATATAGAGCTGAACTACTTTGGGCACTTCATTCCATCCCTTTTATAAAATATCTTCCTTTGAACAGCCTGGAAACGTTTCCACTTCAGCCACAAACTTCAAATTGAACTAAGCACGTCCAGTCTCCTAGTCTGCGTAGCGCAGTTGCCAGTTGCCCTGTAGCCACGACTGAAATTTCCTCGTATGAGTGGCGCCACCTGATAACATATGGCGCCGGGTATCCCAGTCGTTCCGAGATTTGAGTATCGCCGTGTGAGGAGTGCCTCAGTGACGTTATCTCATACTAATACATCGAGGATATAGACTGAAGTTCGTTGTATATGTTTCTTTACTGACTATTTTGGCAGTATTAGCACACTGTTATGCAACCGGTCGCAACACTAGTTGTAATGCAATTTGCTATAGGATATTCACTTTCGTTGGATTTATTCTTGCTCAGGGTCCGTAAACCGTCCAAATGATATGAGGAGAATTTCATAACAGAATCCTCGCTATCCCTTGCTGTTGTGTCAAACGAAAACAAACTCAGGTAAACGTAATGAAACAATATGTTACATACATGAACAATGATGTAATATATTTTCAAGTGTATTATTTTCAGTTATGGTTTTATTTATTACATTTAACAAGGAACCAAATCCTGAAAACTTACATCTCAATAATCGTCATTACTATTCACTTGTTTTTTTAAATTTTGTTTTTGTCGCACTGACCACTAGCGACTGAAAACCATTAGGGGAGGTTACATTTATGTAATTATGTAAGGGTATCACAATACGGTTACTCAAACAAACACAGCGTCCAAGCCCATGCCAGGAATCGAACCCGGGATCTCTGTGGTGCGAGGCAGCGTCGGCTATTCATTTATGTGACTGAGGAACCTTTCAACAGTGAGTGGATTGATATTCTTGGTAATTTCGTTTGCATTCGATTATCTTCGGAAAGTACATTACAGAAATAACGAACCTAATAAATAGGGTTATGTCGTTAGCAATTAATTGGACTAATGTAGTTAATATGCGGGACATGAAATCGGAACAATAAAAAGTAAAATAAGGCCACCTACTTCGGTTAATTTAAATTGACAACATTCATTCCTAAGTATAAATAGAGTCCAAAATAACTATTTAAATTTACTATAATAAGTTTCCCAAAATTTTCCACTGATCAATTTATAATAAATAATACTTTACTTTTCGTCTGTTTCTTATTAATATGATAACTCCGAATGGGAAATTCAGCTAGATTATTTAACCATATGAATTATACTTCCGTTGACTCACCCGGACCTGTCTAGAGGAGAAAGGAAGAATTTAGGTTAGGAAACAGATTAGACGGGGGATTCGGATTCAACTTAGTGAACCTCGGTGTAGTGGCTGGTGTTTCGCTATATTTCAGTTAAAAGTGTATTAAGTAATAAAAAGATATATACAGAATAAAAGAGAAAAGCAGACAGCTCCAGAAGCCACCCACCATTTGATGGTTGATCTGTGATTACCGTCTCCAAGAAGCTCTGGGCAGACTGTAGCAACCTCTACCCTAAATCCGATGATGCAATTTCGTCCAATGAGAGCTCTCAGAGAAGATAATATTTTTAATAAAGTGTTCATCGGTGCACACGGTACGTAAGGTGACTATTCCACCCACTGACGCACTTCCACGCGTGAGTCGTAGTCTGATGCTCAGGTTTAATTTCACTGAATACATAACCTAATACTATTGGCCCCGTGAACCAAGAAGATTATTAATTTAATAAAAGAATATTATTTGGGTATTATTAATGTGATTCCTAGCGTAAGCCTTGTTACTTCTGCTGTTACGTAGCTTTCCTGATGGGGGCTACGGTAGCTATATTGGACCAATGGGGTACGTCCCCAGGGATATGATTAGGGTTAGGAAGTATGAAAAATTTTAAGATCCTCTACTCCTTCAAAGCAACTTCTCCCTCGGGGCGATCCTGAGCACGTTAGTTGTGTAAGGAGAAATGCGCGCGGCCGACCAATGCTGTCTTTCAGGAAAATTAATACGTTGAGGTGCATAGGGTAGGTATCTGGTCTATCCTCCAGCCCCTAAAACCCACCCAGTAGTGGCTTGTCCATATCCGAGGCTAACTTGTATTGGAATAGACCTCTTAGAAGCGCTGGTTTCGCGGGCACGTTTTTCCAAGGGAACAGGACCCTACCCGCAGGGATTTAGATATCAATATCTCCGTGGCTTACTCTTTGAGAAGCTTAAAAAATGCCTATGGAAACCAAACACTGAAAAAAGTCACGGTCTCTACACTATTAAATTGACGGAATCTGAGTTTATACATAAACGGTCTGATAACTCACAGTATCTTAATGAAGACAGGAAATCTACTGGGATCTTAATTGATCACGATAATTTATTAGATTATAATAAACCGGTTCATTTATTTCTCCGGTGGGTCAATGGAAGTAAAAATATTCCTGATTCCTTAAGAGAGTCAAATTATACTTCCGGTACAATACGAGACAAAAATACTCCTGAAGCCCCAGTAGAGTAAAAATATCCCCAATGTTTTAAGAGAATAAAACATATATCCGGTAGATTAATAAAATAAGAACAGCTGCAGATAGTTTAGATAATCAAAATAATCCCGGTACTTTGTCATAATACTCACCGTCATTTAGTAAAGATAAAATTAATACAGATTACTTAACAGAGTAACAAATAGCGCCGGTACCCTGAAATACTGTACATTTGCTAAATTCCTAAATTATTGACCAAAGGTTGTGTAGTTTTAACGCTGTGAGTATTATACCTTCGGATTACTTTAATCCATAGTAAAAATAATCAAGATAAGTCAATGACTTTGAATGATATGGCAGCTAAAGTTCTGAACTAATTAGCCGTAAAATTCTGTAAATCAAAACAGAGATGGAGAGACTTAGCATGTGTAGTTTCATAGAAATACTTACCAGGCACAACACGGGTGAATAATTAAAATTTTTCAAACCACGTTATAAAAAGTAATAATATTTCGCCTAGAACGTTCATTCTATTTAACTAGGACTTTTGGAAGACGCATGTTTCCCTCTGTATTGGAATAGACGTGAATAGATAGGCAGTACTTTCAAACTAATTGCGATAGGTATTTATTTTAAGGAACTTTCGAGACTGGTCGGGAGAAGATTCCAGTGATGCATAATGTTGGGACTTGTTCAAGTTTTCACACGACAGAAGAAGAATCGGTGAATTTCCCTCCAGCGACGAGCGACAGCCTTATCTTTACTTTTCGCAGGACAAGCGGATTTACGAAACAAAAGACGCTCTCGTCTGTGTTCAAAATACGAGAAGTACTAAGTTTCAGCTACAGATTGCAGACCAATGTTTCACACTGACACAGACCTTAATTATTCAAAAATATTACTCGCGAACTGCGACGATAACATCACGCTGGCTCCTAGAACCAACTGCATCGAAAAGAAACAGTGATGGGAATAGAAGCCGTCCAAAAGAACCAACATAACTTGGTTATAATTACCAAGTCAACTTCAATCAAACAAATCAACATTTTAGCGAATAAATAGAAACTGATATTACGTTGTTTCCAGTTTCCCGACCCAATGCAAATATTTCTTTTGAGATGGCTGTTAATAATTAAATTTTTATTCTGAAAAACCACAAACATAATAATCTATCATAAACGTCTATTTCATAATAATCCATAAAAAGTTCCTCACACACATTTACAAATTCTACATACAGGTATATTTATCTATATCTATATAATCTAATCCATACCTCCAAAAATAACGATCAGTACATACGCTTGAATAATGATCCATCACAATTCCGGCTGCTTGAGGTAGAAATATTTCCCGACTGTGCGTAGTATAGTGTTGTAGTACACGTAGGAGTGTGGAGGGAGGGTAATTATTAAGTGAAAAGATTATGGTTGTAGAAGCACTGTCTATTGTCATGCATTATATTCAGCTGAAAATCCACTACTTCATCGACGTTAAGCATCCTACCGAAAGAATAATGCCGTTGAAGAAATAGCTTTGCACTTGAGCCATCTCATCATCATCTTGAAGGACTTCCTCATCAACACTGCCTTGTGATTTTACAAATTTTTTTTCTTGAAAGATGTAACTACGCATTTAAAGATACTCTGTCTTTAACTGAGTATAGAACTATAAGGAATTTCAGAAAATAACCTAATAAAAATGATAATGAATTATTATTAGTGGTTCAGAAAAATGGCAGATATGAAACAATTAGTATATAAATAAAATAATTATACACAGAGTGGCCAAAAGTCAGAAAAGGGAAAATTAAATTAGAAAACGTTTCGTGTCCAACTTCAGGGATTTCCTCAGTTCTTTATACAATAACATTTATACAGTTAAATATACATAGTTGAATATAAATTAATAAATAAAATTGGTATGATGTCGTACTTACAATTAAAATAAACAAAAATTTCATGTTTTACGACATCATACCAATTTTATTCATTAATTTCTATTCAACTATGTACAATTAATTGTAGAAGAGTCGTACCAATCGTCGTGCAGAATACCATAAATGGCACAGCACGGAGTTAGTGCTCGGCTTGCGATCAACGATGTGTCTGGGCGCACGAATACGTCATGCCGTCTTTCAAACCAATTTACGTTCTGTATACAGCTTCATGATTGCTACCTCCTTGCTTTATGAAGGAATTTAGCGGACTCAAAACACGCTGTTTTTACATGGGCTGTTATGGGCCTAGGAGCGAGGGGTTAGGGAATGACCGTCACGCTGCCGCCTCTAGGCAAGACCTGGCATTGCATCTATATATATTTGATTCGAGGACACTATCCGCATCACACAATGGAGAGGCGCTGCGGGAGTTTCTCGTAGACGCCTCAGCCCAGAGTGACTGCGGGGCTTACCTGATCATGTCGGGGATGCCTCGCACTCTCTCTGGGTATTTTTTTTATCAAAGTTCTCATATGCCGAGACACCTTCACCTATTTTAGGAGGTATATGTACTGGGGTCAAAGACCTTGGGCATATGGCAAGAGTTGTCCGCTGATTCCATTGGATCAGTCGGCCAATTGCCTCCTGAAATTGGTGGAGACACGGAGAAGGGAATGCTGCGTCCCCACAGCAAACTCGTCTCCCGTCATTCGGAAGGGCGTGAGAATAGTACCCAATGCCCGACCTACCTGATGCAGGTTTTCTAGGGTTTTCCCTGCATCTCTTTAGGTGAAACACCGGGTAGGATCCTTAAACCATAGCCCGGGGCCCTAGTTAATCCTTGGCTACCTTGCTCTACCTTCCGCATCCCCCCTTTTCAATTCCCTTCCTATGCTATTAAAGGGGAGTTGCCTGTTTCAGGATCACCCTCATGTAGCCTTTTAACCCCCCAAAAAAACTCCGTAACATTAAGATCCAGCAGAAAAATGAACGACCGGATGTCACGACCTACCTTGTTAGGAAACATTTTCAACTGGTGCTCTGGTCTCAATTGGAAACGTATTGTCAACAATTGCCGATCGACTCCTCAGTTACGAAGGTGGATGAACTGGGAAATAATGTTGATGCAGCATGGACTGCTGTACCCGTAAATGACATGTGCTACATGTGGTGGTGGCTGTACTGCGTAGTGTTTGCTCAAATTCTGTACTTCCAAATTTCGTGAAAATTAAATTACTTTCTCGTTCCAAAATAAGACATACATCCGATTAATATCATTCCTGGTATAGCAATTTAATATCCAATGTACTTACCCTAATTGTATGTACTGAATTTCAATACTCAACCTTTACTGTTTCTTAACAATCTGATAATGGCGACCTTAGCGTCCTGTTTCACAAAATGCTGAAATTTATGTGAAATGACTCATTCTGCAAATTTTAGTATCGAACGAAAAATACGAGTCGCCCCTATGCGACCGATAGAACCTCATTGTTTTTGTGAATAATTTCATTTTTGTTTAATTTTCCTGACAAATAGAACTAAATCAATTACATACCGAAACGAGCAGGTGTCACAGCATACCTTCCTGTACTACTCAAATTAATATAGTATGTTCAGTGTAAAATGTGGCAGACACATATGGAACTTTTATTCACCTTCAGTCTGATATATTTTGCCCAATAACACTTTCAGCAGTAAATTTCAACGGAATGGGAAATGACCATCAAAACATGAATACATATAACGAGAGATAAAAGTAGTGCAAGAGAAGTTGTGGTAACTCGGAAATATAGCTTTTGTTCGCTCAACAACCAGTATGTGACTATTATTATTCGAATGAAAGTATTTTTATAATTATTTGGCGGTGTTACAGCCCTTGTGAACCTTCTTAACGATAGTCTCCCATCTTGCGTCACTATACACCATGCAGTTTTGTAGGTCTTTCAAAACTCCATCTAGCAACCTTTACTTGGGTCTTCTTTTCTCCCACTAACTACTGGCTGTAAAAAGCTTTTTTTATTGTAAATAGGGCATATAAATCCTTCTTCCCACTTAACCGAAAAAAAATCAATAATTCGATTTTTCTACCATTATCCTCCATACTCACTCAATATATTCTTTATTGCCAATTTAAAATAATTCTGCAATCAGTCAATGTGACTCCGTTGTCATATTAATCTTTAATTTCGATGTAGATTCATTTATTACTTCCAGTGTTGGTGTTGCTACTTACCTTCATTTTCTTGTGTTACTATATGTGCTCCATTTGTATAACTCATCTTCAGTATTTTAACACATACTGTTATGGTTTCTCCTTCTGGTTCCTTGCAATTTTCAGATTTTTCTTGAAATATTATTAATCTGTTTATAGAACTTTTGCTTTACTCTTTACTGTAAATTTTTGTAACCATTCTAATTCTTTTTCTCAGAATTCTTTCTTTTTCTTTATATGTGACCTTTTATCCTATCTTCTATCATTATACATTATTATTACTAACCCAATTAATATATATAATAGTTATTAATATCTGTAAGTTAATATAAGTTTAAATAAGGCCAAAAACAGACAAAAAAAATAGTGAAATATAACAAACTATCATTTAAAAAACAACTACATGTTTCGGTTCTGATATGGACCCTCTTCATGTTGAAGTTCAACCTGAAGAGGGTCTATATCAAGATCGAAACATGTAGTTGTTTTTGAAATGATAGTTTGTTATGTTTCACTAATTTTTGCCTGTTTTTGGCCTTATATACATATATCAGATAACTTGGTTAGCCACATTAGTATTAATAAATATTGTTATCGGATAATAATGAGGGATGGAGTTGTGTAGCGTGCACTTGAAGGATCTATAGTTCTTCCGCATTGGTGTACAATTCACCCTCAGCAAACTACAGATACTTTACAAAACTAAGGGTCGAGAGCCCTCGTCCTCGTCCTCGTCCTCGTCCTCGCCCTCACCCTCGTAATACAAACTAAGTAATTTCGGCACTGCGCACTCTAATGAGTTTTGCCAGTGCGTCAACAAGCAGCTATCGGAGAAAACTTATAATTAGCCGTGACCAAAGCTTTAACTGTTCTCTACAACTAATAAGTTATTTACCATGGTAATATAAGTGATACATACAATCAAAAACCTAATTGTTGTTCATAAGATTTCGAAGTCAGATACGTGGGATTTCAGATCGTTGTTATTTTGTTACTCAGATTAATATATATTAAGTTATATCAGTTATTATCAGCTAGCATTTGCGGTGTCTGGACTGTTCGAGTGGTCGGTGGCAGATGGCAGATGGCAGGGCGTCTGGCTTGCCTAGAGGGCTTCACAGACCAACCGCAATACTAGTTGAAAGTGCTATACGTAAAGCGTAGGTCGCCAGAAATAGCATACAGAATTAGGTGCGCAGTAGAAGAAGGAATATGATGGAAGGGAGCATTTCAGTTAATCCTTTGAGAGAAGCTAGTAAAATCTTTCGAACGAAATAAGGAAACAGCGCCAAGTTATTTCTACCACACTAGGTATTTATCAAACAATAATAATTGCCTCACAACATAATATCCTGACCTGAACACACTGTACCTCCTAGCGTTAATGCTTTCAAAACATATTTTGTACTACTAAAGTTTCGTGTTGAAGTGAAAATTGCCAACCCTCATTTCCACTATTGAACACTGTGCTTCGTATTTCGACAAATTTGCCTATTTCTCTCCAACTATATATATATATTATTCGATGATTAGGAAGTATCGCAGAAACTCATAACAGATCTACATAACCTTTGAATTATTTCCACTCGGTGGTAAAGAGGTTCACAGACTTCCAAGGTACGTTTGCAAAGTCAGCTACGTATACCAATTATTTGAGGTTGCCCCACAGATAAAATTTCAAAGAATTATAATCAGATTAACGTCAATCAATACGCCTGTCATTGTTGATATGTCAGTCCATATCAAATAGCATACTTGAAATGTTCTGGAGCCCCATCAAGCCTAACCACGTGTAGATTCTTGCATGGTTTGTTAAATAATTCGTCGAAAATTTCCGAAAGTCTTGAGATAATTCCTTTGACTGCTTATTCCTCAGTCACTTTCTTCAAGCGTTTATCAAATCTTTTAGCTGTACACAATGACTTGTCTTCTATAGATCAAAATAAAATTTATGGCTTGAAACCTGAAATTTTAATATATAATAGACAAATTTACAATTTAAATGTAAAAATGGAATATTTAATTGTATATATTATTTTCATTCTAATATTTGAAACCGTTTCAGTCATGACGGATAAGCGACCTCTACGTCTCTATGGTGTGTATGGTTCATATTGGGACAATGACCTCTTCATTACTGGACACAAAAATGACCCGCTAAAAACCGGAAGTCATACAACAGCATCGTTATTAAGCTGGAACCTCACATCAGACACGCGCCAACTTCTTGTTTCAATTTACCGTACTTTTCACTGTGAACGGAGAGGTTAATTAGAAATAACAACGAGTCCTTAGGAGGATTTTCACGTATTTCAATATATCTGATGTATCAGTCAATCTGTGTTTATTCTTTATGGGTAGGTAACGGGAAACAAATAGTCAGGGACGTTATAATTTTTTAAATAGTCGTTCTTGAAGAGAATATTATAATATCGTTTTATTTTAAAATTCCAGGTCGACTATAATAATTGATATTGTCTTATTAAAAAAAAGGGATTTTTGTGGAGGAAAATTTCAGCAGATTTTCCCTCGAGGAGGTAACACTGAAGAATCAGCTCGTTAGCTTCACGAAAAGACGTTGTAATTTTGACGTCACACTGCTGATTGGCAGTGAAACGACAGTTCTAAGGAAGGGTGGTCAGGAAATGTAGCCAGCCACAATTTATTAGAAAATTTGGTCTAAATCTTACTGTACATAACACTCATTTGACATTGAAACGTTCAAGTCTAAATTTAGCGATGAACGACTTCATTAATTGTAAGTGGATCCAATATATTTCTTAAAGTTGGAGAAATGTGACAGAGGATACACATATGGTAAACATTTAGAAGCATAGATCATTAGATGGTTAAAATGTCTTTCCAGTGCTGGGGAAACAGCTACCCTTACAAACACATTTCTGCAGCCCTACAATCAATGATATTTGAATTTAATATTGACTTCCTACCACAACAGCTACCGTAGCGTACCGTAAAGTTATATTACAAGTGTTTAGTGTTGTAGACACGTCGCCTCCAGCTAAGAGAATGGAGATGCTTTAGTTTTAATCAGGAGGAAATCTTTTCTGTGGAGCGAATGTACTCGTGGCCGCACACGTGCGTTGAATTGCTTCCAACGATCGGAAACGATCCGAAACGATCCCTACGGCTCCCCCTCGGGATTGCCTGCGGATGTGTTCGCACTTTGGATTCTGCTACTTTAAGTATTGCAATGCATTATTTACAACGCGTATACATCTACTGACATTCTACGAATCGGAGCGTGGAATGTCAGAAGTTTAAACATTACAGAATTTGAAAAGGTTGGATAGAACGGGAATTTGTGAAGGTAGATGGCAGGAACTGCAAGATTTTTGGTCATTAGCACAAAAGCGAATAGAGGGAATGCACAGGTAAGTCTTGTAATGAATGTAAGGCTGGGGCAACGATTGAGTAATCGTAAACAATATAATGAAAGTTTAGCTGCGATAATGTTAGAAACAAAACCTCAGCCAACGACAATCATTCGTTATATGCCCACAAGTGCCGGACAATAAGAGGATAAAGGGTTGGGAATTATAAAAACGGAAGAAAATCATCCAATAAATTGAAGAGGGAAACGAGAATATTATAAAGAAATAGGTGATTGGAACGCAGTAAAAGGAAAGAAAAGAGAAAGTTATGCAATTGGGGACTATGCATTTGGTGAAAGGAATCAAACTGGAGACAGACTAGAAGAATTTTGCATTGAGCACAAATTAGTAGTGACAAATACCTGGTTAAAACATCATGGAAAAGACTCTACACGTCGAAAAAGCCAGGAGACACAGGACAGGTACCAATTGGACTGCATAATAGTGAAACAGAGATATAGAAATCAGATGTTGGACTGCAAAACCTACCCAGGAGCAGATGTGAACTCGGACCATAAACTGTCGATTAAGAAATGTAGGCTGAAAATGAAGAAATGTCAAAAGAGGAAACAAAGAAAGGGTTGGGAATCAGAAAAACTGAAACAAGAGGTGCTTCTGATATTAACAGAAGATATCAAGTGCAGATTAATAGAGATAGGAGAAAGAAACAATGTAGAAAGAAATGGGCAGTCTTTAAGAAACGACAAGAGTAGCCGACAAAAAAATAGGACTATTAAAAAAAGCATGATGAACTCAAAGAATAATAGTAAAGATTGATGAAAGGAGTTAATATAAAACCGTGAGAGGAGAAAATGGTATGGAACAGTATAGACGCTTGAAGACTGAGATAGATAGGAAGTGCATCAGCCATAGAGACTTCGCTCCAAGAGAAATGCAAAGAGGTTAATAATTTCATTGTAAAAGGACAAATAGACGCAGCTTTTGGAATATCAAAGAGGTATTCAGAGAGAGGAAAAATATTAGCAAGAATATCAGGAGAGCGGATGAGAAGCGACTTCTAGATAAAGAAGAAAAGGCGGAAAGATGGAAGGAATACCTAGAAGAGCTGTATCATGGTGGAAATCTAGATCAGTCAGTAATAGAAGAGGTTCATGATGAAAAGTTGGGGGACAAAATTTTAAGGTTGGCGTTTGATAGATCTGAGCAATTGCAAAGCACCAGGAATTAATAATATTTTAGTGGACTAAATATTTTGCAAGGTGACGGGAGCAATGTTTTCCCTCCGAGAATGTCATTAAAGAAAAATTGAAGTAATTTACTGTCGTAACCGTAGAGACCGTATTATTAGAATTGGTTTTAAATTTCCATTGCCTTATAAAATTATAAACTCCGCTAACTTTAGCGACTTAAGCAATATTCCTCTTTTTAATGAGCGTGTCCTTATGATTACATCACTAATTCACGCCACAAAATTAAAAACGCACTTGACTGCATCTCTACGAAAGTTTAACGTAAATACGCTTTCATTATGAAGTAACACGTAGCGTAATTGTAATATTCAATTCTTTATTTATTCATATTAAATTGTTTACAAAGACTTGTGTGGAACTTATTTAAACTTAAAATCGGTATTAAAAATCAGTTGAAACGTTTTAATGGTCTTTGGTTTTTACTTTAAATTAAATGAGTAGCGGAATAAATGATAAGAAAATTTACAACTTTAAAATTATAATTTAACAAGAAATAACAAATAAATAAAATAAAATTTATCTCACTTCCCTTTTAATTGAATGATATATTTGGAACATGGATTGATTTTACGAATTGAAATAGAAATAAAATGATTCTGTCTCTCAGGGATGCCAGTTTCTGGATCACCCTCGTGTAGACTGTTATCCCCTCACTCACGCAAAAAAAAACTCTCGACCGGTAAACAGGACGAGAGAGGGAGAGGGGAATGCTGTGACGCAACAGCAAACTTCTCTCCCGTTATTGGGAAGGGCGTGAGACAAGTATCCAATATTCCGACCTACCTGAAACAGGTTGTCTTAGGTTTAGCCTACATTTCTTTCAGGCGAATACCGGGTAGGATCCTTAAACCATAACCCTTGGCTGCCTTCTTCTACCTTTCGCATTTCTCCCCCCTTTCACCTTCCCTTCGTATGTTCTTATAGGGGAGTTACCAGTTACTTGATCACCCTCATGTAGCGTGTCACTAAAAAATAACATAATTAGAGAGACTTTGTGCATATGGCAAGAGCTGTAAGCTGATCCTATTGGATCAGTCGGCCTCCTGCCTCATAAAGACGGTCAAGGCAATGAGAAGAGAATGCTGCGTTCCTACAGCAATATCCTCTTCTGTCGTTTTGAATGGCATCAGAAAAGTACCCAGTAGGTTTTCTAGAGTCTGCATCGCTGTCGGGTGAACAGAGCGTAGTATTCTTAAACTATAGCCCGGGGCTATAGTTATCCTTTGACTCCGTTCCTCTCCATTCCATATTACTCCGCCATGTAGCCTATACCCCTAATAAAAAAGATATAAATCTGTCAGAACTGTCCAACAACACATTTGTCCCTATGACAACACCACAATCAAATATTGTGGCGCTGCTTCCCCATGAAGTGCTTTAGCTTGCCGGGATGTCTGCGGGCTGTGCTCATCCGTGCTGCATTCTGAATTTGGAATTGTACGTGGTGTCTTGCTTATCTGTATGTCTTCCAACCATGGCATGAGAAAAGTACTCAGTAGTCCAATCTACCTGATGCAGGTTTTCTAGAGTCTGCATAGCTGTCTTGACAGGCATAGAAGGCTCGGGAGCAAATCTCAGGTCACTAAACTCATGATGACTCAGCTCTGTTGCGAGTTTGCTGTATCCCATTTGAAATCCTTCCTCTGCTGTTAAAGTGTATCGTGTCACTGAGGTTTGTGTTTCAGATCTCGGACTGGCGCTTCCCGTACAAGCGCTCGTTCCACCCCGTGTGCCTGCACGACGCCCGGGAGCGGCGCTCTGTGCGCCTCCGCAACTGCGACGAGGGGGCGGCGCCGGGCACGGAGCGCTACGAGTTCCTGGAGGCGGTGTCCTGCCGCTGCTCCGTGTGCCGCTCCTCGGAGGCCAGCTGCGAGGGCCTTCGCTACCGTGGGCAACGCTCCGGACCCTTCGGCGGGAAGATGGGCGTCGGGGGCGGCCGGTAGACCCACCGCCGCACGTTCAAATTATTTCCTCAAGCTTCATACCCCTTCTCAAACGTTTACAATTCGACAGCATCAATTATTTTCTTTTTACTAAGACTTGTGCACACCGCGATAAATTTTAGCTTTTTGCGTCGTCTTTGTCACTCATCCGAAATTTTGATTAACTAAGTTGCGTCGGAGAATTGCGCTGGCTGTAATTAAGAAGTACACGCGCTTCTTCCTAGTCTTCTAAAGCAGTGACTGATTCTATTCCGAATGAGTCAACTAAATTTCATAAGTACTGCTGGGATGACGGTTTCAAAGTATGTTGGTGATGTTATAGAATGAATTTATACCTTTTGACACGTGTTCAATTCAGCTGAGAAGAAGAATTGTCAAACACATAAAGATGGAACTTAACAACGATTCGAAATAAAATTAATTGGTAGACTAGGAATCCGATATAAACGAGTGATTGGACCCTGCTGACAATATTCTTAATGTTCAAACGTTGGACTCATTTTTCCGTTCTTTATACGTGTTTCATCAGCAGACACTGGAATACACGATGTAATCTAAACTCTGGAGTACCAGTATATTTCATAAAAGTCTTAAGTATCTAATTTATTTTATTGTTTGAATAAAGTACTCCTGCTTAAGTCAGCTGGTGTATTTTTTAAATGCAACTTCGGTGCAATTCTGTAAGTGAATGATGGCTGTACTAAACAATATTCTCACGTTCAGTTTCCTGATGTGCTCAAGTCTTAAAACTTATTATAACTGCCAATCGTTTTAGGCAATATATTATTACATATTTTTGCAGAGTCAGCATTGCAAATGTGTTTTTAATGAAAATACGATTGCTAGAAATTATTCCATATGACTCTTTGTTTTAATGAATTCCCTCATTGCAACTAATTTCAAAACCGACTAAATGAATTATACTTACTGAATTTCGTGACAAATGCAATCTATTATAAGCCGAATCTGGGACTACGATTCAGTGGACTACTTCAGATGGAATATCATTACAATATTTCTCTTGTATAGAAATGTTGCTAGTCAAGTTCATTTTTGGACTGAGCACGTTTCCTAATTTTGGATCTACTTTTTATATTAATTTGGTCAAATTTAAATAGAATGTAAAAGTTGTTGGTTTTAGTTTAATAAATTCTCCTTGTAGAAATAAAAACTTGTTGAAGCTTTCCTTACACCATCATAATTATTCCTACTTCGTCAATTGCCAATGTGACATGAGAACGTGGAACAAATGTTCTATTACTGGAGCCAGAACAAAGGAGCTGAAATGTTTGAAATAATACCATGGTTCGCTACGCTCGGCTTCATTTTATTCATACCCTTTGGTCAGTGTAAACTGTCAAGAACGACTTATTGTCTGACGTAGATAGATTGTTTAATATTTTGGGTTAATAGAAACATTATCCGGCAAAATAGGTAAAGCAGAAATATCAGCCGCAATTTACTGTGAATGCATCATTTAATTCAAGGATCCGTTACTTCGCACCTGCACAAAGGTTTACTAATGAATGAAATAGGTCAGAAGAACTAACCCGAAAGATTAACTGCACAGATAGTTCACTAGTTATGTAAACTACCGTTCGTTTCTGAATTAACTTCCTAGCTCACGACCTCTCTAGTTCGTGAATTAACCACAAGAAACTCATATTTCAAGATCCACTCTATTATTTAGTTTATTAACGTGTACATGTCTAATTGAGAGAATCTGCGCAAATAAAAATCCCGGATAAATAATAACGACGCCCTATTTCAGTAACCCTTTTATGTTGTTAGTATTGAAATTGAAATGGGACATATATTTGAAAAGGAAATATTTCTACAAGTTTCTAAAATAAGTAATTAAAGAACAGACAATAAATTGGTGATTAAATAATTACCATACTTACTTTCAAACAACTGACATGTGGTCACATGAGATTATAGGTCATCAAGGAGCTGTAAACAAGAAACGTAGGGATCCTTGGCCAGGATTTCGGTGTAGCAGAGTCTGGTCTTGACTTATCTCTGACTTGTCTCGAAGGATTGTAAAGATTCAAGGAAAAATTAGTACGGTTTTTGGTAGTGTCCGTAAGTTTGCCTGAGTCTGATCAGGTAAGAATCGGAAGGTCGAAGTATTTAACAGTTAAACACAGATATGCAGTTTAGATATGTATATTATTACTTTCATTAATATACACTGTAAAGAAATTGGAAAAGAATAGAAGTCTGTCAGGAGTCTAACAGGAAAATTGACGTAACCTCTGGCAAGTTGTACACTCTCGACTTCGCTGAAAAGCTGGAATGTGAAGCTTTTTAAAACGTGTGATAGGTGACACTGCTGCGAAATATCGAGGACACGTGACATGTCAGCATTCCATCGCTGCTAACTGGTTTAGTAACCTAAATTGCAAACGTCGTACGGAATGTTTCCATCCACAAAGGCAAATGACCTATGTGGTATTCGCGATAAATACGATTCGTTACACAACACTAAATTTAAGGGGGCACATACAGCTTAGCGTAGGAAAGGTTTGGACTAATTTAATTTTTTTTCTTATTAAGTTGTACACCTATGTAATTGAAAGTTAGTAGGTTTTGGAGACTGACTTTCGTGCAAATAAAACCGATTTTTAGTTTCAGAAAAAATATTTATTTACATACTTTTTCTTAATTTGGTCAGACTGCAGGTATGTACCGTTACACTCATAAGTCTGTTATTTTAAAAGATATTCGTGTTCTCTTTTCTTTATGATGTAGCAGATACTTCTGTTTACAAGATGATGCATTTTTGTTTCGATTCCTTAACCGATAAAAAATTTATGTTGTTTTTAATTAAAAACAATGATTTTTTATATTTTTGGGTATATTTTGTTTATCTGAAGAACTATTAAAGTGATGGAAGTTATTTTGTACTATATTGTAGATAATGTATTGTTTAACACACACAAAACTTTTCACGACGATATCTTTGATAGGTTTTAAGTTATTAGGGAAACGCTTCATAAAAATACAATTTGTGAGAAATAAGCATTAGTTTTATTTATATATTTTGCATACTTTAAGAGCCATATGGGATTCAAAACTTCCCTGCAGCATAATTTTCCGCTTCTATTGTTGAATTATGGTTTCTGTCTTGCAATCTAAGATTCTTTCTGCATTTCCTGGCCTTTTTCGTGGTTTGCAGTTTCCTTTTCTCTGCAGTACTTACATGATTCTCAACCTTCAAGTTCAGAGATGCTCACAATACTTCCCAGGCTCCATTCCTAATTCAGAAATTGTTTTCAATCTACCATGTGTGCCCTGATTAAAAGTAATTACAGCATCATTTGTCGCAATCTTTACTATTGTATTTCCACAAAATCCAGTTTTAGGACATAGTTTCCAAATTTTTTAGTTAAAGGACTCATTCACATCGTGTGTGTATGCTCCTACACACCTTTTCAGTA
The DNA here is from genome assembly GCA_034510155.1 of Eucriotettix oculatus. NCBI lineage: Eukaryota > Metazoa > Arthropoda > Insecta > Orthoptera > Tetrigidae > Eucriotettix > Eucriotettix oculatus. The sequence continues at coordinate 6,357,445 of CM067378.1, forward strand.
GGTCTGTGGTAACTAATCTTTTGAACACTGGTTTTATTGCATGCATTACTGATTCTGGCAAAGTACTTTTACGTTGATACCTGGCCAGCGTTCCTGCTGTTAGTGCTCTCTGATATATGGCTACCAAGAGTTGCGTTAGCATCTGTTGAGCATTTGTGATACCAAATGGCCCATACGGCCATTCTCATCTCACTTATTCATTTTTTATCACAAAAACTTGTTACACTAATAGCTACATGGCTAAGACGTATTTTACTTTTTGAGACACTGCAATTTTCTTTATTATCCATAGGTATATTGACTATTTCCTTCTTTATGTGTTTATTTACACGGAAACCATCTTTCTTTTGCTCGTAAGAAACTTTTCTCTATCCAATTACAATGAAATACACTCACAATTATGAAACAGAAAAATAACACACGTGCTAGCGTTTACGAAAACAAGGAAAGTAAATAGATGCTGAGCTATAAAAAATATATAAATTACAAAATTGTGAAGAAATGAGAAACTTAGTCTCCAAGCAAAATTTAACGTAACATTTCTTCAAAAATGTTCATAGATTATCGCAGCGTGGAGTAGACGCGCCACTCCAGTATCCATCGCTCTGACTTTGAAATTACGTTGCAGCATTCTACCATTTAAATCATAACTCAAAAACTACAAGAGATACCGCGATAATTTTTTCATATAAATAATCAAGAATAATTACTATATAAAATAAAAAATGAAATAAAAATTAATGTCTTAAGCTGTATGTGCCCCCTTAAAAAAATCGCAAATGAAAAATGAACAACCGGCATGGAATTAATCAACTGAGTTTACATATGAGAATCGCGGGCTTGGCTATGGAGTGATAATAGGAAGAAACATACCGCCTTTGTAACCAATAAGCGAGTGAAGAAAGTAATGCTTAGTGTTCAGGCGTTGGTACCGCGTCGTCGTCACAGCTTTCCGACGCGATGCGCAGCCCCAGGATTGGTGAAGCTCTGGGGGCTGTGGTGAGCGGCGACGGTCATGGTCAGCGTGTGTTGTGGATAGCCAGGGAGCAGTTGTTCACGTCTCTCGGCTAGTGGAGTGGATGTTCACCCTCCACAATCCCGCGCACAACTGATTGTCTATTCTCCAGAACATTTCGCCGTCTCCAGGCCAGCCAGCGCTCAGCAGAAGCTTCTGGATTACTCCTTGAACAACCTCCTTGAAATATGCGTAAGCAGAAACAAGCCAAAACATTCGAAAGCGATCGAAGCGTTTAGTATAATTTGTGTTTAGAAGTACTAGGCTACATCGTTAAGTGCATCTAGAGTTAGAAATTTATTAGGTCTTATCTAGGATTATTTCTTGTTAGGTGTTCGGTTCATGTGTTTTTCTTATTAAGTTAAGTTGTCTAATTGGTGTTGGTTTGTGTTGTTAGTCCTCCTAGTTATTAGTAATGTACTGCTTACGGAGTGATTCCAGGTTCTGCCTTGGTAGCCACGGTAGCTACACGAACATAACTCAACGTGGGATCCGTTGCAAGATCTTGCTTACGCCAGGACATTTCGTACTTGCGTTTAGCTTGATCAATGGTGGTACAGGTCAATTGGAATCAACGATCGTAAAGTTGATAGGCTTCCTCTCATTCAAAAGTTTCCATATAAGGAACCTTTAATATTAACATGGATCTTCCAGAAATAGAGACAGAAACCACAGTCGAGATTCATCAAGCTCCTGGCTTGCGGCCAGACTGCAAACAATACGTTAACAAGAAGAAGATGTCACCTCAAACTCTACAAAAGAGGAAAATTCAGGTTAGCAAACAATCGTTCTAGATTCAGAAAAAAGACTCTGTAACCTCAAATAACAATTTCGATATACTTTCCGCTGATGACCCACGTGATCTATCAGATGTCGATAGTATCAGGTCCTTCCCCTCTAGCAATTAAAAAAACCGCGAATAAGGGCAATGGGCCCGTTATCAGAAAGCAGGCCAATAAACTAGATAGGACACCTCACATAACACAACGTAACGGACTATAAATCCATTGCTAAGGAAATACAGGCTCTTGCTCTAGCAATGTCAAAATGATTTATAGAAATAAATTCCTCATAATACATACTACCAGTTTTACTGACTATGAGATTTAAGGGCTCCTAAAAGGCCGCGATTACTTCACCCACCCTACCAATGAGATAAAATTAAACAAAATAATCCTCAAAGCCCTCCCTAATGTATTCTCCCCTGAAGAAATCAAAGCAGAGGTATACTGGGTTTATGACATTCCAATTGAAAATATATACCAATTTAAGAAAAAAGACAATAATGGGCAAATCATCCCCCTTGAAGTATTTCTTATCTCGACCAAAGATATTAACGATATAGAAGCACTGAAGAAAATTAATCAGCTCTTTTACATAAAAATTAGATTTGTAGAGTACAGGGGTTAAATGCACAGATGTCAGAGGGTTGGTCATACCGCCAACTACTGCTACTTTCCCGCTAATTGCGTAAGATGCACAGGCCAACATTTATCGATCAATTGAGATAGATCGTTGAATAAAATAGTTAAATGTTTCAACTGTAACTGGAACCAGCCTGCTAATTATCTAGGATGTGAGGCCTTCAAAAAACACCTAGAGCTTAAATCGAAGCAATTCAGGAGAACTGAGAACAATATTTCATATGCCTCAGCTGTCAGAGGGATCTTGAGTAAACCTCAAGTCTCCCCTAAAGCCATCACTACACCCGTAAGTTTTCAGGTACTGGCCACTGATAACACTTCGGAATCTATATCTGATATCCTCCAATGGGTAAAACAAGGTATCGACACAATTACCTCTTTCTTCAACAAAATAAAACATGCTAAATCTGGCCTCGATAAAGTCATCATCATTCTTGAAGCCCTTACTAACCTAATATAAATTTGAGGCTATTGAAAATACTCAACTGGAATGCTAATGGCATCTTTAATTTCAAATATGAACTCAAAAACTTTCCTATCCAAAAGGACACTGACATCGCATGTATATCAAAAACCCATCTTAGACCCACTGACAAATTAAAATTCAGAAACCGGTCCACCTATCGAAACGATAGGATCACCCAACAAGGCACCAACCACGCAGCTGGAGGGACCGCCATTATCATTAAGACCAACATTCCCCATAGAAGAGTACCCACAGATTCTTCATAACTAGAAGCCACTACCCTGGAAGTTTTCTCCCCTTCCAATACCTTCACTATATCTGTCGTTTACAATCAACCTAGGAAAAAGATACTAAAGGAGGATATCCTCAACCTCCTCAACAAGGGTAGATCAACAATCATTGTTGGTGGCCTAAATGTTAAGCACCATGACTGGAATGCCAGGAAAAATAACCCAAATGGTCTAATCCTGAAAGACACAATAGACAACACTACAGTCATAATCTCAACCCCTGATTCACCAACCAATTTCCATTATAACTCTGCTTTTAATCCGGACGTCTTAGACATCTTTATCCACAACAATGTAAATATTTTAGAGATCCGTAACATCCCCGCACTTACTTCGGATCCTAACACAATTGAAGAGCAAACCTTACCCCCACCAAAGCCTCGCACCAAAATAACTGACTGGAACAAATTCTTCAGCTTATTACAGGAAAAGTAGCTAACCTACACTCCTACCACCGATATACTCTCAATAGAATCAAACATAAACCATCTTCAATCTGAAATCAAAAGGGCCTTTCACAATTCTTCATCCATGAATACAATAACCTCCGCAATCCCAGAGATCCCCCAGGACCTTAAAGACAAAATCAAACTTAAAAACTGCAAAAAAAGTGGCAGAGTCTTCGATTAAGTAGCTTCAAATCATATTATAATAGATTAAACAGGGAAATCAAATTGGCTTGGGAAAATCACCACACTTCTACCTGGGACAATACAATGGATGAAATAAACAAAAACAAACAGAAGCTGTGGAACCCGGCAAAATTTTTTTATTATTTTCATTAAATTCATAATTTTAAATCTTATCTATTCTTTACCATTTAAAACCTTTCGTTAACTGATATATATTATTTTATAAATTAAATTATCATACCATCCATCCCCACTTATGATTTTAATATATGTTCATATATATATATATATATATATATTGTGATAAAAAAGGCGGATTTTGTGATGTTGTGGCGTTATGAGGTGCAGTTCGGCCAACAACAATGGCTAGTCGGCTGAAAGATGGTGATTCCCCGCGGGAGAGTCCCGCCGAGCGTGTATAAAAAATGACGATGGTGAACCCCCGCGGGAAACCCCCGCGAACGTGTGTAAAAAAATGAGGGCGGGGAACCCCGAAATTTTGTGAAATAGGGGAATTCCCGTCGGAAGATTTAAAAGGGGAAGCCGATGGGTGGCTCAGCCCCAGAAGGCAGATGAGTGGAGGAGAGGACGGACGTGGTCCGAGCACCCCAGAAGGCAGGCGAGTGGAGGAGAGGACGGACGAGAGCAGACGTGTCCAGACGTGATCAAATCCTGCAAGACGCCAGAGAGATGCACAAACATTCGAGAGGTAGATGTTTGTTGACCCAGTAATTGTGGGTAAGCTATAAAAAAAATTGTGAAACTTGCTCATTGCTCTGGATAAATAATATTTAATGATTTTTCTTTCTATTTTCAGCTACTGCATACTCCATCTCTTGAGAGACCCAAAATCCCCTGAGATTAAGCCCGTGTATTCACTTTAAATTAATAAATGAAAAATTTTAAAATTGATCATAATTTGCTCTGTTAATTAATTAATGTTTTATACCCAAAAAAGTATATTACAATATATATATATATATATATATAAAGAGCAGGCAGATAATTTTTATATTAGTTCATTTACTGTTTTCTTGTGTTTAATATATATTTAAAATTGTCAACGTATTATTTATTTTACCCGCTCGCTTAGCTTAAAGTAAAATCAAAACCGTTTAAAACGTTACATAGTGGTCACATATACCTTCAAGGATGTAAATAATCTCTCTGTCCTGCTCTTTCCATTCTCTCTCTCTCTCAACCCCCCTCTCCCTCTGTATCATTGAATCATCATCTAAGTGCTCATTGCCAATGTCAAATCTCTTAAATTCCAACTTCTTAATGTCCGTAAATCATTTTGCGTCTGTTTTTAATTATTTTTCTCTATACTCCATGTTCTACTTTCCTGTCCCATCAAAAACAATGCACCCGACTTACCGCCGATTTCTGAGGAAAACACCAGATCTCGTCACAGTCAGGTGTCCTGGAGTCTGAAAAATTTTAGAAAGCCCAGACCGATTCTAAATTTTCTAGGTTTTATTACCCTGTCCTCTTCAATTTCTCTGAATTCGACATAGTGAATCTACTATGACTCATTTCTCCTAACCATTTATAATGCTATACGATCAACTTAGTGAACGTAATGACCAATCATTTATACCTCAGAGAGACAAACAAATACTGATTAAAGTTTAAGAATCTTGCACAGTATATATAAATGAATCAAATGTGATGTGATTGTTTTCTATGAAAACTAGAAAGATAACTTGAACATACTTTTAAGTTTCAGTGAATTTATTTAGCCTACACGCGATTTATGGTGCAATTTTAATAAATAGTGTGTGTTCTGGTAGAAAGAAAATTAATACTGAGGATAGTTTTGATGAAATAGTAAAATAAATATATTCAAGAAATGACTAAATGTATATACTCTGAATCGAGATGACAAAAATGGATTAAAATGTTACAGATTTTACGGTCAACTCACAATGAATGTTCAAATTTGATTAAATTAATCCAGTATGCTTTTTGTTCATATCTGAGATCACCAATACTACATTATTGCCGAAAGAGCAGGGTGCAAATTTAGACTGAGAACTTCATTAATTGTAAAAATAATGAAACACATGATTAGTAACGACTTTTACAATAAATTATTTCGTTGTTAAAATATGTTAAATCTGTTGAAAAATAAGAGAAGTCGAGATATAAATCCATGCAGACCTCGGAGGACCAAATCACCTTCGCGTTGCTTTTATCAGCCGGAAAAACCGAAAAATTGTTACGTTCGTGTTGTTTTTTCAGATTTAAACTTCTTTTGTGACATATTTTGTTACAGCGGGTTGTTCTACATATGTTACAACAGATTTCACGGTTGCAACGATCCAAAGACGTTGCGGGTAGGGGAAGCACCCCTACTACCTACGAACCAGGGCCTATCAGAGGGGCTCGTACTCAGGCATACTAAGCGATCAAACTTGATTTGAATTACACTTCATCTGAAGAGGATGGTGGTGTCAGTTATAGAAACGTTGTGGGAAACAAACGTTGATACCCGGCGGGAATCCCGAGAACTCGTCATCGATTAGAGGAAGTTCTGCACAACCGATGTATTTCCTAATAGCGATGGAACAATGGCTACTCATGTCCGCTACGGCCTGTTTCATCTTTCCACCATAACATTAGCTTCCGTGTGGTATCGCACTAAATTTGCAAACGAGTGGAAATTCAAATTGGAAGTCCTGGGTAGTGGTGACCTCTTATGGTGCTACGAATGGTGCAATCCAGCCACTGAGATGCTCTCCGACGTAATATTTAGCAGCAGTATAGCCTCAGGCCATTGCGTTAATCTATTGTTTGTAATGAGTGTTATGTGTCAATCGATATTTTATTTCGTTACTGGGTGTAGAATTCCTCAAAGTGGAGACAAGTAAACATCAAGACGCCACAGAGGCGAGACATCGGAGTACCGAACGTGACAGATCCACCGTTTGGCGACTTAAAATCTGGTACCTGAGACCCGTTTCTTGACCCCAGGAATTTTGAATGGCGCGTCTCCTTCCAGAGGTTAGGGAGAAAAACCGCGGGTCAAGTAGGATTTTAATTGGACGTTGAGGATTAGGTGATCCGCCATGCATTTCATGGTGGGGTGAAAGAACAATATTACCTGGATGGGAAAAATTTCGGCAGTTGGCATTGTAGATTTGAAGAAGGAAGAAGTCTGGAGGGTGCATGGTGTTTGTTCCACGGCACGGCAGTCAGACATGAACATATGAAGGAGGAACAAGTTGGACAGTCGTGGAATATAAGTTGATCAATCGGGAATGAAACTTGGAAGTAGGAAGGTGGAGATGAAATGAGAGATAGAGTTTGGAGTTTGGCGCTGAACATTAGAAATTAGGAAGAAGTCGGCTGGAATCTAATCTGAGGGCAAACTGAAAAGAAGATAGACGGCAGCGAGCCCCAGAATTCCTAGAAAGAAGACCAGATATCGACGGCAGAATTCTTCACTGGAAGGAGTCGCCTGACGAACATGTTATGACTGTCGTTCTGCTGCAAAAATCCCCACAAAATCACCCTTATGAGATTGATTATAAGCTGAGTTAGTCGTGGTAAGTTTTTTAATTGGACCCTACGTTTTTTTGTTTTCTGTTAATAAATTAATTTGTTTTTATATAATATAACCAAATAATTTTTATTTTGATTTAAATAAAAAATTCCCCCAGTTCATTATATGTTAATAGATCAAATATAAGAAATCCTTTCAGGGTTCGTAACGACGGACTACGTTGACATAAATATGATCAAAGAACACTGAGCAAAAAACACCTATTTATGTAGGTGGGTTTTAGAATTTTGACAGGTGGAGCAAGTACTCGCCCAGTGATTAATATCCTTCCACATTCCAGGCAATACGTACTTACATTGCAAAAATTGGCGGGTTGCACGACCACTTGCATGAGATAAGCGGTGATGGCAATTATAAACCTTTCGTCGAAGCCATACTGGAACGAATGACTGAATGTCTCCCGTGGACATATCGCACCAACGGCAATGTCAGAGTCATCTAACAGCAGCGGTTGAAGTTTCAACGAAATCGCAACACGTAAACTTTCCATCTTCGCAACATTCAGTTAATGGTTTGCCAGTCCTCCTGTAGAGTCATAAAAGAAGCATAAATTGCTGCAACACGGTAAAGAACATCTATTACACTGTACTCATAAGCTTTAACGTGCACGATGCCAGTAGTAAATTGTCCGAAAAAATCCAATAGGTGTTGCTGTATAGGAGTAATTTATCTGATCTTTGATTGAACACGAAGGCTTTAGATTTATGGTCTCTTTTTAAGTAAACGTTGATGACCCTCAACGAAGAAGTGAAGATATATAGTCACCATATAGATATTAAAAATATTGCTTTGAAATGTACTATAATGCGTTGAAGAGAAAAAAAGCACAAAGGTACTCATTTATTGCCCTGCCATTGTTCTAATACCGCACCAACTGCGTTCTCTGAAGGGTCCGTATAATAAAGCTATTTACGTTTACTGTCAGTATAATGAAGTAGAGTGGCATTGACCATCAATCGATTAGCTACGACATCCATAGCATCCGTACGTGGTGTGGTAGAACTGATTGACATTCACAAATATAAAACAGGGACTGATATTAATGTAGAATAAATAGATTTACCACTAGTGCCACTGCCTTTGTGGTTAACTGTGAGGGAGGAGGAAAGCACCTTAATTTACGGAAATGAAAGGTCACATAAAATATTCGAAAACGGTCGAGATTGATGTCTAACGCATATCTATAAGAGTAGTTTATTTGAGTACTGACTACCAGTCGGCTATCTTTGAATTACCTTCAAATGTAAGAAGAAGAAAAATAAACGGCCGGGAGTCAGCGAGAATGTACATATTTCAAAGTATGATCTGAATCCGACAGAAGTTATAATTCAAGTCGTCTTAAATAAATGACGTATTTAAATCACGTAAAATATATATCAATACGTGAAAAGTAATTAGAGAATGTCCTTAAGAACCTGGTTTGGTTAATATTCTCAATTTTAGGTTTAGCTGGCTGAGGAAATCCTACTAATTCGCTTCTGTTTCGATGTAGAGGATGCAGGACGAAGGAAAGAGATAAAACTGGGAATGATGACGAGAACAGAAGAAACAGGTACCTTAATTAATCAGGCTTCATTTTACCATCTCATATCGTTCCGGAAGACTTTAAGTTCTACTGAGGGAATGTTCAATTCCATTAAAACACCGGTTGCATTTCTTGACGTTTTGAGTAACCAACATATTTTTCGATGTAGCGGGCGTTCATTTTCCTCACTTTAGGTACACAATTTCCTTTGATCCCGCTATTCTTTATGGCTTCTTTACAGGCGCTGAGATATTTTTGTATATTCCTAGGGCTGCGAAAGTATTTATGAATATCATAATGCACCTGACGTATTTTTGGTCCCTGTAATATTCAGTAAATATTCTTGGCACAGGTAGAATTTTTACTAACTTTTACAGTGTTGGTAGTTCTGCTTCTGGTTAAGTTCAAGTTTACCTCCATTATCATAGGGTGGATGTGGTAAGAGGCAAATTTTATACATTAGTTTTGAATTGATTTCTTTTCTGGTCGAATGTAAATAAATTCCCTGGCAATGCCGAGTCATAAGCAAGCCCCGGGTTTCCCAAACTGTGTTCCGCGAGTACTGAATAGGTATTCCGCAAAAAATGAGTGATTCTATCTGTACTATGGATTATAATATCCTGTTATAATACCAATTAATCATTTTCTAAGACGAAAACTCTGTTTACACCTAACGGGAGAAAGTAAACAAATTTCTCACACCTTTCTTTGTTTCCAGCTTGTTTTGCAACCGATTCAATAATGTTGCGAAATAAGGAAACCCTGTTCCTTGTTTCCCGTTACAATAGGAAACATGCGTAACAATGAACAGTATGGACGTGTTCTGTAAACTTGAATCCTGAGATAGAGATTACCATAACCCAGAGTTATACAGATAATAATCATTTTTAAGTTAATGTCAGTAAATTGTAATTGAAGATTTGATCTAATTTGACAATGAGCAGTTATGGCCAACAAATAAACCAACCTTATAAATTATGCTAATTAAATTTTGCTGCTTCTGAGACATTTTAATGATGTTTCGTTGGGTAAGCTCGCAAAGCAGTAAAGCAAAGCAAGTGCAGCGAATGGCTATCTCAAATTGTTTTTAGAAAAAAATACTGGAGACAAAAATTTCCACAAATTTACAAAATGTTATGAATGCAGCCGCGAAAGTGGTTAACTATATAAAAACAATACCAATTCAATACAGATTGAATAAAATTTTGTGAGCTGAAATGGGTAGTGAACACAATGCACTATTAAGACTTCTTAACGTCGATATGAGGTTAGTCTTCTTCAAGGCACAAAATAATTCAGGACAATATTCTGTTGAAGTTTTAACAAATCCTTCGTGGGTGATAAATCTTTCATATTTGGCAGATCTTTTAAAAAACTTCAATTAACTTATCAATTCAAGGAACAGGCAAGTATTACAATTTTCAATAGAAGAGATAAAATTACATCTTTTGTTAAAAAAATACAATTTCAGATATCATCAGTTGAATCTAATAATTTTAATTGTTTTCCAACCTTACATGAATGTTTGAATGAATTAAATTTTAAAGTAGATTATGAAGTTTCCAGAATGTTTTTATAACACCTACATAATAATTTGAAATCAACTCTTTTGAAATGTTGTCATGAAAAATGGCAGAGTCCTGATTCAGAATCCATTTTCTGTGACGGCTAAACCAGTAGCTTTAATGCAACAGACTATGAAAATCTAATTGATTTAATCAGTGAAAGAAAAATTCAATGATCAGTCTTTGTGATTTCTGTCTGAGGGCGTAGTCCATGAAGCAAAATTTTACATTATTTTATAAATTAATTCTATTCTGTACATTTAATATTGAAACGAAAGTTTGTCTACTCAAATAAATAGTAGTTTTATTAAATGTTTGTATGTATTTAACGGCAATTTAAAACGGATTATTTATGCAGTTGTTATTGTTGTGGTAAACAGTTTTAAGAGTGGTCTATTGCAATCCTTTCCATTTCCTCATAGCTACCACATCCCACATCCTCTCTAAACTGCTTAGCGCATTCCATCGTTCGCTTCCCTCTTCTGTTCTTACTCCACACACTTCCCTCTAATGCTAACGTTACAAGATCCTCATGTCTCAAAACGTATCGTATTATGCAGTTAAGAAGTCCAAATATCTGGACGATACATTTTTAAAAAGCTGTTTTTAGATTTTCTAGATAATATAATTATTATGAGTAATGTCGCAAAAACATTAGATTCTGAAAATGTCTTCCATAAATTATTACTTCAGTGTTTGCAAATGAAACAAATCTATTAAAATATAATGGTTAAAAAAATTTACCTTTGAAATTTGCTGTTTGTATTGCAGGATATAGTTAGTTTGGAGAAGTTGATTTTCCCGTGGTTCTAAATAAAATCGAAATACAAACATTTATATACAGTATTTTTTTAAAAAAATACTGTATTAGTTATCATGATTCTTCCATGTGTCCCTGGTTTTAATTTTTTGTATTGGAAAATGTATTGGTCAAACGTGAGAGTAACAAAATAAACAAAAAGTAGCACGAAAATACATGAGGCGTAATTCCCTGTATTCTGTTATTTTCAATTTTCGGTGACGTCACAAATGTACGCATGCTGCCACTTTCACAAATTTTAAACTATAATTAATTCCATTCATTTTTCAATATTGATTTCACGAATGTGTGTGCCAAGTGGTATTCCAATTTTTTATCACGTATTATCTCTACCAAGAATATATGAACATACATATTTTTTATTATATGGACTTATGATGTCAAATAATCTCATAGTTAGTTTCCTTTGTTTAGTAGAATTGTTATATTGGTTTCAAAAACATGTATGTATTCATAATAAATAACAATTACCGAAAGTATTTATCCTTACAAACCCAATGAAAGTAAAGCATTGCCAGTGATTTCCCGTATTTTGTTTCGAAATGATGGAGACAAACAGCTGAACTATTTTAGTGTAGTAGTCAGAAATATTATCTCACATCACAGATGCCGCGTTTCAATCCCGGGGACCGGTCTTTATGGGTATATGTCATTTGCAACAAAATCATCAAACATATTGCAGGGTCTTGCTGCCATGTTTGCACGGTCGAGCATTGTGTTCATCACTGTCACGTGCCAAGGCATGCCAAAAAATACACAATATTTTCCTAAATCAATCTAAGGAAGGATAAATGAAAATAAAACAGACTGTTATTTAATTATGTTAAAAGAATCAGTTTTCGTGTTGTATGTAATTTTGTAATAATCGAGTATTTATAAATTTTATGATGAGTATTAGTTTCTTTCTTAATAAAGATGCATACACATACAAAAACATAAGTACATATATTTAGCCATTTTCAGATCAAGTTAAACAGTTTGAGAAAGTATTCCACCTTATTTCTCAGTTCCTCTTTATTGATATTTTTTCTCTACCCTAGGATAATTCTGAAACAAAAATTTAAGTATTTCAAAAGTACAAATAAAAATTAATTTTTGTTCATTTATGTATTAATACAACAACATAAAATATCTTAAATAACTAACTATAATGACAAGATATGCAGGCGAGTTTCTCATTACAAACTGAAATGAACGGAATTAACACAGCGTTATAATATCTATAATGTGTTTCCTATCTTATAATATTAATAATATAGCATCTGATAGCTATTTCAACGTTTTGGTCCAAACGTAAGATAGACACTTAATTAAAATGCAATTTTAACTTTAAAGTCATTCCGCTGAGTACTTCACAAAACACAAGGCTCTTGTATCGAGACTTGAAACGTTATTAGAATGTTTACTTTGAATAATCCAAATAAAAGCAACATTTAACCCATAACCCAGTGTTATATATAAAATGACGGCCTACATACAATAAATGCTCTGTAGGCACCGGAATGATTGTTATTCTGCTTCAGTACCCGGTTGTCGGTCCAACTTGCGTCTGTTGTACTAAACACATGGTCCGCGATCAGATACTGCCTTCTATAGTCTTGAACGAAAGTCTAAAGAAAAGTGAAGAAACACAATGGATTTCACCAAAGATAATGAAAATACACAAAAGATGGCATTCACTTTTCTTTTTGAGAAGTTTAGAAAGTATTAAGGCAATTTTTAAAATTATTTTTATACTCACACATATTTAAAATTTCCAACGGTACAGGAAGAAATTTAAAAAAAATCATCAAAAATCACGCAGTCCTTGACAATTATCCAAATGTAATACTGGACGAGCTTTTGAACCAGTGATCAAGAAAAGACTCAAAAAGACTTGCAACAAGAACCCTATGTTCAACACTACGTTAATGCGTGAGTGTCGAGTCGTTAAATCACGGTTAAAACTGGTTGCGAACCTCTTTCTCGTCCGCAATATTCTCCCACAGGAGATGGAGAACAAAATTATATGAAATACATCAACTTATTCCGTGTAGAATAGAGCAGCTGCTCAGAAAATAAGTATTTGAAGTAGATGGAATAACCATTTAAAGACATTTATTTTTATAATAGAATTCGTTTTGAAAAGCCACAATAATTATGCACCAACTCATTTAATTCATCAATGAACGCTAATGCTATCATTCGGACCCACGATTATAAACACATTGATTAATAACAGCGCGCTTAATTGTTCTGTATTAATAATGCAAAATCACAAAATATGTTTAATGTATTACAATAAAATATATACTATATTATAATATTTATGTCAAGTAAAATTTATTATAATATGCAATGCGTCTTGTAAATGATCACAAGCAATAAAAATAAATTAGAGACCAAATTCACGGTATTCCTTTAAATTTTTATTTTCGGTTTTCATTAAATTTGTAACGACCTCTAGATATATTCTTAACATCGACAGTCGACTGAATTATATACGGGTGCGCTGTGCATTAACTCCAATTGCATTACGTTAATTTCATTAATTATTTTTCTCTTTCATATTTAGCATACATGTATACAACAATAGAACATATTAAACAAATCTTTGCCATACGTTCAGAGTAAATATGATCATAGCATTCGTATAGGATCCTACATTCTACCTTCAACGTTTAAAAGAACTTATCAGAATCATTCTCAATGTTTCAGATGCTTACTCTTAGGAAAAATGATAGAAATAACTGGCGCTGCAAGACAAACTCAATTAATTCACGAGCACTATGAAAGACGATAACTTATTTATTTTTTGAGTTACTGTAATTTAAGCTCGAAATGATTCCAGAATTAAGTTAGCTCCAACTCCACAAGAAAACTGAACACCCACCATAAAAATCTTGTATACAAATCTTCTCAAGAAAAGTAAATCTATGTGACCAAACGCATTCATCATTAATACACGTAATTTTTGTATTCGCGGAGCATTAAAATTTCCACTTTTTATTGGTGGTTGACAAATATGTAAGTCTCTCGTTCTCACTGTGCTTGTGACTTTCTCACGCACTCAATCCCAATATTTGTGAAGTGAGATTTGAAACACTTTTATAAAAATATGAATATAAATTACATATATATATATATATATATATATATATGTAATTTATGTTTCATCAATGCAATGTCATAGCATATAAGTGGTATTGGTATAAAACTCACCTTAATGGATGTCTACATTTTCCAACGAAAAGAATAGATTCTCCTTCACACCGTTTCTCCTTTTCAGGTGCCGTTATTACCTCTTGTTTGAAGAAAGCTTTTCTCTGCGCTTTATGCGGATGAAGAAACACGGAACCTATTAATATTGTCAATAATAGTAAAATTATAACCTTCTTTGGACTAACCATGACTTCTGACATTTTTGGAAAGCATGTAGAAAAGACTCTAGCGCTATCAGCTGCTTGCGTGCGTATCTCAAAACCTGTTCCACAGGAAGGGGAATCACAAGCAAACAGAACAGAAAAGGTAAAACAGGAGTTTATATTCATATATTCATATTTTTTACGAGAAATTATTCATTTTCTTTTATTGTTGTTGTCGGATGATAATGACAAGTTATACTGTCGCACAACTTTTTGAACCAAGTTTAATAATAGCCGATGGCAGGCTATACAAGTTAAATTACTGAGAACAAATATTAATATCACGTAATAAATAATGTCATTTGACAATACGCTTGCGTACCGACTGTATTACCGCAATACGAATTTATGACACTTTTTTACGCTCTTAAGGTACCGTGACGATTTTAAGTCACATTAAAGACGTTTTTTACTTTCGATCGCGGTTAAAATCAATTCAATAATGGCGATGGGAGTGAGAACGGGTTGTTTCAAATTTGCTGAAGCCCTGCGATCGGTTAGTGTTGAATTCGGACTTCTGTAGTTATTTACGTTGGATTGTCATCCCAGTGACTAAAATGACGTTCATACTCTCTCTTGCTAATAAAAATGTTGGGGGATGTGTGGAGTGACGGCAGGTAGAATGGGACATACTTGTCTGGAATTGATCGTTGATATATTGAGTGATGCTCCCTATGCCTGTAAGGTAAGTCATCATCAATCCAATTCAGTACGTGACAGGGTGATATCACATATTCCAATGTTCTCGTCAACATTATTCTATATATTCACAACAAATGAATTAATTTATTATTTAATCTAGTGGTAGTCACTATTCACTTATTTAACATAAATTACGGTCCAAATTTGTTATATAGTCCATATTTTTCGTTTACACAGTTTCACGGTCACTTCGCTGTTTTTAAATTTCTCTGAACTTTGCTCCAATAAGTGGACATGCCTCAAAAACTGCTGCAGTTAATTTATTCTAATCTGGTATATTTTATATACAAAAGAAAATTACCCAAGTCTGTTTGTTGGTTTCATGTAGGTCTTTCTCTCGAATGTGCTTTCAATATTGCAAACATCTCCTTTGAAGAAATTTCCATTCCAGTTTACTGACGTTTTCGGACCCATGCCCAGGACATGGAGCATTTCTCCGCTTTCTTCGATCTTTGCCCTTTAGATTTAAATTCTTCAACCAGATTAATATTATGTATGTATGAATGTATTGTATTTATTAAAACTACAATGGGACATACGTCCGGTGGTAGTTACAGCAATGTAATTAATATATATATATTGTAATGAAGTGCACGTGTTATTGAGTGTTCTGGACTTGAGCAACAGCATCTTAAAACTGTCAGGCCCTGAATGATGCGAGGGTCTGTTGTTGTAGGATCCGCTGTCAGGGGTGAGCTCAGTAGCGAACCCATAATTTACGACGGTCATTGTCGCGGATGAAACAAAAGCGCGTCAGTGATTGGTTGGAATGCTGCTGAGCAGTTTTATTTTAAGAAATCCGATTGGTTTAAGAGAGTACTTGCGGGGTAGGAATATCTAAAAAGCCAAGAAGAACGGACACTAAGAACGATACAACAAAAGGGATAAGACGTGCCAGCGGTTTTGCTGCTCAACCAACTGGAGCTGCGACGACGCCACGGCTGCGACCATCACCATCACCATCGCCATCACACATCGCCACGGCCGTGCATCAACCAGCGAAACGTCCACAGTAAGACACGACATACTCGCATGTAAAGTGATTCCAACACCTTTTTAAATATTACAATTGATCAAATTTTTACTGTAAAGAAATTCTCCCCATCTTAACTCCCTGATGAGAAGGACCCTCATGAAAGCCGTGGAAATGAGCTGTAAATAAACTTACTTTAATTTGTTTTATAATAGTTCCTTTTATTTCAAAAGTCCCCGTCTATCAATTTATATTATTAAGAATAGAGTATTACAATATATTAAGTACTAAAAAGACAAAAAATCTATTCACTATAAAAAAATGAAAAAAATTTAGGATTAATTTCTGTCCCCGAATTTATGTCAGTCTTTTAATCTTCCCCCGAAATGACCTGACACTATGAGGTTTTACCTCGAACGGCGCTGCAGGTAACTTATTCCAATCTTCTATGGTTCAATTAAAAAACGAATATTTATCTATGTCTGTTTTCTGCGTTCTTTTCTAATTATAAATTGGTGATCCCCCCTACCTACATATGTTGGCTTCGTTAATTTCTCGCGTATTTCTCCTCACGTAAGATTTGAAAAGGGTAAGAAGTCTGTCATTTTTCCTCCTTCTTCCTAACGATTCCCAATCCAATGCATTCACTTTTTCACGCCCTCGGCTGCCTGGTCCCGTACTACAAATTTTGCTGCTTTTCTCTGGATTTTCTCCAACGCATCAAAATGGGTTTTCCTATATGGATCCCAGCAGCATGCGCCAAACTCCATAGTGGAGCGCACTAGCATTTTGTACGCCAGTTCCTTTGGTTGTCCGCTCCCTTTCTTTAATGTTCTGTTACCAAAGTGAAGAGATCTCCACGCTTTTCGTGTTATGTGATTTACGTGAGCCCCCACCCCATATTTGAACTCAAATAAATTCCTAAATATTTATTCCTGCGGTACCTCTTCCCCACCTATATTGTAATTTAAACTGGTTTCAGATCGCGATCTAGAAGACGATATTGATTTACTTTTATTCCTATTTATTTTGATTTTGTTACTTTTTGACTAATCTTTTTGATTAATCTTTCCTCTTTGGTGTTTATTAAGGTCTCTGCCCACTAGACCGTATCGTACTAGGACCGTGTCAGGGACGAATACGACCGTTCCAGTCTGTACTTTGCCCACTACAACGGATTACACCGTTCGGTTCCGGTTGCTGTATGACATAAGGCAGCTACAACTTGTCAACAGTGTGTGGACTGTGAACATGCTGTATTGGAAATTTACTAAAATATGCCTATTAGAAAATTAGCGTTACGATAATTGGTAATGATAGCCATTATTTTGGATGCGAAAGAAGAAAACGTGAAAATTTCTGTGAGACGCTACTGGATTCACGAACCTCTAAGACGAAATACTGAGGGAGAATATTGAACGTTATATAGGCAGGCACCTCGTTGATGAAGAAACGTTTTTCCAGTATTTTCATATTACGTCATTCCCATTCAATGAATTATTTCTAAAAATTGAAAATGACATTACCAAAACCAACACCATATTTAGAGAAAGTTTTTCAGGAAAAAAGCTATTACTTTTTGAATTGTTTATTTAATTATTTGCGGTCTATTCAATAGAAAATATATCCTTCATAGAATATTTTGGATTTAGCGCCATATTTAATATCAAACCAAAATATGGTTTCATTTCAATAAATTTAACTGGTTTCAATCTATTCCAAATAGAATCCCTCTGAAGTGTTATAAATGACAGTTTCTCTGTTGCATGTCTATTCGTTTCATTTACTGTAGACATTATTAATCCATCCGTAAAATATTTTGTATTTTCTTTGGCATATGTTAATTATAACTCACTAAGTTCAGTTATAGACAATTTCATTCATTTAGTATAAAAAGATGCCATCTTGCTGATTGTATAGCATAGTAAAAATCTGTAATTAGATAATTCACTGTACAATAAGGAACCACTAGTGCCAAACATTTCCGTAAGCAACTGAGTAAATTATGTAATGCTTGCAATTTATAAGAAGGAAATAGCTAATAAGGAAAGTCCTGTCCCACCCGGAGGATTCAGAACGGGGTTGCAATGCGGCCTGCAGCCTGCAGAAGAAATCGGTTTGGTAATCCCGTGTCATGAAGAGACCGTACCGACACACAATTACCTGCCGTGCCTTGACTGGAAGGTATTGGAAGGTAAGGGAAGGGAAGGGAAGAGAAGGGAAGGTGCTGGCAGGTAACGGTGCGGTCTAGTGGTCAGAGGTCAGCTGGTTCAGGAGCCTCGTTCCCCGAAACATTTAGATGTGCAGTCGCCCATATGACTTTTCCCCCGCTCATTTCAGTTCATCATGTGCTTTTATCGTTAGTCATCTAATTATCTCAATTGTTGATTAAACTTTGTGAACTGTTTGAAAGCCGAAAGCGAGTCGGTGACAGCTCGCAAACGTCGAGGGTCAGTTTTATGGCCGTTATTTCTGCCTTAAAGATTGATGTATGGCGGTGTAAGGACATTTTGAAGTTGCTATTGTTCCTGACACAGGCGCTGCCAACTCTAAATCTTTTTTATCCGTCAGTAACAATCAATTGACAGTTGGGGTAAGTGACTTTCCTCAGACATTTTCGAAATCTTTTGTATATAATCTTGCGATGGGTTTGTCTGAGTCATAAATATTCGCGTCATTGTTTTCTATGGTGACTTTTTGCTTACAATTTGTAAGATATGATTTTAAAAGTAAGGAAGCATTTTCACTGATAGCGTAGAGTCATAATTTATTAAGAAATATTTTGTGAGCAATCATGTCGAACGCTTTAGAGAGATCTGCAAATGTCCCTGTTACTTTTAATTTTCCGTCAAGAGAATTTTAGATTGATTGAATGAAATCGTTTATGGTGCTGTTCGCAGATTGATTTTTGAGAAAGCCTTATTGTGATAATGATATGATTTTATGTTTCTTGAAGAAGTATACAAGCCGTAGAACAGCTTTTTAAAAATTTTAGAGAACATTGGGAGCGGAGAAATAGGTTAATAGTTAGGCATATCAGTACGCATGCCCTTCTTAAGTAACGTAATTACTTTTGCTACTTTTAAGGAATCCGGAAATTTTCCCATTAAGAAACATAAATTCATTATCTGGCGAATTGTTTCTGCTATTGCTTCCGCGCAATTCTTATTTAATTATTAATCCCGTATAATCGTTAGGGTTAGAACATTTTACGTCATTTATAATATTTAAGACTTCACCCCTAGTTAGAGATGATAAAAATATTGACTGGTCGGCCCTTTTTTCGCGCTGTGAAGGAGGTTATGAACGGAGCTGCCATCAGGTGTCACAATATTACGCAGATATTGTTTATGTACATTAACAAAACTAAAGATTAAACGTCGAAGTTGCTTCTTTCTGTATTGGTAATTTTTGTTGTCTTGAAGAACAGAGATTTTCTTCGTTTCAGATCTTTGTTTTTTCCGGAAACATTATTTGTTACATTCCACTTGGCTCGTATTTTGTTACCTGAATTTAATATGTAACTTGATTTCGCAAGTTTCCAAGCGACGGCAAGAATCTTTTTGTTAGTCTGCTTGTATAATGTCAAATAGTTTATTAGTTTACAATAACGACCAGTTGACTTTAGAATATAAATATAATTCAGTGTCATTAACTTTATGATTTAGAAAATGGGACATGTCAAAGTTTAACTTAATTATAGATATGAATAAAATAGCACATATACAAGTATAATAGATTCTTTGGACTATACGTAATAGTAATATAAACCACGGGAAGAGTACATAAATTGAGAAATACATTAAATATTATTGAGAAAATATTCTTATCAATATGAACAATACTATATACGTAACTCATAGTGAGTATCTTAGGAAGAAAGTTTAATTGAGAGCTATTATTCTTTATAATATAAGCTTTAATTTACAATTATGATAAATTTCGCAAATACATCGCACTAAGCAACTAACACTACGATTTGATCAATTCAAAATGCAGTCTTCATCTGAATAATTTATCTGGAAATCTCGTGCGGTCGAAATGAAATAAATAATTACGGACATACGAACAAAACAGAGATTTAAGTAGTCTTTATTGGATAAGAAATGACTTTTTCGGAATGGGTGTAAATCTAATAAGTTCGTAATTTATTGTGCAAAGTAGTCAATAAGAGCCCTTATATGGTTACAGATTTAATATTTGTGATATAGAGCAGGGGTGTCAAAATGGCGGCCCGTGGGCAAAGAGATCTTTTGGCCCCTGTTTTTTTTTGTTTTTGGTAAACAGGCTACATGAGGGTGATCCTGAAACAGGCAACTCCCCTTTAATAGCATAGGAAGGGAATTGAAAAGGGGGGATGCGGAAGGTAGAGCAAGGTAGCCAAGGGTTAACTAGGGCCCCCGGGCTATGGTTTAAGGATCCTACCCGGTGTTTCACCTAAAGAGATGCAGCGAAAACCCTAGAAAACCTGCATCAGGTAGGTCGGGCATTGGGTACTATTCTCACACCCTTCCGAATGACGGGAGACGAGTTTGCTGTGGGGACGCAGCATTCCCTTCTCCGTGTCTCCACCAATTTCAGGAGGCGTTGGCCGACTGATCCAATGGGATCAGTGGACAACTCTTGCCATATGCCCAAGGTCTTTGACCCAGGTGCATATACCTCCTAAAATAGGTGAAGGTGTCTCGGCATATGAGAACTTTGATAAAAAGTACCCAGAGAGAATGCGAGGCATTCCCGACATGATCAGGTGAGCCCCGCAGTCACTCTGGGCTGAAGCGCCTGCGAGAAAATTCCCGCGGATTACTTTTGGCCCCTGATTAACTATGCCAATAAATAATATTGAAGTGTCTGTCTGTGAGAATTTAATATAAATATTTATAAATCCATTGAATTGCTGCGCGTAAGGCAGAGTAAAACCCAACTGTGATTTACAAATCCTATTACGTGTTCCTATGCCATTTTACCTACTTACTGTGTTATTATGGCATTATAAATGAAGATCACTGGAGAATTGTTGTGAATTATTCGTCTTTATGGAACTACAAAGGGTGAAATCATATTTTACGCTGTATGGATCATTTTGGGAAATTATAATCTAAGCTTGTTTCTATAACAACTGACGGCGCTAAATCGATGACGGGTGAAACTAAAGGATTTGCGTGAAGATTGATAGAAGAACTACATGATATATAGCATAATAAATCAAAAATAAAGATTTTCCATTTCCTTCTTCAGCAAAAAGTTCTGTGTTTAAAAATATTAAAAATGCATTGAGTACTAAAAACAATAACGAAGACAGTTAACTTTATTGGACCAAGAGTTCTCAACCATCGATAATTTACTACGTTCCTTCAAGATTTAAGAGATATTACAGGTGATCTAAATAGTCTTAATATTACATTGGAAGACAAAGATCAATTAATAACAAGTTTAATAGAAAGTTTTGTACAAAAATGTTTTTTTTAAATCATCTACAAAAAAACTTTTGACGTATTTATGCAGTTAAAAGCACAAAATCAAAGTTACTAAATTTCACAATGTACTGGTAAAATTGAATAAATCAAAAACGAATTCGATAAACGTTATAATGAATTTTTTAAATTCACCTTTCACTGGTACTTTTTCATTAGAAGCGTAAAATGCTTCCACTTCAGTGCATCTGGAGTTAATTGATTTCCAGAATGATTCGATTTTAAAAGACAAGTATAGAGCAGTATGAATATCCTAAATATATTTTTATTTATGTAAAAAATACAGAGACATTAAAAAATTTGCTGCACAAATTTTATGCTACTTTGGTAGTACATGCTTATGTGAGCAACTATTTTCATCCATGAAATTAAATAAAACGGCCTGCAGATCAAGATTAACAGACAAGCATCTATCTGCAATATTAAAGACAGTCTCTTCTGTCTTTCAATCCAGATATTGGAAAAACTAGTAGAAGAAAGCGCTGGCAAGTTTAGAAAAAAGAAATAATTTTACTTTATAAAATATTAATAAAATTAGTGTTTAAATAAAAAAGTTACATATCAATATTAAAAAATTATTAACATTCAATTCATTTAATTACGTAATATGTTTTCATTATACTGTCCATATTCCTGAATCCTCATTATAATTTATAATTATATGAAAATTTGTAAATGTGACGTGGCCCGTGTGAATCTTACCAGTTTCACGGCATGGCCCGTATATTAATTGAGTTTGACACAGCTAATATAGAGTAATGGCTGGTTTTCTGTTAGTAAATGATGGTACACACAAATTTACGTAGGATAAAAATGTGCTGTCCAGAGTGTGCATCAAATGGATTAACGCTCGGTCACATGTTGGTAGTTTTGTAGTAAACCAAATGCGTCGTGTGTTAGATATTAAGTAGGTAATATAGAATAAGTTTATAAATTTCAAGAATAAGATTAAATTCCTTTCAGTATCTTTGCAAGGACGTCTTTTGTAGCAATTTTCGCTAGGAGGGTAAGAAACGTAAGATTATTGGGCATCCATATGCAAAATCTTCAATTACGAACAGAAGCGAGAGGATTCGGAGTCTTTCTTCCAGATGGTCTGATCCATGGTCCTGAGCGATTGAACTTCGCTCTTCCTCACAGCTAGCACGCAGACGTCAAGTACACAAGTTTCTCATCAAATACCGTCCACTTGACTTTGGTTGCTGGTGAGGGACATGCAATATATTTTTCAGTTCTTTTATGTGTAGCGCGATATTTATTTTATGAAATTGTAATGTAAAAATTAGCAAAGGTTGAGGTGCTCATCGAAGGCGCCTCCATGTCGCTGGGATAGGAGGCTGTAATCCTATGGGATGCTGTCAGGGTGCGTATACAAATTACCTGCGCTGTTCTCAGAAATCCCAAACTACGACGAAACACACAATATTTTTAAATTACCACGTGGTGGCCTCGGACAATGGGGTTTAGTGGATAGATAAATCGAATGAAAAAGATCGATTTATCGTGGTGGAGGACACAGCGGACAGGCTGTGCAGACACTAAGAGAAGACGGTCGTTCCGGACTTTGCAGATGCATTCGGCCCTAGACACTAAGAGAAGACGGTCGACTTGTGCTGGACATCTGCAGATGCATTCGGTTCCAGACATTGAGAGAAGACGGTCAGAACTGATGGCTAGTGCTGGACTTTGCTGATGCTGAAGAAGATAGAAGCTGTAAAGAGGTATGCTTCCAGGCTTCCAATACTGATCGTTTAAGGGTGAAAATCGCCCATGGTATTACATAGTTTCTTTTACTATCTCTCTTATTGTTTTGTACTCATATTCTTGATATGTTGTATTCATATTTTGTTTGCTCTGCTTTGTTTTATTTATTTATCATTGTATACATAATTTTCTTTACTCATATGTTGTATCCATATTTTGTTTCTTATATTCGTATTCTTAGTGTGATATGTAACATATTCTTTGACTTGTCCTATTTCCTCAATAGAGGACTAATGGATCCAATAAATCTTATCTTATCTTATCTAACCCTGAGTTAAATAGATCAGATTGCTTCACCGAACCCTTAATTTCCCTGTACATATGTCCTTAATAATGTATTCCCTTGTAAATCCTCCTCTTATTTAAATAAATATCCTAATATTTTAATCAACTTCTATTTAATTAAATAAACGCCCTCCTAAATATGTATTGTGGGAACCAGGTTTTATTAAAAGGCGTTTGTGTCTCTCTTACTATAGTCTGTTTTAATTAGCATACAAAGGGAATTTGGAAAACAGAATGCGAAAAGAAGAGGAAGACAGTCAAGGGTTAACCATTTTGCGGGGAGTGATAACAGGCTACACGAAGATGAGCTTGAAACAGGCAACTCCTCTTTAATAGCATGGGATAGGAATGGAAAAGGGGGGCTTCCCCAGTCTATATTTCAAGGATCTTGCCCGGTATTCGCCTGCCAGAGATGCCGCGAAAAACCTAGACAGCCAGCATCAGGCAGGTCGGGTTATTGGGTATTCGGAGAGATCCCTGCCAAAAACTAATATTTATTAAAGGGCTGCAAAAAAATCAACCACACGTTGCTTAAACAGCAAACCTGTTTCAGATGACGTACTTTGTTTTCATTCAGAAAAGAATGTAGTATCCATCTTCTGATTTAAGGTGAAATATATTGGTAATTCAGAAATAGTGGTTTGAATTATTGTAAATTTATCAATTTATAAAGACTTATTGAAACGTTTTAGGGACAATACTGTAAGTTACAGACGATACTGCTTCGTAAATATATTTCATTTTATAAATATCTTGTTAAATTTTATTTTATAGAATCTTATTACAATTTAATCCTCTTAAGTTTTAAACTTGTAGAAGTGTATTAGTCATAAACTATGAATATTGGATCCTGCCATTTATCTTAAGTTGTCTATCTCAACAGCACGGAGACTCCATGATTTATCGTCCCAACGCCTCACGGGAAAAACACGTGTTACGATAACATCATATTCAATTTATATTGGCGTGCATCTCACAACGAGCGAGTGCTAACTTGCGGGCTAGAATGAATTATTTTTAATAACAATTAAAGTTGGAATTCAAGGTAAGCAGCATGGAAATAATTAAAAATACATTTGAGGTAAATACAGTTCGGCTGTAAACGTCCTTGGATGCAGTGCAGGACAAACGATTTTTTATATATATTTCGACCACTAATAATAATAAATTTAATGTTTGCCTGCGTAATTCAATATTTAAAATCCTTAATTAATTTACCTGCTGAACTCCAAAACGAGAGGAAAAAACGCTGTAGGAATATAATAAAAGATTTACCTGAATTTCACGTGTTTAAAACAATTTAATTCTTTTGAAAATCAAACGCTAAGTGATTTATTATTTAAAATATAGATTATATTGCACGGCTTATTGTTTTACTGCAACTCGTACATATTAATGTATAACAGAGTGTTCATTAGGAAGAGAAAATTTGGATTCAACACTGATTTGAATGCTGTCGTTTGAACTGTCATGTGTATTGAAAAGTACACACACTGGTTGGGCAACACAGGTCCCGGGTTCCTGGCAATAGTCTAGGTGTTTGTGTTCCCTGACGGAGCAGACTTGACTAAACAGAAAATCAGTTATCCAATTAGAAAGTCGTTGATGCTAGTGGAGACTATATATATATATATATATATAAATTGTAATGAAATGTCTTCTTGGGTGTTCTGCTGAACTTAAGCTGACGCGAATCCCGTCAATTACGTGGGCCTTTAAAACTGTCAAGATCTGCACAATGTGTGGGCCCCGTACATCGTCATGGCGTCTACGAGAAGAGCACGATCGTCCTTATCAACGACTCCCCTTAGGGGTGAGCAGTGTAGTAATGCCACAATTTACGTCGCTCATTGTCCCTGCGTCTCTGATTGGTCCAAATATTGCTGCGTAGTTCTATTTAAAACATCCTATTCGTTAGTAAAATCAACATTTGCGGAAGCGAGAAGCAACTTTAAAAGTTGCTACCGGATATTGGACGGAGCAACATCAGACTTTTCCTTGGCCACGTTACTGAAACGTTTTTCTGGTTTCTCCAGCGACGTAAGTCGACCCGGCGTTCCGCTCATTCGGATTCTTTCTCCAACATTGCCTGAAGAGTAGGCAGGTAGTTGTGAATTACAGGAAGACTGAATAGGACCAGCACCTGACCCCGTGTATGCCAAAGTGGCTTTACGGGGCGAACGCGCGTAAATTGGTGTACAGAGCCCCAAGGGGCTCCTCACCGAAGGTGCTCACGCGACTGTTGAAATCCGGCCGAGTGGAGTTAGCCAAGGATTGTTCCGAGACACTTCTCCACCCTACCGGCTCGCGAATTGCGGAATTTATTGCTCAAGTTGCGTACGGCTCGCACACCCGAGTTTTTGACCTGTTGGAAATGCACTCCGCCCGTAACGGCGAGTGACGCTGCCTTACCCAAGGGCTGGTGGCTTCAATTGCCGGGCCTGGTCCACCCCCACTCTTGGGTTACACATACCCAGGACACCGACTTGCTAGCACCGCCACCGTGGGTTTGTGATCGCATACCACTGACCGACAGAGTCCAACCCAATTCTGAGCAGGGCTGCCGCCCGGTAGAGCGACAGCTGGGATAAAGCTCACCCCTGTCTACCTGTATTTTTCGCTGAGGGCTCAGGTCAGCCCCGTGTCGCACTTTAAGCCAGCCCGGAGGGTCTCTTTCCCCGACAAGGGCCCTGGCGAAAATCCCGGTGGGGGTGAGTACCCCCTGCAGTTGGCCGGGTTCAACTTTACGGTGGCGCTGACACTTCTAGTCAAGCGTAGCCTCTTTCCCTGATAAAGGAAAGTACCAAACTACGACTAGCATTCGAAGCTTCTTGCTTCTGTATCTGAATTAACAGTCTGTCCTAGCATCTCTCCGAGGACGAAGGATTTCGGAACCGACGTTGGACACTCCTGTGCTGTTGCCGCCGCCACTACCTCCAGCTTCCCAGGACAAGGAGAAGCAACCAGCGCCAACCACCACGACAAGCCAGGAGCCTGATCTGATGATAGCAGCAGTTCAAAAGGAAATGCAGGCCATGTTCACGGAAATAACATTGATGCTAACATAAATGTTCAGTCTGATGTGTCAAGTCATGACGGGGAAACACTGCCCAAGGAGTACCAACTGTAGAATCAAATTATGGGTTTTAATATACGTAAGTTGTCTTTCTGCATGAGGAATGCCAATGTCATTTTGAAAGGGACTGACAAATTCAATCAGTTTTGTACTAAAGAAAATATCGGTGTTTGTTCTACTTCAGTAACGCTTCTGAAGCCAGCAATAGAAGCCGAGAACTACTTCTGCTACCTCACAGATAGGCCCACCACTGAAGAAGGGACGGCCATTTACATCTATAAGTGCATTCCTAAATACTTCGTCCCGCTGCCACTAACACCGACCGTCGTACTCCTGCTATGGGACGGAGAGGTCATCGCAGCCAGCGCATATTATCCGTCTCCGCATCGAATCAACGCTGATGAAGTCCAGAAGATCCTTGCGCTACAGAGGAAGGTTGTCCTGATGACCGGCATTAAAGCCATGCACACGCAATGGAACTCTCCCTTGTGTTACAACAGTGGAATCGTGTTACGGACTGCATGTCTGGTCCCCAAGAAGCCGACTCACTTCCCGCCCGGCGGGAACAAAGAGAGTTACAGGTATCTGGGATTACTTTACGCTGCAGCCCCTGTCGTCTGACTCACAATCATGCAATTTTCAGAATGAAAGCAGATCTTGACCTCATACAAGTGGCGAGAAACTACATTAATGTCGACTGGGTGAAATTCAAAAAAGGACTCGCTGACTCCATCGCAGAGGCCCCCGATCCGGAGGGCACAGAGTTGGCAGTGGAATTCATCACGGAGCCAACGAGACGTCCGGATCTCTGCTGCAATCCACTCAGAGAACGACCTCCCTACCCGCGAATAGGACACGCGGACAATTCGGCCATAGCACTTATGAACGGGCTGGTCCGAGAAATGCAAGCTGCAATTCAGAGGCACAGAAATGCGTTACTAACAGCACTCTCTTGCAGGTGATGAGAAACGACGTCAAGGAGAGTAACAGGATTCCACACCTTACAGCAGTAAACGGCGCAGCGCATAGTCACACCGGGAAGGCTGAAGTGCTTGCAGACGCCTTTGAAGGGAACTTCCGAAAATCCCATTGATTTAACCCAGGTGGATTCTTTGAATAGGTATTTAAGTAAATATTTTTCCAGGAAACAGGATGAAGACGACGACGGAGCTAGCTACGTGGCATTCTTAGGAAACTGCCTGCTAGCAAATCGCCAGGAAGCGACGAACTTTCCAACATCCTAGCGATGAATCTACAGTCGGAGGCCTTCAAATACCTCAGCCGCATATTCAACGCTCAGCCAGGGGAGATTCCCCCGTGCCTGGAGACATGTCAACATCTGCGCCATCCTGAACCTGGGAAAAGACCGCAAGGACCTCAGTAACTATCACCCGATATCGTTGCTGCCGACGATCTCAAAACTTTTCGAGAACCTATTTCTGGTAAGATTCCAGATTCATTTTGATGAACTGAAAGTAATCACGTCCTTTCAGTTTGGTTTCAGTCAGGGCCAAGGCACGACGCAGGAATTACAGGCTAATGCTCGATCCCTTATCCTGAAGGCTTGATGACTGCCTTAAGATGGACTCTTGCTAGTGTCACCGCGCGATGACCCCGACCCGTCAGCGTCCATGCCCGTGGTAGCTCATAGAGAATACTAGTTCGTAACCGAGCGATCCCTCGTCAAGTTGGTAGTTAGATTTTCAGGACAAGCTGGCCCCGTGTATGCCAAGAGGCTTTGCAGGGTGAAAGCGCTTTTATGGTGTACAGAGCCCCGAAGGGCCCCTCGCCTAAGGTGCTCTCGCTCCTCTTGAATACCGGTAGAGTTGAAGTAGCCGAGGACTTTACTCCCCGACCATCCCCTTCCAGAACCGCCTAGCGTAGTGTGGAAATTTGATGATCAGGATGCATGCGACTCCCACACCAGAGTTTTTAAATTGTAAGAAATACACTCCCTCGTCAGTTGATAATTATAATGACAGGAATACTGGACGGGACCAGCACCTGACCCCGTGTATGCCGTGAGGCTTTACGGGGTCAATACGCATTCACGGCTTACAGAGCCCCGGTGGGC
This sequence comes from Eucriotettix oculatus, assembly GCA_034510155.1. NCBI lineage: Eukaryota > Metazoa > Arthropoda > Insecta > Orthoptera > Tetrigidae > Eucriotettix > Eucriotettix oculatus. Next base: position 6,386,502 of record CM067378.1, read on the forward strand.
CTTCGCCGAAGGTGCTCACGCATATGTTGATATCTGGCCGAGTGGAGTTAACCAGGGATTACACCGAGGCACTTCCCCACCCAACCGGCTCACGAGGTGCGGATTATGTTGCTCAAGTTGCGCACGGCTCCCACGCCAGAGGTTTTGACTTATTGGAAATGCACTCCGCCCTCAACGGCGAGAGTGCGCTCGGGGCCGCTGCCTTACCCCAAGGGCTGGTAGCTTCAATTGCTGGGCCCGGTCCGCCCCCTACTCTTAGGTTACACATACGCAGGCACCGACTTGCTAGCACCACTTCCGTTGGGTTTTGAGCGCGTGTCACTGCCCGACAGAGTCCAACCAAATTGTGAGCAGGGCTGTCGCCCAGTAGAGCGACAGCTGGGCTAAAGCTCACCCCTGTCTACCTGTATTTTTCCCTGAGGGCTAGGTCAAACTCTTGCCACGCTTTGAGCCAGACCAGGGAGCCTGCTTCCCCAATAAGGGCACCGTCACAAAACCCCGATGGGGCGAATACCCCCTAAGACTGACCGGGTCCAACGTTAACGGTAGTATAGTCTAGAGTAGCCTTTTCCCCCATAAACGCGTCTGCTCCACCCTGATAAGAGAGAGTACCATCCTACGACGCGCGATGACTGACCCGTTTCAGTCCATCCTCCGTGCTCATACAGGATACTAGTTTCCGGCGAGCCACCCTGGTCCGCTCCCTTCTATTAGGTTTCACATACCCAGGAATGGCAGGCGGGACCCGACACCAAGGCATATGAGCGATGCACGCTGCTCCCCATTTACGCCGTGACCGATTAGATTACACAGGGGCACCGCGGGTAGGTTCGGTCTCCGACTTGAGGATGAGAGGCTGTATACCCATCATTGCCCCCTTCTTCCCCCACCATCCCTCGTTATTAGTATGCACTAGTAAAATAACCACAATTAAAGAGAAAATAGAATTCTTAAGAGTCTGCGACAGCATGAAGATGCGCCAACAATGCTTCTAACCACGATGTGAGCCATATTAGGAGCCATCAAAAACAGATAAGTTCGTTGGATAGTATCGAAATGACAATAGAGGACCGAGATTACCACATTTCTAGAGAATCAGAACCAAGAACGAAATATAACAGTAAGCGGGATTACAAATGGAAGCCATAGAGTGGGAAACACATCAGCGCATAATTTAAACTAGAAACGGCAGCTGTTGCTCCATAATAGGAACTGATAGATGCAGAAATATTAGAAGCTTTAGATTGCGTGAAAGATTTATTGATTGGACACACGGACTTAACCAAAAAGAAGGGAGAAGAAATGCTAGAAAATAAAATTCAAGACATTAAGCCAGTGAAGGTCAAATTTTACTTCGAAGAAATTACGCAGGAAATTTGAGACATACCCCAGCGCCTGTACAAATTTAAGGAAACAAGATTCGTGCTGAGGAGTTACCAATAATCTGAGAATCTATGGAGATTTGGGACATCGAAATGAGAGGGTAACGAAGAGTGTTAATTGCATTTAAAATATCTTTAATTTTTAAGTCTTTAAAAGGTCTGTTAATCTGTAGATTTCATGAAGAAGGACAGAGCTATTATTGATTTTTATGAAGAAAATATTAAAGGTATTTCGAGAGTTTGTAAACTTGGGAAGCGTCGAAAAAGAGAAACCTAGTTCTATTCAGGGCCAATGAAGTAAGCAATGGTGAAACAGAAATTTAGCTCCATTGAAGGTCATTGAGGAACAGTGGCAAAGAGGAAAAGGAATCGGGAATCAATTATATGCACAGACGATTTAGGGAGATATCAGACAACAGTAACACCTCGGTAAAGAGAAAAGCAAATTGTTGGAAGTATTGATGAACAAAGAAGTTAGTAAAGATTCTCAAAATATCGAAGAAAATGTAGAGGTAGAAATCATATTACCAATATTTGTAGGAAAAGTTGAATAAATTATGAAACTAAATGTACTTAAATTAAGAAAATATTTTCATTTAAATAACTTCGTGACACATGGCTGTTTCTGATAAACTTTATTCTTTTGAAACGTTTAAAATCGCCTGACATCGTTAGTAAATTTACTTTGTTTACTGTTCATTTAGGCAGATATTTGCAATTTGGGAAATAAGAATTTTATTGGTCGCGTGGGTGTTCCTCTGCCCGGCGAACCGTCTAGGCCCGCACGTCTTGTTGGCCCAGTGATGATTTCCACTCCGGGCTAGATGTCCTCCGGATCGGGGGCCTCTGCGAGTCCCTTCTTGAATTTCACCCAGTCGACGTTCATGTTGTTTCTCGGCGCTTCGATGAGGTGTAGATCTGCTTTCATTCTGAAAATTGCAGGATTTTTATCAGACGACATTAGTAAGAAACTAAGAGACTGACTCATGATACCATTGGCATTCCACATGCTGAAACAACTTACGGATATTAAAACCCATAATTTGGTACTGCAAGTGATTGTCCCACGGCTATGGGTTTCCCCATCATAACTTGACATTTCTAGCCGAACATTTGTGTAAACATTGTTACTTGCGAGGTTCGGCCATGGTTTCGTTGACAGCGGCATGAGTCAGCAGATGCTGCAGGTTTCGCCTGGACCACGCTGAGCTAGAGGTAAGACGGGGCTCTCCGCAAACTGGAAGAAGAAACCTAGTGCAGGCCACCAGGGTCTATGGAACGTTTCCGTATCCTGGCCCAGTAAACCTCCGATGTTGCTCCGTCCAATGTACGCCACCAACTTTTTTAGTCCCCCACACAGGGAAGAAAGGTCCATTTATAGTGGTGCCCGTCCACCCAATCGTAGCGATTATCGGGGCAAAGGGAAAATGTCCTTGTCCGCCGACTGGACTGGGTGTCTGAACGCCCCCCCCTCCCTGTATACGATTTACAATATACTATATAGCCATCTGTGAAACAGTGACGATGATACACTTTTAATAAAAAAATCAATTGTCCATGTCATGTTTTGCAGTGTATCAGATTAATAATACAAAATTCAATATCTTACAAAATTAGTCATTCAGGTGCTCTGTAATAAACGTGTAAATACAAAGAAGTTTATACAAACGCAAGGTGACAAAACAATATATATAAATTCATTTAAATGTAATTAGTTAATTTTTAAAACTTGTCGAAGGTATTTAAATTCCTTAAAAAAAGCTTCGCTCTATAATTACAGTATTATTGTACAATAATTGTAAACAGATCTCGCACTCTTATAAGAAAATTTACTTTACATATTTTGAATAAGTATAAGTAGTTATCTCCAAACACCTGAAAAAACTGTTCAAATAATAATAAAAATATTTTATTTTTTTATAAGAAAAAGAAATTTGAACACTATCAAAGAACATCTGTCAACATCAACATAGTGTGTTAGTTATACTGATGTAGAACAACTTAAGTAGAAGCATATGATTAAAACAGTTATTACTGACATTGTATTGTACAAAAAATTAACCATGTTACAATGGATACAAACTGAAAAAGCATAACATGTTTAATTACATATGAGAAAGATATTAAGACAGTTAGCTATACAAAATACTGCCTATAAATTTTACTGAATTTAGTAACAATATTACTAGTGCTAAAATTGCTGTAAGTAATTTCCAAAAACTATAAAATGCTATTTTGGTACATTTTCAACATATTACATACCTTATATTCCAATAAATAGTAAACAAAAAAATTTCCACAACTTTTCTTTACCATAAGCATAGACTTAATTTGATTATTATTTTGAAAAACTCAAGTCAAAATTATTTATAATATTTGAAAAATAGACACTGTAAACATCACCCAACAGCTTCATGAAAAAAGTATAAAAATTATCAATTCTGAAAAACGAATTGCCTTTAAAATTATGATTATACACATTGTGATCAGATTTTACAATGTGAAAACAATAGTTATACAATTCAAGATAATTAATGTAAAACACGAGTTATATAATAAAAAAACTATATTCAATGACATCTACCCCCAGATTTTTTATTTGGCTAACTTTTACGTAAGGGTAATACCGAAACAAACAACTCCCCTTTAATAGCATAGGAAGGGAATTGAAAAGGGGGATGCGGAAGGTAGAGCAAGGTAGCCAAGGGTTAACTAGGGCCCCCGGGCTATAGCTTAAGGATCCTACCTAGTGTTTCATTGGGTACTATTCTCACGCCCTTCCGAATGACGGGAGAAGAGTTTGCTGAGGGGTCACAGCATTCCCTTCTCCGTGCCTGCACCAGTTTTAGGAGGCAGTTGGCCGACTGATCCAATGGGATCAGGGGACAACTCTTGCCTTATACCAAAGGTCTTCGACCCCAGTACATATACCTCCCAAAATAGGTGAAAGTGTCTCGGCATGTGAGAACTTATGGTCATCGGATTGAACTCCAGACTCAATCTGCAAAGAGTAACCAATCAACTGGAGAAATGGGCGCAGGAAAACAAAATGGAAATCAACAAGGGAAACCCGTAAAGATGGCATTCCGCAATGGAGGGCGAGAAGGTGCGATGGACAGTATATACATCGGGACTGAACCTCTCATGGCAGTTAATAGCTTCAAGTATCTGGATATGACTCTGCAAACCACTGGCAGATCATTCAGAGTTCACATAAAACCGATGTTTGACATCAAGGCATTATCCAGATTGTCATTGAAAACAGCCATGGCCTTATTCGCCGCAAAAATAGTTCCCATCGCAACTTACGGAATAGATCTAATTTGGGAAAACGCCGAGCCTAAGAGACCTAAGGAGCTTGGAAGCAGTTAAATCAAGATTTATGAAAGCAGCCCTAGGCGTTTCCAAACACACACGAACGAGATTAGTATACCAACTTGCCAGGGAATCCTCCTTTATAGAGGAACTGCGCATGAGCCTCCCGTACACAGACAGCTCGAACAAACTACTAAACGAAAGAGAGAAGTAGAGAAGGGAAATTTGGCCGGACTTCTACATGACAACAGATCTTGGACCAACACGAATCAAGAACTCAGACACCTGACGATCTAAATAGCAGTGCACAAATACCATCACAAAATATGCAACAACAAGAGTGTCCACGATCCTGACAGCAATTGTGTGTGTGCGACTTATGTGACCGTCATCCTGTGATCAGCTGTAAAAAACTGGTATACTCACTGATGGACCTCTGTAAATAATAATCAACGTGAGTACTAAAATACGAAGAACAAGGTGCTAACCAAAATTTATATGTAATCTAAGTAACCTATGCACAACTTGTATGCATTTAATCTTTAATTAAAAATTAAAACTTATTTGTTGTAATTTTAATGTTTATCACGACAGTACGGTTTGAGATTGGAAAAATTAAAACTACAAATAATTTGATTATTACCATCCTTTATTTTCGCAGCGTTTGGATGCACGACCTCGTCGACAACGCAAGGGCCGTCGATTTTAGGTACTCTAATTAAAACTTTATCATTAACCAGGGATCTATATTCCGAATGTATGTTGTTTTTCGTTGCTTAAGTTTCTCCTTTATATTTCATTGTAAGGTAAATTACTTAATTAGAAGGCATTGGGTTTAAATTTAATTTATCTAGGATGTCGTCGAAAGGATATATTGGACGTTGGTGGAAATGAATCACGTGACTTCGGTACTATCATGAGGAATTCCGTTATCCAAGGGAGAACTTGCGGCCAAGTTTGGTGACGATCAGAGTAGTACACATGGCAGTCCCAAAACCTCTAGCAATACTCTCTTAGAAGGATTTTGTTTAGTTTGATGGACGCTAGAATAAACAGGAATTAAGTTTAATTTTGGAAATCCGTTTCTCCATTTTCACTGGTAAATCGAGTTCCATGTATGCAAGTACTTTTATGTAATCCCCAGCTTTCTGCATAAATTTGGTTAAATTAGCTAAACATGTGGATGTATTCGGCTTTTGAATTTGGTAAGATTTAGATTTAGATTTATTGTTGTTTCCATTAATCCTCGATTGAGGAAATAGGATACGTCATACATTAAAAATTAAAAATGAACAAAATAAAGTACATAATTAAAGACAAATAAACTTAAAATAAATTAATAAAAGAAAATGTATATAGACAAAAGTCAATATAAACACAACACGGACACACACTGGGAAACACAAAAAAGCACACACTGAGGAACACGGAATGGAGTTTTAACTACTTGGAGCTCTGCGACCAGGAAACTGTCCTTCCGTCGTAGCTCCAGGCAATACATGAAACAAACAAACAAAAGAGCAGAAAAAACTGAATAGAAATTTTAAGATATGTGATGTGCTATTTTATAAGGCAGCTCATTCAACACTTGCAGCAGGAACCTTGATTTAAATACTAGAAGGACGATTAATAAAATCCTGTACCGAGTAAAACGCGCCATTTAAAAGAATAGTTTTACTCTGCTTCATGAAGCTTTTGTAGGTACTATTTTTAACCTCTGGCGGAAGGCTGTTGTATAAAATTATCCCGGTAAAGCTGTATCCACTTCAAAAACACATTTGTGATTACTAATATGAATTTATTTCCCTTTTGGGCTTTAGGTGATGGTCCGTACTAATTCCGTGAGTTGGTTCGGGATAATGTTTTTCATAAAGCTGGTGTATTTTGTGTTAGGGCGATTCGTCTTCAGACAAACATCGCAACGTAACAATTCTTGACGTATTCGTCGGTCAAAGTTCTTCCGAGCGGCGAAATTTCAAATTATTCAGAATTTTCGTCGTCCGAAATGCGGGAATTTAGTGTGGATAAAGTTAATTTCTAGGATTTTGTCACGTGGAACCTTGAAACTAGATTCTTCATCCAAAGCAGTCTTCATCAATAACATTCCTTCTTGAATCTGAAACAAGTGGCTCTGTTGTTCAAGCTTCGTATAATCGGGTCGATCTCGAGTCCAGTTTCCATTCATAAATTCTCGGACAGTCAAAATTTCTTGGTCTAACTGTTTCTCTGTATTCAAACGAGAATGCAGTGAGAATTATTCAGCTCCAACGCAAACATGAATTTGATTTCTTTCACTGCTCTACTGATATCCAGTTTCTTCGCACCTGCAGGGTTTCGACTTAATAAATCAGGTAAGGAGAAAGGAGGCTAATAGATAACCTCTACAGAAGACAGGTGGCAGTAATTCGGATAGAAGACCAAGACAAGGAAGCCGTAATCAAGAAAGCAGTAAGAGAAGGATGCAATCTGTCGCCCAAGTTGATAAATAATATATAAATATAGAACAGGCGGTGATGAAAGTTCAAACGGAATATGGAAAAGGAGGAGAAATAAAAACCTTACGATATTGTAGTATTAGGAGAATCAGAAGAAGACTTGGAAACCATAATAAATGGCTTGAACGTAGTCTTGGAGAAAGAGTTCAATATGAGGTTTAATAGGGGAAAAACCAAGGTAATGGAGTGTAGTTTGGGAAACAGTGGAATAACAAAGGCTGCTAGATTGGAATGAGATATTTTGACGGAAGTTAAGGAATTATGCTACTTGGGAAGCGTAATAACTAGGGATGGTAGAAGTATAGTATACATTAAGAGTAGGATAGCACAGGCAAGGAAGGCTCTCGCGAAAAAGACGGATATACTTACGGGTAATATAAGTGCGAATATCAGGAAATCGTTGCTGAAAATGTTCGTATTGCTCGTGGCGTTGTATGGGTGCGAAACGTGGACGATAGGAGTAGAAAGGAAAAGAATAGAAGCCTTTGAAATGTGATGCTATAGGCGAATGCTGAAAATCAGATGGATGGATAGATTCACAAACGAGGAATTTCGAAACAGAATACGGGAAAAGAGAACAATATGGAGGACGTTGACTAAGGGAAGGGGTAGATTAATAGGCCACGTTTTAAGACACGAGGGTCTTGTAAAATTAGCATTAGAGGGAAGTGTGTGGGGTAAGAACAGAAGAGCTTAAATGGGAGGATGTGGGCTGTGCTTGCGCAAGATAGGTTAGCATGGAGTCTTAGACTGAATACCACAACAAAATATTTTGTGATCCTTCGCAATATTCGACTACAAAAGTAAATTGTTGAAGGCATATTATCCAGCGAAGTTGTCTTTTATTTTGCGTATGGCATCAAGACAAAGGCGTTAATGCTAAATGATCGGTCCGAATTGTAAATTCGTCACCCGTAAATTAAGGCCTCAGTTGAGAAAGCTTCCTTCAAAGTCGTCGTATATCGCAATTAAATCTACGATGCGTTCTGAATTAGTTGTGTCGCCTTGTTGCTAAATTTCACACAATCCTTAGTCCCTACAATCGGTTTGAAAAATAAATCTTCGGCTGAAATCCGAATGTTGAATTGACAAGTACTCATTAGATTTTATGATTTCTTATGAAAATCCGTCCATTGACATTCTTTACCTTTACGAAACCGATCAAACATGAGCGACGCAATCAAAGCAAAGTTAGGACAGAACCTCGCAAAATATTTTTAATTTCCAAGCATTTTTTGCAAGTTCTTTTGATTTTTCGGTAAAGTAAATTCATCAATCGCTTCACATGATTTCGGATTCATGAGGACTCCTATCGTATACAAGATATATCCTAAAACTTGTAATTCAGATTGAAGAAGGCGAGTTCTTTTTGCAAGTTAAGTATGTGATTTTTTTTGTAAGATTTCAAACGATTGCCTCAAATGGGAAAAATATTCTTGTAAATTTGTCGACCAAATCATATCAGACGTAACTCAATTTTTTTTGGAATTTTTCCTTCCTGGATAGTCAAATTGTTACATCTAATGAGCGCAGCTCCTTTACTTTTCAGCCAAAATTGGTTTCTTCGGAAAAACGTACGAACAACCACCAAATATAAATCCTTGGACTTTTTTTGGACTTTTCAATCTCCTCGATTCTGGATAAATCGGTTGGAATCCAGTTTCCTGTCTTTTATTTCTGTCACTCTGATCTAAATTAGAATTCCGTGGTGGAATTATATTCCTTAGACGATACTGCTTATTCCGATAAGCGTTTCGTGGTAGCGACGTGCGTGTCTGATTAGACTGCAGAGAAACTAGTTGCTGGCGAATTATTCTCAAGTTCATCATTTCTTTCGTGCTATCGCACTGTCCAAGAAATATTTCAAGTTTATTCAATTCTATCGGGACTTTGTCAAATTTTGAATATGCTCGTGTAATAACAATTACTTTATTGATTACGATAGTCTTTATAAAACACAAGATTCATTAATTAAACAAATATCTTATTCATTATAACACTATAGAAATCAAAATAAACTTTTTCATAGTGGTAGAATCGGAATATTAATTTTGATGAAAGGTAGCCTTTTCCCGTTCCTAAGTTTAACTCACCGCTGTTTAAATAGGTCAGTCGCTGTCCGGGTTCCGTCGTGTATCTTGCTTCTTGTGACTCCAGTTGTCCATCAGATTATAATTGAAATTACTTTTTTTCCTTTTAGTGAATTTTCACTTGTGCAGCTCACATTCCGATCTCAATCCAAACCCTAACTGCCTCGGAGAGCGCCCCCTGTCCTAAAAAAAATGCCTTGATAATAATTCGCTGGTTCTGATCACCCTTGTTTAGTACGGAAAGTGTCTCATCAATAATCCGACTCGTGTAACCGCGGAGTAACTATGACTCTGGGGCATTGGGCACTGATTATGGCTTGCCGTGTTCTTTGGTCATATCCAGGAATCTGGTTGTTTCTGTGGTTCGTAGCTATCCTATTGGATGGGTTTCGGGAGGATGCAAGCGATGTCATAGCCTCAGCTCCTTCAAGGCCAGGGAAACGCCTTCCTGTAACCTCCGTGTTAATTATCTTTGGGGTGATCACAGAATTTCTCTGGTTCGATGAAGGGAGGTCGTGTAGTTTTCCATGGGGTCAGTCCGGGAAGCAGACTTCCCGTCATGGCGGCGAAATTAGCTAAGGTTGACTCAAGGTGGCCATCAAGTCATTCGTGAGTAAGGTGTTGGAAGTGAGGTATCGGGGGTTCCGGGCGCGGTGCTGGCTCTTGTGGCAAAGGCATGGTGGAAGAAGATGATCTTCCACCACGGGCACAGGGTCGCAGGTCCACGGCCCATGCTGACCCTCGCTCTTATAGTTATCCGACGGTGAAACCGCCTGGTGAACATCTGACCGCACTGCCCATGCTGTTAGTGGCAGGATGCAGACCTAGTTTGAAAGTTGACTCGGGCTTGCCAGAATCAGCAGACTAGCATCAAGGGCCATTTAATGGAAAGTGCAACTCCTCCCTGCGGGGCGACCCTGAACCGAAAGGAGCTCTGCGCGCGGCCGACCAATGGCGTCTTTCTTGGAAATTTGTACCTCGGGGTGTGTGGGTCCTCCGATCTATCCTTCGGAGGCCCCGAAAGCCCACGTCCTAGGCCGACGCACACTGGAGTTTGACTCGTCGAGGCATGGTTTCGCGGGCAAAATGTTGCTTCTAGTCTTTCCCAAGGGAGCAGGTCCCTTTCTGCAGGGTACTCGATCTTTAATTTGTATCATATTCTTATAGACGCCCCCGATGTCCCCTCGGTTGTTGAGGGGGCTTCGAGTACAACTGCCAGGTGGGAACCGAATATACAATCCAATGATGTCTTCGTTCATTATCGTGGATTCACATCCGTAATACATCGATTTTGCGAGCAACATATTCCCACATTGATCCAAGATTCAGTGTCAGTGTTATCGATCTGACAATTTTAATTTTATCGTGCTATTCCTTGCCCTAATAACGATCTAATAAAATCTAAATCCGGCATAGTCGTTGTGTGCGTAATTAAAGTACCTCCCCACACCTTTATATTCGCTTCAATCATGCCATACACCTATAGAGTTCTGTTCTTGTCGGGAACAGGTTGTAATTCAAAAAAATTTTCAATTGTTGTTATAAAACTACATGGATGTTCTATATCCAATTATCTAAAAATTAAGTTAGTGGTCATCGTGTGTCCTTCCACTAGGCGCCGTTGGCAAGTCGTCTACGCGTCAAGTTTTCATCAACTTCTCGTATGCCAACTTCTGTAGTTGCGTGTAATCTTGTAACAGGCTTCAGACTTCCACAATTCTCTTCTGGTTCTGTTCAACCGTTTGTTGGACAGCAGCGTTTGTATCAACGTTCCGGACCAATAGTACCATTTTTTCCCACCAAATGTTAAATTTTATTTTTGTGTCCCACGAGCTTCCCGAACACTTGCGTCTGATAACTTTAAACAGCTGATTGCATTTCATCGCACATTTCGAACAGTCTTAGAGTTATTTCAGATTCTTTAACTAATAAACTAGCTTTAAAAATTGGGAAACTTTCTTCCAGTCTTAACTTCCTGCGTGACTGTCCGCTCCTCAACTTTTTCTATTATTTTTTGTAAGTCCGTGGTATTGCCGAATAATGGTTTACGATTGTTTGTCAATTTACGCGTAAAATTCGGCGGATTCTCTGTCGATTTTCACAGTCATCCGTTTTAATAGTAACTCGAATGTTTGACGAGGATGACGTGGTAATGGGCGAAGTATAAGTGATGGTCCAACTAGAAGTCACGAGAGGGGGTGACTGATCTAGTTCCTGTTCGGACTCTGTTGCGTAGGAGAGAATTAATCACAGGGTTTCCCCGATTATGTAGAAAACTATCGTCAGAGATGGAGCAACGCGACGCGAAATCACGTACGACCTATTTCTTTCCACAAGAGAAACCAATCAACAATGCACAACTGATCGTATTTGTAATTTATTTTTGACTCTTTCACGAAAATGAATCGTGGCTGATTAAAATTGGGGATAATGCTACTTGTGCAATTCTTAATTGTGCCAACTAATTTTGTCGACAACACACCTGAGTCGGTTGAGCACTTTTGTAAGGGACAGATGGGAGTCGCGATAGCTGAGCCAATTACAAATATCAACCAGAATTACAATTTTTATTGCTGCAAATTCACCCGACTGGTACGTAAGTACATCACAAAAACAGTTAAATGATCGATATTAAACCAATTATTAGAGTTCACAAGTAAATTACATAATAAGCTGTTAGATAATCTTAAGCACAGCTATGACTTACCGTATGGAATGAGGAACCCCACCGTGAAGGCAACTACAGGCTGGCTGGCCACGTTGACGCGAAATCAACAACCTGGCGAGACGTTTCTCCACCAATGCAGCGGTGGCATCTAACAGGAGGTCCTCGCCTCCTCTTCTATTGCTCAGAGTTCCCTCCTCGTGTAATCACTCCGCGGTGACCAAGAATTTATACCTAGAACATGCTAAATAAATTGTCATTACTAAAAATGTAATCGTTTTGTTTGCATATTTGAACATTAAATACATATAATTGCCGTAAAGACTACCCAACAGTTCAATAAAACATTACATTAACACATTCATTCAGAATTCAAATACCGCTGCTGCTGCTGCTACTTCTTCCTCTCCTATTTGCTTCTGGCTATCGCACACCTACTAAGGCCGTAAACGAAGGGTTTATTAACATTTAAAAATAAGTAAATAAATTAGAATATAAAAGTAAATGGTGGGAGTGGACTGTATTTTTTGATGAATAGGAATTATTCCCCTGCGGAGGTTGGCGGCCACACCAAAATGCACAAGTGTTTGAGACTCACCGACTAAATGTTGCTCCTGCAGTTCCACGTTGGCTTCTGGCGTGGATGTTGCGAGATCTCTCAAGATGCGATGCGTTGGCTAGCCGAATGTGGAATTGCCCACTAGCAGAAAGCCATTGTCCCCGACTAACTGTACGATGGATTAACCGCAGATAAGACTGCAGCGCGCAAACAACTGCAGCTCTATACAGCCCAGAGACTCTCATAACACAAAATTGATACATAGTGGCGCGACCAGTAAATAAATATGTATATAGTGATGATTTGTTAATTTTTATCTGATTTTGGATTTATTTTACATTAATTTTCTAAAGAAATAAAATTGGGTTGAATATTTTGAAGTTTATTTTACTACTACATTTGTTTACAAAATTGAGAAAAAAATTTTAATTTAATGTAATGAGACCTTTCTCCCTGGGTATTAACTTGTGGGGAGATATAGGCAAAGTATTTTTGTGGCTTTTATCGTTTAAAGTTTCTGTGATAGAATTTTCAGAAGAAATTCTTATCTTTGTCCAGAATGTGGCCGTCTTTCTCGCAAATTTTCTCTCTTCACTATCACTTCACCTTCTTAACAAATATACTCTGCTTTATGTAATCGCTAATATTTCACTTCGCTTTTCTATCTGGTCGCACTTCCAGCGTCGAGATCTATTACGGCTGCTCGCTTGCTCTGTTCACTCGTACGGTCTACACCTGCTACTGTTCTCGCTTTTACTGTGCACACCTCGAAAAGGGTCGACCTCCTCCATCGACCTTCAAGCAACCCTTTTCACAACGACAGATTCGCTAGACTTTAAATACTAAAATTTATCTTCAATTTTTGCCTCATTACAATATGTATATTAATATTAACATATTTAAGTACAAGCTGCAAAGTGGCTTTATTAAATGAACAAGACTAGAATTTTGGATACTTTACAGGAAGATCGACTAAGGTTGGTTCCTGTTTACCTTATTATCAGAATAGTATCGACGAATAGTATGGACGAGACCATCTGATTGCTATAACCTCTCCGAGGTTTGTAGGATTCTCTCCCACAAGTTGTCGACTCCTGACAGGTGGAGACACCGTCTCTGCAAGGCGAAGATCCTCTCCAGGCGGCCCAGACTGGGGACGCGTACTCCAGGATCGGTCGGATTAGATGGACACCCCCACTAGCGGACTACAGCTTCCAACTGGAACTAAAGATCTGATACAGAGCACTTAACCTAGAGTTTATCTTCCTATCGATGTCCTTAATATGCTGCCTCGTATCCAAGGTTACCCCTAGATACGTGGCCTTCGCGGACCACGGGATAACCTCCCCGAAGTACCAGATCACGGGTTTCTCTGGCCGTCGTCACAAAACCAATTAGTTAAAAGGTCGATATTAAACCAATTATTCGAGTTGACAGCTAAATGACAACACATGGATAGGGCTCGCTGTGAGCGAGTTTCACCGTGAAGGCAGGCACAGGCTGGCTGGCCGCGTTGACGACGTCCTCTCCTCCGTGCAATCAGCAACATGGCACGATTCTTAGCGGAACATAAATGAACGTTCCTCCACCAATGTTTATAGTATAGGGAAGCAAGCCCTATTTATAGGGGTCCCCGCCCAATCGGAGTGTAGTTCGGGGCCGAGGGAAAATGTCCTTGACCGTCGACTGGTCGGGGTGTTTGACCCTCATTGCAGTGTCTCAGATCGGAAGCATGTGATTTACAATTTACTATAAAACCATATCGAAAAATGGCGATACACTTATACTCTTACAATATACACGGAAAGAGTTCTGCTTATACGTTGATGCCAATCATCAGGCTCTTCTGTCACACAAAAACAATATGATTGTCGTTAATGGCCGCAGTTGAAAAAATTCTTAAACTTTGGATTCCATTTAAACAATTTTTGATTCCAAACATAGGCCAACTAACATAATTTAAAGATTTTTTATTAGTCCCATCAGTAAAATTTACTTTATATTAACTTGGGTGTGTTTTAAAAAGTATAAAAAGCGTGGAGAAGAATAAAATTTCGGTAATTGAAATAAGAAATATATTAATCGACACTCAAAAATGTCTGAATAAAATAAAGACTGCAAATTTTCTTGTGAAACAATAAAGATGAATCTGAACAAATTGAATCAATAAATAATTAATTTTATTTCGAAATTTGAGTATGAGACAATGGCTTTATATATCATTGCATTTGATTGCTTAGAGAAATGGGCTATTTCTTTTAATAAATGTCAAATATTTATTGGATGACGCTATCTGAAACCTCTGATTGGGTGATGAATGAAAATTCTATTTTAAAGCTGACTAAAACTGCTTTGAATCTTGTAGTTTAAAAATATTCCGTTAGGACAATGCGAGCTTGCTATTGTTTTCACTCATTTCGGTCCCGGACGTTGCAGTTGCAATAGGAAATAATACAATATTTTCGCCGTAAGTGCAAAGTAACAAAAGGAAAAGGATACGCCCGTGGAGTTTTCTCTCGCAGACATTTCTCCCAAGATTGACTGTCGTGTTCAACTGACTGTTGGGAATGCGTTGTACTCTCTCTGATATTCTTCAAACTTCTCACTTGCCGAGGCACCTTAACCTAGCTTAGGAGGGGTCGAAGACCTTGGCCATACAGTAAGAGTTGTCCGCTGATCCCATTGGATCAGTGAGCCAACTGCCTCTTAAATCTGGCAGAGCACGGAGAAGAAGGGAAAACAGCAATCCCACAGCAAAAATCTCCCGTCATTTGGAGGGGCGTGAGAATTTTACCCAATAACCAATAGAAATTCCATCATTGGTCACCCTCTTCTGTTCTTACACTATACACTTTTCTCTAATACCAATTTTACAAGACCTTCATGTCGCTAAACATAGCCTATTAATCTATCCTCTTCCCTATTCTGCATATAACTTTCTCGTTAGTGATTCTATCCACCCATCTGATTTTCACAATTCGCCCATATCACCATATTTCAAAGGCTTCTATTCTTTTTCTTGCTGTAACTCCTATCGTCCACCTTTTGCACCCATATAACGCCACACTCCATTATTTTTAGCAATTATTTCCTAATATTCACACTTATATTACCCTAAGTCAAGTGAGCTACTGATTACGATCTGATCACTAAAAGGAACGGTTCTGCCCATCTCTAACTCCATACCAACATTTTTAATGATTTCCTAATGTTCATACTTGTATTAGCGGAAGGTAAATTCCTCTTGCTGAGAAAGCCTTTCTTGCCCGTGCTATCCAATTCTTTATGTCTACTATTCTTTTAAAATCCCTAATTTTTATAATAACTAGTTATTATGCACAGAACAAAAAGCTAATTGTTAAATTAGGAGGGTCTATCTAATAATTTATTGTTTGCTCTTAATCATTCAATGCTTTGCAAGTAACCAAAAGCACGCCTATTGCTGAATAGAAAATCAATGCACACGGAACGTTTAAACACTCCACCGAAGTTTGGCTGACGTTGTGGTATGTTTGCACTGTGCAACAAGTGTCACCTATGTAGTTTCTGCTAGCTTCGTAGCTTTCGTCATGAGAACTGCGATAACTCAGTAACTAAGTCTTAGCTATTGAATTCGCCACTTAGTTGTTTGTGTGTATCGTTATCGCGGCTTTCGTGTTTGTTATCACCTGCCGAAAGCTAAAAGGCTTGCAAAAAGATTGTGCAGTATTTATTTCATAGCAAAGTTACTTTCTTCATTTTGGGTACTTTTTTCGTAATTTGAGGCTTTAAACACAGATTTTACATTTAAAAAAATATTTCTCTTCAGTGTCATAGTGGCAATTGGTCTCTTAGCCACTGTGTGTTAAACAACAGAAATTTATGACATATTCATAACAGACAAATAAACTACTCAATTCAGTACAATGAACGAACTATTCGCTTAAAATAACTATTTAGCCCATTACTAATATTTAAATATAAATTTTCTTGTTTTACATTTAAAGAAAATTTATTGGATTTAATATTAAACATTTCTGAGGTTAACCTTTTGTATAATCAATTTCCTTAGGAGTATAGTCAAAATTAAAAGATAGATTCCGTTTTAAACAATGGTTATTAATACGTGAATGTTTATAAGATGAAAATTTTACAATTGTTTTATGTTCCCTTATTCAAATATACGAAGATCTTTTCTTGACCTAATTTGGTTCATGTGTTCCATGGGAACCGCAAAGTGTCGACGTAAAAAACGGCGGTTTTTATTCTGACATCCAACATGCCGGCTTAGTTGAAGTTTAGGCCCTAATATGGGGATGGAAAGAGGATACAACAAAGTAGCACGTGCCATCTTAATCAAGTGCAACAATTTCGACTAAATTTATTGTGCATGTTTCTTGCGACACGGAACACTAAGGTGTAAGACACAGGAATGTAAAAGGGCGGGGGGGGGGGAGAAGGTTAAACATACAAAAACGGTCGATATTTGCACCGAATATAGGAGTTTACATAAAAAACACACGAAGAAAACTTATATTCATGTCGTATTTGGGGGTTTAAAAATCGGCGAATTTTATTCTGAGTTTCAAAATACTTGTTAAGTTATAGTTTACCGACTAGGAGTGGATGCAAAAGAAAGTTCGACATGCATTGTACAACGCGGCGAGCAATTTCGCCTAAAATATGTACATATGTTACTTGCAATCCGGTAATAAACACTACCACCCCTGATGGGGGTCGAAAATTTAAGACGTGCAATATGGCCGATATTTGCGTGGAATACATTTTTTGGGGCAATGAAGTTGATAGTATTGCTCCCGAGGTTTCTGTGTAACTTCTACCGGAAATGGAGAGAAAGCCAATACTTTAAATTAACAGAGAGTGGTGTTATGAAAGTTACTGAGCTTGATTATGACATTCAACATTCCGGTTAAGTTGCAGTTTGCTCTTCGGAGTGGGGGTCAAAGGTAAAGCTGGGTTCTACTCACAATAGGAGCAATTTAAATCGAGTCATATTATTTATAATATTGGCTATACAATGAATGGACAAAAAACCTGATACAAACAGGGTTTTGACTAAAGTGTCTTCCAGTATAAAAGGGTACCCTCTCAGTAAGTACTGGCAGTTATTTTTAATTTTTAACATACAGGTCGGAATTTTTAAAATATTTATTTACCGGGATATAACATAACTTGTACTTCAAACCCAGAATTAGGGGGTGGGTGTAGAAGGTTAACACGTAATCAACTTAGATTCCTGCCTATTTCTGTGTTATGGATGTCGCTGATAATTCATACTGTACCATAAAATAGAAGGGTACCCGATCAGCTGGTACCCATCTAATTTAAAATATAATTATTCAGAAGAACAGAATGGAGAGAAATAATTAATATCATCCTAATATTCTCGATATCATCCATTACACGTTTAAGTAATATCATTTTCTGGCTGCATAACTGCACCAAAATATGTCATTAAATTATCATGAGTGTCAAGTCATTTCTTGCTGATAATGTTGTATCACTGCATTTTGAGCGTTGTGACCCGCCTTCATATTTTTTGAGCACTAACCAAACTTCTTGCTTCTCACATTTTCTTTTGGCAACCTTCAACCGCGTCGTTCCGTAATGTTTTCGCCCTTAGGCTTATATGCCTCTGAGATTCGACTCCATTTTATGACATCATTTTTATAAATACCTCAAGTTATAGCTAGCTTCCTTTACAGAAAGATTTAATTAGTAATCGAGCACAACCCTATCACAGACAAAATTTTAATTCGAGGGCCATACAGAAAGTTTGATACAATTTAAGATCCTATATTTTCTTATACATAGCCTGTACAGTAATTAGAATAGAAGATCAAGAAAAGGAAGCCGTAATCAAGAAAGGAGTAAAACAAGGATGAAGTCTGTAGCCCATATATATAACTTATATATAGACCAGGCGATGAAGAAGGTTAAAACGGAATATGGAAAAGGAATCATTCAGCAAGGACACGAAATAAGAACCTTACGCTTTTCCGACGATATTGTATTGTTAGGGGAGTCAGAAGAAGACTTGGAAACCATAATAAATGGCATTAACGTGGTCCTGGAGAAAAAGTTCAATATGAGGATTAATAGAGGGAAAACCAAGGTAATAGAGTGTAGTTTGGGAATCAGAGGAATAACAAAGGATGTTAGATTGGGAAGGGAAATTTTGACGGAAGCTAAGGAATTCTGCTACTTGGGAAGCTTAATTACTAGGGATAGTAGAAGTATAGTAGGCATAAAGAGTAGGATAGCACAGACAAGAAAGGCATTCACGAAAAATACGAATTTACTTACGGGTAATATAAGTATGAATATTAGGAAATCGTTGCCTAAAATTTTCTTATGGGTGCGAAACGTGGACGACAGGAGTTGCGGAAATGAAAATAATAGAAGCCTTTGAAATGTGCTGCTATAACCGAATGCTGAAAATCAGATGGGTGGATAGAACCACAAACGAGGAAGTTCTAAACAGAATAAGGGAAAAGCGAACAATATGGACTAAGAGAAGGGATAGATTAATAGGCCACGTTTTAAGATACGAGGGTCTTGTAAAATTAGTATTAGAGGGAAGTGTGGGGTGAGAACAGAAGGGGGAGTTATGGGATGGAATACACAAAGCAGATTAGGAAGGATGTGGGTTGTGCTAGTCATAAGGAATGATTAGGCTTGCGCAAGATAGGTTAGCATGGAGGGTTGCATCAGAACAGTCTTCGGACTGAATACCACAACAACAACATTTTCTCTAAATCCACAGATCATACACCACATCTTGTCATAGTGCGACGTAATTAGCTTCTGTCACGTGACCACAAGCATTATTTGAAAAGTGGTCTGCATCGTTGTTTCGTTGCGATGTCGTGCCGAAAAGAAGCCGCTACAAAACTTCCGGTAGAACAGTGCAGTGATTGAAATGATTGAAATCTTTTAATATAACTTAAAGAATATGCTGTTACTGTGCCACAATTAATTACGAGACGCCACTAAACTGAAACTCCGATATTTGGAAAATTATGCATGGGTCTTCTTGTCTATATGTAGGGTCGTGGATATATTTTTTTATTAAAACAATATTATATTGAAAATTTTAGTTTCATCAGTAAATACAAATAACCCAAGAATTTATTTTAAGTACACACAAGCAAAATATCAATTAACTGCATTGCAATAAACAGTACTGCACATGCATATATTTCAATAAAGTTTGGAAAAAAAAATTTCCTGCATCTAATGAAAATTACCATGGCTCTAAGACCCCATTTGAAAGTCTTTCTTTTTTTAGTTATTATATATTTTAATCTTACGTAATGAAAAAGCGTCTCTCTTTAATGTCAAAAGTTTATATTACATGGTTTGAAGATGAAGCAAAGCAATTGTTTTCTTAGTTTTGTTTAGATGACATCAAGCGCTATTGGTCATTAGAGATATTCTACATTTTAAAGAACTCATTATCTTTGTTGGTGTTTCACAGTATGGCGAGTCACAACACAGCATGCATGGCAATGCCAGGTTCAAAGCAGCGACGCTGACCACTACACCACAGGAGGCCGATGCAAAGCAATTAATACAAAATATATTACTTACAAATGAGAACATTTAATTATTATTCAATAGGTGTCACAGAAAACGTACTCGTATTACATCAGGGTGAATCAATACATGACAATTCCCATTTAATAGCGTTGAAAGGGATTTTGAAATGGCGATGCGGAGTGTGAGGGGGAGAGGGGGAGGTGGGGGTCGGTTCGCCGTTATCTTTATCAGGTGCAACATGAGAACCAGCCATTGCAAAGAAATAAATAATAACAGTGCGGTCACAATATATGTGAAGATGGAAGTTGTGCACATTTAGCGGTTGTTGGATTAGTCACTGACACTTTCCTTTCAGTTTGGCTACTCGCATTTTAGCTGTTAAAAGGCTTTCACTTTTGATGCTCGCACGGCGACAAAGATATCCGAACAATGTCGATATTCTCTGGCGAATATTACTTGGCCACGTGTTTAAGAATGCTGACGCACGGACCATATTCGCAGGATAGCTTTTATACGTCGATAACGGGTAAATAAAATGCAAATTATGTCCGGATTTTAATTAACTTTATAAATTATGACATGAAGGAGGTAGCCATCGTGTCTACAAAATCGGGATAAAAATTTTGATCCCTCGTGTAACAGAGCATTTACACTCTCCAATCCTTACTCTAAACCGTGTAAATGTATTTTTAAATTAACTTACAGACTTAAATTACAACATAGTTTTCTGAGTTTAAAATTTACTATCAATAAAAAGACGGTCAAAATGTCAGCATTAAATATATCACTATTTATTCACAAAAGCGACGTTTCATCTCCATTTTGAGACTTCCTCAGGTTTAAAATTTAGCAATACATCATATTTACTCCTTGACTCCCTCAGCCGAAAAAATTACTGAAGAATTTGGTGTCGCTCATGGATCATCTCCAGCAACGGTTACGGCCGAAATGACGAATGAGGAAGTCTCAAAAAACATCTTGGCCGTCTTTTTATTTATTACAGACTTAAACTTATCACTGGCATTCAATATACCGGTGGACTATCAACACCCATCAAATAAATGTTTACTCAAACATTTAACTATATTATTTGGATATGGATCAAGTGGATAAGATTTTAAGTAGTTTCACATTTATTTTAAGCTGACCTATACCACAATAAACTGAAAATAAAATATAATTAAGGGATATATTGTAATCATTATTATAAAATTAAATAAATCATTTCGACCGTAACTGTCGCTGGAGATGCTCCGCGACACCAAATTCTTCACGTGTAAATTAAATAATCTTTTCTACTAAGGGAGTCAAGGATAAATATGATGTATTGCTAAATTTTAAGCCTGAGGAAGTCGCAAAATGGAGATGAAACGTCGCTTTCGTTAATAAATTTTTAATGATGACTTTTTAGCCGCCTTTCATTAATTGTAAACGTTTAAGTTAGAAAACTATTATGTAAATAAAAAACCATTACTTGTTTTGTAAATGTGCGCGCAACTATTTGTAACAAAAGTAGGCTAAGTAAAAAAATTATTAAACCTACTTTGTTTTACATTTGTAAAAGACAAGAACAATTCTGTCATTTAAAAAGGTCATAACTCTTTTTGATGTGCCCTTCTCCTTTTTTATATAAGTTTCTTCGAACAAATTAGACTAATAATTTTTTTCTTCAATTTATTGGTAACGTATCTTCCATTGACTTGTGGACGAATATAGAGTTAGGTTACTACACTTGTCGTTATCACCAGGATTGCTGAGTGTGATAAGACAGCATCTATGCCCTCGTCGGGATTCGAACACGGAATCACTGTGAGGCAGTGACGCTGACTGCAGGAGATCGTCTTTTCCTTCAGTTTCTGTTTCATTTTACGTTTTTATTTACTTGATCAGGGAATTGTAACTACGAAGTAAACACACTCGTGAACGTCAGTTTAGAAATAGTAATACAATGTCAGCTTATTATGCAGTCTATTTTAAAAGTTACTACTTTTTGATATACTTCAAATTGTAGAATATTGCGCGGCATGCTTCCGTAAATTATATTACATGTACGGTTAATATGCTTCGCATGTTTGTGGCGATGCTTATGGTGCTTAGGGTCCGTTGAGGGTTTCTCTTCATTTACGCTGGAATTGTAACCTAGCAAATACCTACAGACTCTTTGAAACATAAACTTGTTCAAAATTTCATGATTATTTTAAATATAGACGAAAAACTGACTCTCACCAGTACTTAATCATAAACGTTTTAAAAAATGTTAAATAATATATTAATAATTTCTTTCTGTTGTGCTGCGAAATTAAGATTTAATTTTTTTATAGAAAATAAGTGAATATTTGTATCGTCCACAATTTTCTTGATTTATATTATTTCATTTTACTTAGAAAAAACTACCCTTTCTTTATAAATAGAAAATTTATGTATCATAATTTTTTCAACTAAATTTTCTCTTTTTCGTGGTGGGCAACATGGTCTATGAGGATGATCACTACGAAAGGAATTTGATGAAGGGAGAGTGGTGCGGAACGTGAAGGAAGGAAGTTAGGACTCGCGGCCTATAGTTTAAGGTAGTTTTCCTTCCAATATGAACACTGAAGCAAATCTAACGTAATCTCTCCCATTCACGCTGTCCACGTCAGCTGAAATACTCAATGCTATGCATCATCAATTTTCCAGACCACGCCTTGATAAATCCAAAGTATTTTCAATTTTTCATCTGGAGAAAGAGATTTGAGAAATATTAATATCACAGCAGACAGAACTGTTACATTTTCACAATTGATGAAAATAATAAGTCTACTTTAAGATACTTTAAGAAATAATGATTTTAAGGTCACTGGAAAGAAGGCAATTTTTAGAAATAGCGAAGGAAATATTGCATAAAATCGCCTCGTTGCATTACTGTCCATTTGGCCCTTACAAAATCTTCATTTTCAACAGCGATGTGTACATTGAAAGCCTTACGTTGAAGTCATAGATAATTTAAAGAAAAAAACAATTTTAATAGTCAGTTGAAGCCAAATATTTGTCAATAAATATGCAACTGACAAAGTAAAACATGCTTTATTCCTCACTTCAAAATTACCAGTCAATATAAAGAAACATTTATACCATTGGTGTTGAATTAAATAACCTTATAGATCACTGATAAGTAAAATTATAATTTACTTAATCGTTTTAGCTAATTTGTACTTTTCCCAGTTAAAATTATTTTTAGGAATATTACTTTTATAACCTGAGATAAATTTGGAAATTTTAATACTACTGTTAATTAAATGATCAAAATAATATAATTAAAGGAAGCTTTTAGAATCGATATACATTTTTAAAAATTAGATTGGTATTAATTCCAGGAAGAAAAGTGAAGACTTATCAAAACTCAACGCTAAAGTTTTAGAGTAGATCTCGTTCAACGAGATGCGATAAGTCGATTTGAATTTTAACGATTATTATCACCACATGACGATTTAAAGTTTGATGTTGCTAAATTTTAATCCAATTTCTAGACTCATTGTAATTTTCGACGACTCGTGGATGTACGTTGCCTATTGTGTTTGGTTAGCACAGGAGCAAAATATTTGTTGAACTTCTGGACCTCTGAAGTTCGATATATGCCCTGTGTAGGTCAGCACAATCTGGAATCATGTACATGAAAAAATTACAAATGATATATATACACAAAATTGTTAATTATCATCTGAGGTTATGTACAGTATATTTGAGACTGTAAATATGTTAAAAAGTTGTTTTTATATTGTAAAAGTTCCATTTAATTAATTTGTACTTTTCCCAATTAAATTTATTTTTATAACGTGAGATCTCCTTTGAGTTATTAATTAGTAGATTCATTTTATTATTCTGTAATTTACCTTTCATTGCTCTTAATAAATTCCAAAATAAGCGTTTAAGGCTTTTTTTATAAACATTGTGCACTTTTGTACAGCCTGAATCCCACCACGGGTTGTTTTTTTATTCGAATTTGGAATTAATTTGTGATTATTTTCGATGGTTTCGTCGGCAACTTTTAAAATTATATTGTTTAAGATGTTGATGTTTTCAGTGCAGACATTAAATTTACTAGAATATAAATTGATATATTTATTTACACTTTCGTGGTATTTATTCCAGTAGTCAAGTTTTGACAGCCATCGATGTCTAATTCTGTGTTGTAGGGATATGGTCACTATCGTAGTATGAGTCTAATTGTATCCGTGAGTAGGTATGGGCAATATTAATGGAACAAGGAGAAGCTAATCCAGTGGCACTGTTGAAGTGCGTGTTTCATTTTCGATAATTTGACCTTTAGGATCATTTTTGTTGGCACCCCATAATTCATTATAGCTGTTGATGTCGCCCACTACTAGGTAGTTTCTTCCTAATGAATTTGAGATATTTCGATATCTTGTTGGTAGATTGTACAACTATACTGTGGGAGGTAAATTTTGTGGGTACTTTAATAGCTAATTCTACCAATTTATCAATGAAAGTTTTTTCGAATTAGATGGAAGGCTTGGTATCCCGGAATACAGGAGAAATAATCTGCTTTAAAGTTAGTTTCCTGTAAAGCAATTATTTCGGGGTTGGTATCTTCTATGGAGAGTTTCCTTTGTATAGATCAAGCGCTTCTTCCCAGTTTGGTGAATACGAGTTGTCGTTTAGAGGTTTACTTTTTGATAGATGGTTAGAAGACATATTGATTAACTTATGAAAAAATATATTATCTGAAACGTCATTCTGTGTAACAGATAAACTTGAAGAGAAGTGTTTTTGTTACATTGATTGTTGAAGGTGTCCTTTTATTCTGTAGAAATTGCTGTGAAACGAATGTATCGGTTAGTCGGAACACGCAAATTTCCAATGCAGTACAGTAGATTTTCATCTATGGAAAACTCTGATTTGTAGACGCTATTTACACATTCATTAACAGAAGAGACGCCGTAAATTTTGGAAATAAAGGAACAAAAATCAAAACATGTTATAATGAATAACAAAGTTTTCTCGGGCTTTCAACCGGGTGAAAATGCAGTAGTTCTATAACTTTTTGATAGCGGACGCTGATATCAACTTCTGTGAAGATGTTAACAATGTCCGCTATTGGAAGGTCGTGGAACTACTGCGCTTTTTTATGGTTGGAAGCGCCAGAAAACTTTGTCAACCACTTACACCAGGAAAGCTTTCTTTTGATTATTACAATGAAGTCTTTGAAGAATCAAAATTGATGGGACAAACTAATCTATAAATTGTAACACGAAAAAGAAACGACTGCAAAACTCAAGGAAAATGAAACTGTTAATGTGTATAATATAATGATTAAGTAACTAGAAAAAGAGGCAAGACTCGGGATTGAGAATGGTTTCAAACCAAAAGCCAGGGCATGGACGTGATTTTATAATAAAGACCCAATTGTCTGGACAGACTTAGAATATTAGGGAGCGGACACCAGCAAAAATAAGAAAGTCTTGAATATGTTCTGATGCGAGTTCAGCAGTCTTGCAGAGGTCTTAGGTGAAGTCGGATGCACATAGACCCTTTAGGAAAGTTCAGTAAATACCTCACAGTCAATAATATTCAAATGAATGATGGAGTTCAAATGAATGCAGCCTATAACCAAACCAAGGGACAATAATAATTACGGGGAGGAAAATATGCTTTCATTAAATAGGACGATTGTACTGACTGATCAAGGACAGAACGCTTCCGTTCGTTAGATTGTAGCCAATTAGCTAACGGCCTATTTTGTATCCAACTTCTGTAATATCAGCAACAATAAACGATTTGTTAAGATTAAAAGACTGTGGCACACTTCGGGTACCACGTGGTCAGGGATTTTGGGCGCCACCTGCGTAGGTTATTTACGCAGGAATAAATTAAATAAAATAAATATCCAAAAAAAATGAATTTATTATAAACAAAACAAAAAAAATTATATACGAAATATTTATCTGTCTGGCCTGAAAATTCACCAATTGCGAAAGCTAACAGTGAGTCTCCCTTTCCCAAGGATAACCGTGGTGATTTCGGTTACGAACCCGCGGTCGCGTGATCATTCGTGGCCAACACTTACCAAAAGCCGGAACTTTCAGAGACTCTTGGACGTCGCTCATTCTGTGGCGCTGAATGGACCATTCCTCTCGCAGTCTTTACCACAAGTGTCCGTCTCTGAAAATCTCAGAGACGACGGTAAACGTTTCCTCCCTTCCTCTCTACTTTTTTTCATCCTCTTATTGGCCAGCCTATGGCTAAACCCAATATCCCCTCCTTAGCCCTTTCTCAGAAAGGGGGCCAAAATAGACATGTTTGTCCCTTTACGGGATTTTCCAGCGTCACTCTTTGTCCCGAAAGTTCGAACTCTTGGCTTTGTGCTGGCTACAAATGAAATATTTATAAATAATATCATAATGCACCATAAGACAGATGGAATTTTTACATCCTCGAACCAATAGGACTTTGAATTAATAAGTGGAGATATTACAATTTAAAAAATATCAAATTTTAATTAATTTACGAAAATTTTTTGGAGGGACACATAGTAATTTAGAAAGAAGTAATTTATCTTTGGAGACCTTGGCGATACGACGTCTTTGGTGGCAGAACTCTTTGGGGGACGAGCGGAACATCTTGGAGAGAGGAGAGCCTTTTGGAAGAAAAAAATTTTTGGGCAGACCATAGAGTATCTTAAATAGATAGAGTGGGAATAGCATCGCTGGGAGCGTGACGACCATCCCCGCTCCTGTAGATATAACTCGCTCGTAAAAACAGAGCTTTTTCAGCCCGCTAAAATCCTTCTTAAAGAAGAAAAAGACAAATTAAAGTGCATTATTTATCTACACCATACATTCGTATTTTCAAATATATAAGGTACAAATATAAATTCAAATGGGAATATTAAAAATATTGAGCATGTTTTGAAATCAGTATTGCGAATTGGATGGGAAGTTATCAACACATTTCTCAATAAAATGTTAATAATATATAATTTTCTATTCGCAAATGTTGGAGAAGAATGGAAATTTTTTTTCCTAGGATATGAATTCGTAAAATAAAATATTATTACAATATAATTTAGATTGGCCGACTTTTCGAGGATGAGGTAGTAAATAGAGAAACAGCATGGCTACTCCCAAAGAATAAGAAGAGAAAAGCCTCGGAATCACCTGAACAAATTAAACCAAATCAAATCAAAAACAAAATCATTGCAACTAAAGTTCTGAAACCTCCTCCAGTGATAATAAGCAACGTTAAGGATTACCAGAAAATTAAGCAAAATCTGGAAGATATCAAGGTAAACTACAAAGCCTCAATGATGAATAATAATCAATTAAAAATTAATGTTAGTGATGAGGACGCATATCGTATTTTAACCAAAAATATGCGAGAACAAAACCATGAATGGCACTCCTATGAAAGTAAACAGAATAGGCCAAT
Source organism: Eucriotettix oculatus (assembly GCA_034510155.1). NCBI lineage: Eukaryota > Metazoa > Arthropoda > Insecta > Orthoptera > Tetrigidae > Eucriotettix > Eucriotettix oculatus. The sequence goes on from CM067378.1 coordinate 6,413,975, forward strand.
CCGAGTTGTAATAAAAAAATTACATCCAACATGTGACGCAAGAGAAATGGAAGAAGAATTAAGAGAAAAAGGATTTAAAATTATTAAAGTTGAAAACAAAATTAAAAAAGTATTTAAAAAAGATCAAAAACCTGAATACATCAAGCTGCCGCTGTTCATAGCAACATTTGAAAACACAGAAGATATTAGAAAAATCTATGAGCTTCAATATTTAGCTCAAATGAAAGTAAAAGTGGAAGCATGGAAATCCAGCAAAACGATACCACAGTGCAAAAAATGCCAAAGATACGGACATACGCAAAAATACTGCAGCAGAATACCTAAATGCGTGAAATGTGCAGGAAATCATCTCACAGCAACATGCACTAAGCCAAGGGATACTCCAGCCAAGTGTACAAACTGTCTTGGAGACCACCCTGCTAATTACAGAGGGTGCGTTATAGCAAAAGAACTACAAAAAATAAGATTTCAGCAAACACAGAAGAAACAAGGTACAGAGCAAGCAACAAAAAGCTTTACATCCAAAAGAGTGACAGGGCAAGTCTCTTTTGCAGAAGCTGCCAAAGGAAACCATTTACCACAAAGAAAGTCTTCACAACCAAACAATCCAAAAGAAGACAAGACTATGGAACAAATGATGAAGCAGATGATGTTAATGCTACATCAATTTAATGAAAGACTTGAAAAAATAGAAGCTAGAGAGACAGGAGCAATTCCAAAAGGTAAATAATGCAACAACACGAAATAAAGATAGCGACCTGGAATGCTAACGGCCTCCTGAACAAGAAAGCTGAGCTAGAAGTATTTCTGAACTCTCAGCATATTGACATATGTCTGGTGTCGGAAACACACATGACGACACAAGCATGCGTTAAAATTAGAGGCTATAAAATTTATCATGTGACTCATCCACACAACCAAGCTAAAGGTGGTAGTGCAATTTTAATTAGAGAAACTATTCAACATTACGAAGAAAAACACATACAAAGAGAAGAATACCAAATTACTACAATAACGATTAAATCCACCAAACAGAATGTAAAAATTGGTGCAGTATACTGTCCACCAAGATACAATTTAAAACAAGAAGACTACAAAATCCTCCTACAACACATGGGTGAAAGATTCGTAATTGGAGGAGACTTTAATGCAAAACACACAGACTGGGGAGCAAGACTAACTACGACTAAAGGAAGAGAACTAAGAAAGGCAATTAGAATGATAGGGGCTAACTTTCAGTCGACAGGAAAACCAACATACTGGCCCACTGACAGAAATAAGATCCCTGATCTATTAGATTTTTTCATTACAAGAAAAATATCACCGAACTTCATAGATACCGAAGAAAATTACGATCTTAATTCCGACCATTCAGCTGTCATTCTAACACTAAGCGGACGAATAATAAAGAAAGAAGCCAAACCACGACTCGTTAATAAAACTACAGACTGGGAGAGCTTCAGAATAAATATACAAGATGAAATTAACCTAAATATAAACTTAAAAACAAAAGAACAACTGGACAGCGAAACTGAAAAATTTACCAGAATTTTACAAACAGCAGCCTTTAACAACACCCGGAAAATTACACATATTACAAAAGCAGTCAATTACCCAACTGAAATACGAAACCTAGTCAGAGAGAAAAGGATAGCTCGGAGAAGATGGCAGCAAACAAGGCACCCAGACGATAAGAATATCCTTAATAACAAAACACAAAAACTGAAACGTGAAATTCGAAAGTTCAAAGAGGACTCAATCAGACAATTTCTATCAAACCTAGCAGCAGAAAAAGACTCAGATTATTCATTGTGGAAAGTCACAAAAAGAATTAAGAGACCAATAACATCAATACCTCCTATCAGGAAAGGACTGGAAGATTGGGCGAGAGATAATAAACAAAAAGCAAACTTGTTTGCTGAACACCTTGCTGGAACCTTTGATTGGAACGTAGATCTTGACTTATACTGTAGGAACATTAATATGACGTTACTTATACCGCAAGAAATGTCGGGGTTGGTATTGGTATTTGCTGGGCGGACCATGCTATATATCCATCCCAATCAACGCAATAGTTATGAACTATAAAGAATACCCTTAAATCTGGTACTAGCCATTTATAATAATAAAATTTTATATATACAATTTAACTGTGTATCCATATGTATGCTTTTGTACCAATTTTATGAATATCTCTCGACAGTATCGTCAACGTCATTGCTTTGTTAACATGACGCTGTAATTCAAATCTAAACGAATATTAAAATAAAAGCAGTCTGTGTCTGCTGTAATATCCAGCACTTCATACAGCTGCTGTGTTTAGCCGTATTATAACGTTACCCTGTCGTTTCACATTAAAAACATTTTTCTGCGCTAACTTTACCTTCACATAGTTTACAAAATAATACTACTCAGTCAGTGTAAAAGTACGTTCAACCAAAATCACGAAAAAAAAACCTCCCAACCTCATGTTGTTGAGTAACTTTTCTCTCGGCATGTTGAAGCAGACTGTTAGATTAAATTAAATTCAAACAACTTCAACAATTATAATTAAATAAAACGAAAACCACCTTAAGTTGTCAATTATGTATTTTGAATTTCAGAAGCTTTCGGCCATGGCCATTTTCAACTATAAGATATAAATATTATACATGCACAAAGTTACTGCTAATAAAATATCAAAAACTGCAATAGTTACAGCATCTGACAACAATTTACCTGTATATTTAATTATCCCATATGCATATTTGCCGAACATAGTACCGGAGTGGTACACGTCTATACATCATCAGTGTCCAATTCAAACTGGTCACGATTCATTACCATTACGTAAAATACTGTCATGGCACTACTTAAGTCAAATTAGCTCATTACAATTTATTTACAATATTCAATATTAATTTAAACAAATTTTGTTTATAAAATAATATGTAAATTACCACAATTTAAGTTTACATAAAACGTTTAAATAAATTATTACATATGTTATTTATTATACATCATTATCACATCAAACATTTATTTTAATGAGTTCAAACAATTTGTATAATGTACACCTAAGTTATGTTGCCTATTTCATTCCTTTTATTAACAACCAATTGCATATTGTCATATATATATATATATATATATCCTCTAGTAAACTCCTCTTCAACCTTGAGTTCTCTTTGTGCAAAATCTCAACTTTATCCCATAGTGCTTCATGACCCGAAGTTTTGAGTTGTTCAGTAGTAGTTTTGGAGTCTGTTTTCATATACTTGTTATGGCGATAGATTATTTTCTTATTACTCATACAAATCATTCCAATATAATTTTACTACAATTTTACATTTTATTTTATATACACAATCTTTAATGTCCTCATTTTTGATTTTATCTTTCATGCTATCTAATAAATATTGTATTTTATTGATTGGTTTTAATGCCAGTTTTAAGTTCAATGTTTACGTCTTTATCGATTGGAGTGGAATTTGTATATTCATATGCGGTAAAATTTTTCGAATCATTGCCATGAATGAGACATTTTAAAGTTGACCTGAAAAGTATGATAAATGTACTCTCTTATGGAAAAAGTTGGCTAAAATAATATGATCTATTACTAAAAAGAGATAAATACGACTCTTTATGCACAATAAAACTACGTTTCTTTACTCTACAATACATAAATTTCTGTAAAAATCACCCAAAGGTTCATAAGTAAAATATATTTATTGTATTGTTTTTATTTATATTTATTGTATTTATTATTACTGAAGGTGGGTATTTTCCCGGTGGCTGTTTGTTGATAACGTAAAAGAACGAAGCTAAATTATAGTAACAAATTAAAAACACAGTTAAAAAATATTTCACGTCTTTTTGTTACGGAATAAACACATAACTTTACAATGTTTCTAACTTCCTTTTGGAAACGTTAGTATTCCTAGAGAAAGCCTGTGGTACCCTTGCAGGCAAAGCATTCCAGTCTGTTATTGATCTGATTACGAAGGTATATTTGCCCATATCCTTTCTTTGGTCCCTTTCCTTTATTACATAATTATGGTCATTTATAGAGAAAAATTTAGGTATACTTAGCTGCACCTTGGTTCGTCCCTGTAAGCTTTGTAGAGTGCCCCAAGCCCAGCCTTTTCCCCATTTAGTTTCCTTAGCACACAAAACCCCAGCCCGTTTCTGCTTTTTATCCATTGCACTGATGTGCTCCGCGCTGTAAGGATACCAACTTGCTGCCCCGTATTCTATCATAGGCCTAACTAGAAAAGTGGAAGTAGCTGCCTTGGCTTGCCTCGCACTTTTCTTCAATATCCTGTTCATGAATTGTAACGACCTCCATACCTTCATCGCTACTAAGTTTGTGAGTTCACCCTAGTTTAATTTCTTATTAAAAGTTACATCTAAATAATTGAAAGTTTCAACAAGAAACATTTTATCGTTTCCTATATTATATTTCCCGGTTTTGCCATTTTCTTTTTAGGGAAAATAATTGTTTTACTCTTAGATGGATTTATTTTCATCTTATTAATTTCTGTCCATTGATATATATTTATCTAAATCTGCTTGAAGAGCGATTTCATCATCTATATTCTCTATAATTTTGTAAATTATATAGCCGTTCATGAAAAATTAAATTTTAGAATCTATTCCAGTCGACAGGCCATTCACAAAAGCCAAGATTACACTTCCCTGCGGTTCACCGGATGTAATTTCTATAGGATCGGATAGTTCCTCATTTACCCGGAGTCTAAGTAAGCGATTGTTCAAAAATTCCCTAATCAATTCAATTAAGCTAGCAAAATACTGTGCGGTACTACATCCAAAACCTTGGAGAACTCTATAACTACGGCGTCATCGACGATGTCCTCAAGATCCTGACACTCCGTCGCATGAATATCCTGGTCTAAATACATATTGTCCAGGATACGAGTATATCTATCCCAATGTTCCCTCAAATGTTCAAGTTTCAAGTTCTAATGTTTGCACACTACTGACGTAAGACAGACCGGTACTTGTAGTTGCAAGTTTCCGCCCTCGGTCTCGATTTGTATATTGGCACTACTGTCGCGATTTTCCAATCGGATGGAACATCAGTATTGTTGATAGTAATTTCAAATAGGCGTATTATGTACGTAACTATGGCTTCTCTCCCTAACTTTATTACTTCTCCAGAAATACCATCTGGTCCTACTGGTCTCAGTATGTTAGTTTCAATTTTAAATGCAGACGCGTTATTTGAGATTGTGTCTGTACTCGAAGGTACGGAGGTCTTTATATGCCGAAACCTGTTCCAACGTATTTTGCAAACCTATGTGCCTATTCTTTATCTTGTATTATAATGTTGTTTTTATCGTCCCTTAGTGAGGGCGATGGTTCCATACGAAATGCATTAAGTAATAATTTCTTGTGAATCAAACATAGGCCTTCATTTCGTCTTACTCTAACACTTAAACCGACAGAAAAAGAATTGTGAAATTTCGCCCCAGTTTTTACATATAAATTTAGCATCGAAATTTCACTTTACGGAAAATATCAATGAAAGTTATGAATCAAAAATATGCAGACAGCGCACTGCGTGTCAGTTTGATACACAAGGCAGTTTAAGTGTTAAAACAAACCAAACGGATGGTTGCATCCAGTGCAGCGCAGTTAGACGTCCAACCTCATATGCTTGCATTTGAATTTTCATTTTCTTGGGTTCTTGAGACTAAACATTAGATGCTACAAAGAACTATTTAACTAATTATAATATACATCGCTTCCGTCTATTTTGTTTTAAATTTGTTACTTTGTATTACATATATTTGATAGGTAACATGAAATGAATATCAGGAATATTACTATTTAAGTGGGATATTAATATATTATCAATAAACTATATAATAAATACAAGAAAACAATTTACTTGATCCAAAAAAATATTTACTACAATTTTGATATTTCGACCTTCATGCCGGCTATTTTTTCTTAAATTAAAATTATATATATATACAAAAGGATACAAATGAATTCCTAAAAATAAACAATGCTATCTGTAACCTCAGGGTCGTATATTATGGGCCTTCTCATAGGACAAAATATTTTACACAAATCTACTCGGACCTGGCAGTACATAAAATCAGCAAAGAGTCCAGGGGTAATTACCGTGTTGGCTTAGTAAATATTCTTGAACCTTCCTCCTAATTGGATCGTCCTTTCTCCAGGTCACAGCCGCCGCCGCTATTCTTCCTGGTCCAGGAAGAATTTCAAAATCTCCCTTGCCACAATTCCATCCACCGGTCCTGCAACCTCTCTCGGAATCTCTCAGCATCTCTCCCGTCTCACCGCTTTCTAAAAATCTGTCCAAAAATCTGCCTAAAATCTCTCTGCATGCCTTTTTAAAATCTATTCCCCACTTCTTTGTTTCATATCACCCAGGTGGCAGGGATGGATATTGACCGATGCCGCCAACTCTCACCAAAATTGGGAAACACCCCGGCCGCGACGTGGATTCTGGGTTTTATTGTCCCTGGTTCAAATGTTGTCTCCTTTCTTTTGACTCCATACCGCCAAAACTCCAAGCAGATGTGTTTCACCCTTACAAACAATACTTTTTGAAAAAATATTTATTTAGCAACAACTTGTGTTACATAATTAGAATGAACATCCAAACAATATAACAATTCGACGCCTCGGCACAATTTTCGTCCATTGTTCAATAGTTAAATATGTGTTCAATATTTTGCTATTAACTCAAGGAACTTCTTACATTAAAGAAAATGGGACACTTGGAACAGTTATCGAATTTTTCAAATTTATCGTTTCCTATTATTATGCTTTCTTGATTACCATTAAGATTCATTCATATATTTAGTTTTTTCTCATTATTCTTATTTCCATTTTCATCATATTTCTCTAATCTAAATAGAATCATTTATACCATCCTCTGCTATACCTGTTATATCCAAATTATCTGCATATGTTAGTATTTGTATTGACTTATAACACATTATCCCCTTATTTGAATTTCTGAATCTCTTATTATTTTTTCTAGTTTTATATTAAATAGTAAGCATGACATTGAGTCACCTGCCGCACACCAATTGTCGTTCTATTTGGGGTTAACAGTTCTACATCTATTCTAATTTGACATTAATTATTTTTCACTGTCACCTCAATCATTTTATAACCTTCTCTGGTATTTTTAAAATTTCCATTGCAATATATAATCCTGTTCTACTTGTATTGGCATATTCTGAGGTGAAATCTATAAACAAACGATGTGATTCTATATTATATTAATTTGTTTTCTCCAGTATCTGTTTTAGTGTGAATAGCTGATCGATTGTACTTTTCCCTTTCCGAAAACCACTTTGATAGGTTCCCACTTCTCTTTCCACATAAGGCAATAATCTTGAATATAATAGTTTCGAGAAAATTTTATAAAAAGTGGTTCATTATGGACTGTATTCTTATATTCTAACGGATCATCTTTTCTTAAAATCCTCTAACTTAATTTAAAAGTGGACTAACTAACACTACGGTACTAGATTTACGTAAAAAAATGATTTTTCTACCAAGAGCTTACTTTACATTTTCTTTATCAGACCACTTGAGAAATACATTTTGTAACATATTGACAAATTCTCTGCTTATATTTGTAAGTGGAGGATAACTTTTATGTATTGACATCTTATAGAATAGGTGCTATGTAATTAAGTGTCGACATACATCAGAGCGTCGGCATGTGGAGAATGGCTTTGAGGCGAGGGATTTTTTGGTTGACGTAGCCCAGGACGGCCACAAAGGGCCAAGATTAACGCGCGACGAGCGCCTTACTCGTATATTCGCGAGGTAACGTTATTGCCTTGCTGAGTGACGTCTCCGAATATTTACACGGCGAAATCGACAGCCTCCGTAAACGTAGCTACAATGCAACTAATCCGTCTCGTCTCGCGTCTCCGCAAAGTTATTTGTTGTTTCATTCGCTGAGGGGACGCACTGTACAATGTGTTTGCGCAACGTTTCCCTGCGGATACGACATGAGAATGGCGAAAAAAAATATAGAAGCCCTAGGGGCACAGACTCTGACATTAAAACTTTCCATTCTGAATGCCAGTTGCTAAATACTAAGACAGATCCGTCGTAGCTGCACTTTCCAAAACTATATATAGCAGGGAGTAGAGGTTAACTAAAGGGAATATCTCCCATAGGCTGTCAAACTTCAGCTGCATTTGGATCTCTTCATCGAAAGGGAAGGATCCTTAAATTATTCTTGGTATAGTTTGTAGCTTACCTTGCTCCGTTTTCCGCATTCGCCCTTACTGTCCCTTCTAGTGCTAAATAAATGGTTAGGAAACACCGCATTTAGCCTATTAAATCTCACATAGTGTATAAGCCATTGACCATCTATCAAATTTGATTGTGAAAAAATATCAAAAAGTATTAATATACGGATTGATATAATATTTACACGCTCTCCATTGAATTATCTGACAATGCAAGAAGCCATTAAGAGGGGATTGCTGAGACAGCGCTTCCCATGGACTGCAGCGAAGACGCTGATGGCCACGATACTCATATTCCGCTACTCAGCGACTACTGTCTGGTTCTTAAGATTTAAACTTGCCTCAAATTAACAAGGTTTGGGAAGCCCACCCAATATGGTAATTGGTGTGCGGTTAAAATATCTCTTACCTGCTCTTTTAGATCCAACTGTGATTGCAATATTCCCTTCTCAGCGTTCACAAATGCGTCTATTAATATCTATTAATCTGTTCATATTCCAATATAGCCGTGAAGCCGTTTCCACTTATTAATTACGGACTTTGCACTATAATTTCATACGGATTTCGACCTTTACATATATATCACATTGTTGTGGAATTTTCCACACTTCTAAATCCCTGTATCCTATTGTAATATCAGTCGCACTAGTTCATTTACTCACAGCAGTCTTTTCCTGAAACAAACACACATAGTATCTAGGTGACTGCGGTCCTTTCCACGTTCCCTGGCTTCAAGAGAGGCTTTAGGCAAGTTTCCCTGATTTTCCAAATGTATGTCTTACGACCTTCTTGTTGCAGTTTCCACAAAATGGGACTCCATTGCAGCTCCTAGCATCTGTCGTGCGAAACATGGCTAACTTTTGGTTTTCCTTGGGGTTTCTAAAAATTCTGAATTGACTTACTTTTGCAACTGGAGAAATGGAGCCATATTTTCTTTCTGAATTGGTAGATCTGCTACCTTTAAATCTTAATTATTTGACCTCAGTTTCTTCCTGAATAACTAGGTTAAAATTTCCCCTTCGCCTTTGTTGTTGTTTCATCCATTCAGTCGTATCCGACGATTCTGTGGGTTAGCTTTCTCCATGCTGTCCGATCTTGTACTGCTTCCGTCAACTGCTTTAAGTTCAACTCCGTGTCAGTTTTGATGGTATCAAGCTAACGTGTTCTAACGGCCTGGACGTCTCTTGCCGCTGACTGCTCCAAGCATCAGGTCTTTCTCTAGCGAATTTGATCGCATCATATGGCCAAAGTACGGAAGCCTGAGTTTTGACATGTCTGGGATGATGCGCTCCAGCACTGCCTTGTTCGTCACCCTTGTTTTCCACGGAATGCGGAACAGCCTTCGCTAACAAAAGAGTCGAGTTTCGTCCTGTCTGCTTTTCTTGGGGTCCAACTTCCACAACCGTGCATGGTTATGGGGAACACGATGGCATGAACCAATCGGCGTTTGGTCGTCATGCTAATATCCTTGCTCTTCCATAGTTTGTTAATGTTCATCATCGCGCTTCTGCCAAAGCACATTCGACGTTTTATCTCGAGCCTACAGTCATTGTTCTGATTTATCAGAGATCCAAGGTAAGTGAATTCCTGCACACACTCCATCTCTTCATTTTCGACTGTCATTTTGATTGCTCCACCCCAGCTGTTGTCATGATTTTCGTCTTTTTGATGTTCAGAAGGAGGCCGAGCTTTACACTTTGATTCGTTTTATCAGAATCCGCAGACCATCTTCCGTTCCTGAGAAAAGAGTTGTGTCATCAGCATGATGGAGTTTATTGATGTTCCGTCCACCAATTTTCCCTCCAATCTTTGTTTCTTTGAGATCCAGTTTCCTCGTGATCACTTCGGCGTATAGGCTGAACAAGAAAGGGGACAAGATGCAACAACCTTGCATCACGCCTGTGTTGATTTTAAACCAGTCGGTGTCTGCATATGGTGTTCGGGCTGTGGCTTCTTGGGTGTCATCGAGCGATATTATCAATCTGATCAGATAATCCAGCATCCCAAGTGCTTGCAAGGCTTTCCATAGCATGTCATGTTCAACGCAGTCAAAGACTTTCTTGTAGTTAATGAAGCACATGTAGGCTATTATTAGATATTAAGGAGAACTTTACTTGCATGGGGAATGAGGGCGATAGTACGATAGTTTGAGCAGTCTTTGGAATCTCCCTGTTTTTGGCAGCGTACTCTTCCGCAGCGCCGCTCTGATTTCTCTTTTGAGATTATTTAATTTTGCTAGCATTTTCCTTTCTACAACATTCCGTAACAGTTTCTGCTGTTTCGCTTTTACTTTCACTGTCATCCGAAGAATTACCTACGTCAATATTAGTATCTAAATTTAAAATTAAATCATAAGTATTATTTATATAGCAGTAGCTTATTTTAAGTGACGGGGTCAATTAATTCAGAAATAACTATTTCTATGATTCCACAAAAACGTATTTATGTAAATTACTTCTACCTTCAGTAACTTGAAATTATGGATCGTCAACAGTCACTTGAAAAGCAATCAAACAACCTGGATATTACAAAAACATGGAGTAGTGCCATTGCGAATAACTCAATTTAATAAAAAGTGAAGTCTTCTTCTTCATTGGCTCTAAACCAAGGGCCTGGGTCTACCGGGTCGACTGCGGACTGTCGTTTTGCATGACACACTCCGAATTTGGAGTCACACGTGGTCAACGTATCGATGGGCTGTGAGGCATCGACGCTAGCCACTAGACCACAAAGTGGAGTTGTGCTACTATTAATATGAGTCCTTCACAAGTATGAAGTGTATAGTACGTTATATCACGATTGCTAAATATTTTTACGGTATTCTGTGTCGTTAGCATTTATATCCATCCTTGTATTGTAAATAAATTAATTTCATATGTGTAATTTTGACAATTTTTCACGAGTAGGATTGCAGTTATTGTTAATGAAACATATTTAAGACAGAACCAATTCCTCATAATTTCCTCTTCTCCCTAATTGACCTGTGTATAGCCAAAAGATTGTAGAGATAAATAGTGCCAAACTAGGTAAGGTGCTTTCATTCTGGGTTGAGATAGTAGTTAAAGAATTACAGAGTGGATGAATTCACTATCCTTATAGGGAAGCTGTAAGAGTGTTTGGCGTTCGTTAGTCGTGTCCGTATTAGCTATGCAAGCTGCACGGGAGAGCTCGTTAACGCTTGCCTTCATTACAGTCGTGGTCTGCAAATCCCCGTTTACGACGTTTCATTTAGTCACAGGCTCTAACGTAAAAATAAAACAGTGAAACCGTAAACGCATGTAATTATACAGAACGCAATTTGAAATTTAAACGTATCATGCCCACGTTGTTGGTTATGCCGTTTCAAGTTTTGATTCAATATTATTTATTATTACTGTTTTAATTTTATGTAGTCGACCCATTGTTAACCAATACTCTTCACCTCATCGATTCTAATTCCAAACACTGCTGTCCCTTCCGTTGGTTGAACACCTACAATTTTGCTGGTTAACGGGTGTTGTTCCAAAAAATTAATTAATTCCATGGTAATCTTTTGCTCAACATGTTATTTAACTGGGACCGTCAGAATTTTTAAAAACATTGATGGGCAGACTCCGACCTATGCCGATAGAGGGTTAGGATACTATTAATCACAAGGACGACTAACTGAACAGAGTTAAGTATTCTCCTTGCAAAAAAATTCAAACTTTGTACTAAATTATCACGTAAACTAATTATTTTGGGCCGCTAATTGAACTTTCTTCTACAATGCAGAAAACCGAGTGTTTTACCACCACATTTTGAAGGTCAGGAAGATAGTAAATTAATTGTCATAAAAGATGGAGCAAGAGTATGTAAATATTCGCAGAAACAAACGGCCGAGAGAAGAGGAAAGAAGGTATCGGCAAGACCGCCTGGACAAGGATAAGGAAGAAATAAAGTGGAACTGATGTGGAACGAGCAAAACAAATATTGGCGTGAAGAAAACAACAAAAGGAGTCTGAGACGGATCTTAATGTCACGCTCCTAAATATTAAATAATTAGTACTTAAAGTTTTCCGCCTACGTTAAATATCACTATGAGCGGGAGGTATATAACAACCCATTGGCTTCTTAATGTAAGAAATTCAGGACACCGCCAATTATTTAGACCCAGTGAAGCAGAGGAATTGAAGGTTTTGAAAAAACGTTATGAATACCAGAGAGGTATAAGAATTGATGAAGACCGATTTGGACGAGGGAACCGAAGTAAACGTACAGGGAAATGGAGAAAACGTTGGAAATGAATGGAACAAGGAAAGAAAGTACAGAGGAAATAACGGAACGAGACAAGACGGACCCGAGGAGATAGTAATGATCTAGAAAGTAAAGATACAGGAAAGGTATGCGAAGAGGACTAATATTTAAACTGATAGAATTCTCCATAAATAACGAAAGAGAGAATACGAAGAAAATGCAAATAGGTCGGAGTGTTGTAGGAGGACGAAGTAGATCATCTGGAGGATGATATAGGAGAAATGTGAGGTAGACGTAATAAGTGGGACCGAGAACACGTACGAGTTGAAGTGGGAGCTCATCAACTCAGAATATATATAGATACGGGGTTGAAATTTGAGATTTACGAACAAGAAAGGTAGAATATGCGGATTATTAACCTTGTCTATAAATAGTTTTGTGGAAGAATGAGAGAATAGAAGAAAGGGTAACGTCATATATGTGGACGGAGTAACAATAGGATGAAGGAAAAGTGACAAGGGCTTCTTGTGCTGAGAATGACGAGGAGTGAACTGATTTTGGGGATGGATACTCTGAAAGACAATAATGTAATTATAAATTTAAAATATAAGTACATGGAAAATAATGGAAAGTAAGACGAATGTAAGTTAGTATCACTCAAGTAGAGTATTCTTGAAGATTACGTGAACTCCGGGCACATGATGGGTCGTCAGGAAGAAAATGACGCAAATTCCGTAAGATACATAAGGCAAAGAGGTGATTGAGGCGCCAAATCTAAGATGAAGGAGATAAGGCTATGGATTATAACAAGGAAGAGGGATATGAGAAGGAGATATGATGATAACAGAGACAAGAATGGAAGTCATGGAAATGATACCGGGCGACGGATGGAGCTGGAGAAGCGCGATCTGAAGAGAAAGATTTCGAAAAAACAAGTCGCTACTTGTAAGTAATTACAAACAAATCTATCAACTCGATCCTATGTTCAAGTTTTTTTCCAGCGAACAAAGAATGAGACATTAATAATTGCTATATTTATTTATGAAAAGGATTATATTGTAGGCTGTTGTGGTTTGTTGGAACTAAGTCGTTCTTCCAAAGACTCCTGAACTTTATGGATTTGTCTGAATGAGTTGGAGATCTTGTAATAATCTATAGCGTTTTCAATAAGGGCGGGTCGATGTTAAAACTGAATAAAACAAGCTGTGTTTAAGGCATTAACGAAATTATATTTTTATTTGAAAGGTCCATGTATGTCCTTTAAAATTGAAAAACAGCTTGTTTTATTCCATTTCAATATCGACCCCCTTTGCAAAACCGTATATATTAATTTACGTATGTATTTTACTATAATAGTTATTTTGTTAACATATACGAAAATGTTGGAGGTCCCTATGAGTGCATATTTCGTTGCATGCCGTACGTAATGAGGCACAGAATATTTGCGAATATTTTAAAATCTGTGCAGATTGACGTATTTTCCCACGTCTGGCTCCATAAAAGAAGGTTGCCTGCAGGTCAAAAGGGCGAGGTTAGACTTAATTTATGGTAAGGTTTCCCTGTTGTGGAGTTGGAAATGAAAGTGAAGACAGTAGCAGATGAGTACGGGGCGGGCGAGAAGTAAGAAAGGTCAGTAAGGAACAAAATGTAAAAGTAATTTTGCGTAGGCACTTGGAGAGAAATTAAGCCAATAAAAACTTGTAAGTAGCTCCAATTAATTCACGACGTGATGGAGCTTGATGCGGGAAGTACAACGAGACTATAACAAACGCGAAGTGAAATTATAGTGAATCCAAAAAGCAGACACAGTGCTTTTTTACAGGAAATTGATGTGTAAAGAAAACGTTTCTTGACAAACTATCAGCATAAATTTTCTTTATAAATTCTTTAGCGCAGAATCTGATTTCATATAAGCCACAGAATAATTTTATGCCAATTTGTCTCCCCACCCCGAATAACCCTCAGACAAAGCGTATAGATTTTTTGTATTTATATTTAATGATTTTATATTAAAAATATTTAAAATAAGTAAGAAATAAGCATTCATTACACATATTTAAAAATTATAATTAATAATTTTAAAATCACTTGAAAAACCAATATTTTATAATGTAAATGCAACATTTGTTTCATTCTCTTTTTCCAGCTGTGAACCTATCCCTCATATCTCTTTGACTGATATAAGTCCTTATAATAAATTGTCATAATTACATGCTCTATCTCATTGGCATATCACATTTTCTACAAACAGTATCACCGCAATGACCGCAGTATTTAGATATCATATCTAAAATATATAGGTTCGTTTCGTTATATGAAATATTTACCTTCAACTTGCAAATATTTGTTATTTGTAAACATCACGATTGTTAATTTGTTAAATTTTCTTGAAATCTTGCACGCAGCAGAAGTAAAGACGTTGGTTTACAATGCGGGCAGCTATGGCCAGCTATAGTGTAGGGGGTTATTCATATATTTTAATATCCAAGCCGGTCGAGGTGGCGGGGCAACTGGAAGATAGAAACTTATGGTTTCAAATTTTCTTACGAGAAGAGTTATATAAGTTGATATAACTTATCCATGAATCACGGTCTGTTGCTTTCAGCTACGACTTCATAAAGGAAATACTAAATTGGTCCAAAGCCGAGGGCTACAATTAGTTTCGAACCTTTTCATTGTTTGTTTGAAATCGTGATAACACTGGCCTTATAAAAATTATCGATTATCGACATGAATTGGTGATAGTGGCGTTCAAAAAGGCGCCGCAATAGTGATCCGGGTGAATATCACAGTTCAGTAGTGTTCAGTCCTGAGTGGTTTTTGATTAAATAAATTTGTCTAAATATTTATTTACCTCTTACACAATATTTAATTTAATAAATGAAATAGTCATAAACAGACTTTGACAATCATAGTTTAGAATCTCCATAACCGACCATAACCTGCTGATTGTGAAATGCAGGATTAAAATGAAGAAACTCAAGAAAGGAATTAGAACAAAAAGATGGGAATTAGAAAAACCGAAACAACGGGGCGTGCTTCAGAGTTTCAAAGACATCAAGAGTAGATTAATAGAGAAAGGAGAAAGAAACAATATAGAACAGAAATGACAAGAGCAGTCGAAGAAAAAACAATAAAATAGCACAGAAATAACCAGAGCAGTCGAAGAAAAAACAATAAAATAGCACAGACCAATACGAAAACATGGATAACACAAGAAATAATAAAGATGAATTATTGAAAGGCATAATATAGAAACTCGAGAGATGAAAATGGTTAAGAGCAATACAGGCGCTTGTAGAATGAGATAAATAGGAAGTGCAAAAACCAGACAAAGAGACTTGGCTACAATAGAAATTCTAAGAAATTAAAGATTTCATGGTGAAAGGGAAAATAGACGCAGCTTATAGGAAAATCAAAGAAACATTCGGAGAGAGTAAATATATAACTCGAAAGTCCGGAGAGATGATGGGAAACCAATTCTGGTTAAAGATGGAAGAAATATCTGGAAGAGCTTTATCGCGGTAGAAATGCAGAACAGTCAGTAATAGACGACGAAGAGGAGGTGGACCATGAAGAGAGAATTTAAGGTCGCAGTTTGATAGGGAGCTGACAGATGGGTGGATAACATCACTAAAGAGGAAGTTCTAAACAGAATAGGGAAAGCGCTAACATAATGGAGGACGTTGACCATGAGAAGGGATAGATTAATAGCCCACGTTTGTGACAGAGGGTCTTGTAAAGTTATCATTAGAGGGAGGTCAAGGATTGAACACGCTAAGCAGATTAGAGAATATGTGGGATGTGGTAGTTAAGCGGAAATTGAAAGGCTTTCGCAAGATGGTTTATCATCAGACCACAACAAAAACAATTTATTAAAGCACGAGGACGTAAAAACCTAGACCGTAACGGGTAGGAAGTGGTCTTTACCATCGGAACTACCCGGGCCTACGCAATATTTCTTTTTCCAATGTACAGCCTCGCCTGCAATATACTGAAATACATAAATTACTAAATTAAGGACTTCAATGAGGAATGGATTTTATCTGTAAATTGATTAAGTGTTTAACAATTTCATTTCATAAACAGAAGAAATGTTTTTAACTAAGCATAGCTAATGAGTTATGAAAGTGAATTGGAAAGATCTTGAAATGTTTAGGTCCTAATGTGGATCCTTACCTGGCTAGATCAATTTAAACCATACAGATGTAAAGAAATCACAATATTAATTTTATTATTTTGTTTGAATATAAGAAATTAAGAACGGAGCTTGCATTTTTTCGTGAAAAAATAATTGTCACGGAATATATTTACACATTTCTGTGTTGTTCATGTAGAAACATTTTTCTGATAGTCTGTCATCGATGCTGACTAGGCTAGGTTATTTAATTCGCACTTTCGCTTTTGCTACTCATTTACGAGTGTTCCTCTAAAATATTCGCTTTATTGGATACTCCTTTTTGATGTCCAAAACGGCACTTCTCGCCCACGCTTTTTGGCACGATATCGAGATTTATTTATTAATTGTTTTTAATAGCTAAAGAACAACTCAGCTCAACGAATGAATTCAGCCACTCTTTGCTGGTTCGCTTGGCTGAAAGTAGAGAACCCAACAGTGACTATACGCTTTGTAAATCCATTTCCTTCTCTCCTTATCGTTGCATGAATGTATTACGCTGTTCTTCAGCTCGAGTGTGGGATGTTTTGATATCCGTCTCGTGGCGATTTTGTGGTACTGCATCTCGTCGTGAATAATATTGTGGTGACTCATGTCCCCTACATTGAATCGGTAAAGCAAAAATAATTTAGCTTAATATTATACCGAGTCACGTACAGTAAGATAAAAGCGAGATGGTCAAGGTCAAATCGGGGAGGAACCTCGCTGATTACGACATTATTTATTGGCTGGAGTGTATTGTTGAGCAGATGGAGCAGAGTCTGCCTGGGATTATTGTGGAGTTGGTGCAAGGAGTCTACCTGAGAGAGACGCAGAGACAGAACAAGCAACATTTATAAAATTAGTTTCTGCACGTTTCGAGAAGAGAGATTCATTTGAAGGGAGTACAGAAAATAAAAAGATAACATTTGATGCGGATTTAATCTGAAGGAGATGCGCTAGAGGGTCATAATCAGAAGAAGACGTGATACAGCAGAGGAGCAGCCGGCGTACGAATAGGAACTTAGAACGACGTCAGCAGGCGTTAACATCCGGTAACGGCATTTTTACCCGGTTCTTCTTTGAAAACCATTCTCGTTTGAAGCGCGATTGCTTATATTTCATTAATATCGTTTTTCAGCCGCGTTTCCCAGAGCAGCCATTTTAGGAGCTGCATAGATTCTATTTGCTTTACCGACATAGCCAAATTTGATAATACATTTTATTCGTAATTTTTTTAAAACATTTATTTTGAGTTATATTATTCTTTTGTAAATAATTTTATATTGTATTACCATAGTTTCTATCTTATTATTATAATTAAATTAAATATATTAAAGTTAACTATTCTTTCATTTATAATTTCCTTATTATTGTAAATATATTGTGTATACAAGAGTAACACCACAATATAGTGTGCAGATATAACTGAAATTCAACTATACGGTTTTTTCGTTGACAGTCAGTCGCCGATTACATCGGGTCACTCGACCCCTTGCAAATATAGTCGGTGCTCCTCTCTGGTTAAAGTATCTAAGTACACGACCATCATGTTACTGTCGCTCACTATACATTTGCCAATATTCCACACAAACTCGTAACTTATTATATTCAATGAGCAACAGCAAAACTGTCTTATCTTTCCGCTCTGATAAACAAAATATGATAAATTTCGGAGTTGTAACATAGCAAAGCTAAAATAACTTGGTCATGATATTTGTAAACAATAGTTGCTAGTGAAGACCACTGAGAAGTTTTGATGCATATTTTATTTGAGGGTACATTATAGCTATAGCTCCGGGAACCTGAATGCTCAGGTAAAGGATGGCAGTTGAATCACTGGCAGTGTCCGCCTCCTTCTTTAATAGCGTCGGCTCGGCTGTGTTGACTCTTCCACTTGTTTCCGAAATCGTAACACTCCTTGACGTCTCTAATTACATTCCTACGCTACATCTCTGGGCAAGTAGACTCTTCTCCTCTTCTTTTTCGCCTTACACGCATCACTTCTATATCTCGTATTCTACATAGCTCACACATTTTTCTACATAAATTGGTAAGAAGAGATATCCACTCCAGATCTAAAACTTCTTTCGCAACTGAATACGATTTCCGTTTAAGAAACCTCTTCTCCTGCCTCAGGACGTAGAATACTACTGATACTGTGGAATATACTCGTTCGTGTTAATATTGTGGCAGTGAAGATTTTTGCCCTTCTGCCGTGCTAATCCCATCACAATGTAATGAGTGTATGTGGCAATCGCCATTTTATTTCGTCACTGGGTGAAGAATTCCCCATATTGGAGACTCAGTGCAATTAAACACCAAGACGCCACAGAGGCGAAACATCGGAATACAGAACTTTTCAATATCACCGTTTGGCGACTTAAAAGTCTAGTACCTGAGTCCAGTTTCTTGACCCTGGGAATTTTGGAAGGCGCGTCCCTTACCAGAAATGTTTTCCATCCCTTAGTGGTCACGGAATCTACGTTTTTCCCCGTTACAGGTCTTTACTAAACGTTACAAACAGATTTTTGATACGTGTATTAATTCGTTCCCCAGCTATTAATTTACTCCCACACAATTTTCATGCTTTTGTCCTCTTTTTTTCTAAAGGTCGCATCGACTATCTGGTCAATAGGAACCATTGTATTAATATTTACATAATATTGAAAATTTTGTATTTATATTATATCATAAAATTACTGCTTAATTAATGTTTATTTAAATACATAACACAGCTTAATATTTGTCTTTAGGAACATTTCTGTTTTAGGGTTAGGTGAAAACAAATATTACGCCTAATTTTACGAAGTATCTTACTGTCTTTAGAAAACTTAATAATGTACTTTAATACTCATCACAATCAGGGATAGATTCGAATATTTTAGCTTGTAGGTACTTAAGTCTGTAATGATGGTATGTTGTGCATATATCAAATATATAAATTGGTGGGTTGGATCCATCCAGCAGACATGAACAGGTCAGCGCCTAGTTCTTGTTCAATTCTTTCAAGTGTTGCGTTATTCCTGAGACTGTAGAAGTTTCCAATCTATTTTGGATATTGTTGTATTTTTATGCTTTTTTTATGTTGTACCACTTTTATCATTCATTTTCCGGCGTGTTTGAATATATCATTTAAGGTATGGGTTATTACAAGCGCTGAATTTTGTCATTTAATATGGGGCATCGTGTGCTCCTCTGTTTTATGTGATTTTGAATAATGTTTGTGAGTTCTGGGACCGATGTTAATATGAGGTACTGATGTCATGGCGAATTTCATGTACGTCATGATCCATAGTCTATTTTGGAACAAAGGCTTTATAAATTAAGGATAGCAGTTGTTTTTCCGCTGCCTAATAGTAATGAGATATACACTTAAGGATACTGCGTCCGTTTTAACATTCAGTGGTTGTGTATAATATGAGTATGTGATTCATCAACGTCAATTTGGTGTCGAAGCAAATTCCCAGTATTTCAGTGGTATTTAAGTATCTTACATTTCTATTTCCTAATTTGAGAGTTGATTTTGAATGGATAGTATTATGCATTTTCTGAGTATTAATGTCGTCTACATCATAAATGGCAATAATTAATAGTGCAAACCTGAGTTATGGTAAAGCGCCAGGAATTGATAACATTCCAGCAGAGTTGATAAGAGCATCGGGTGAAGAAGCAATATCATGGCTGTTCGGGATAGTTTGCGAAATATACGAAACAGGAAGAATACAATATTTTAGTAAAAACATAATTATAGCCATGTGTGTGGGGAAAAAACAGAAGAGGGAGGCGAAGGATGGAATGCGTTTAGCAGTTTAGGGAGGATGTGGGTTGTGCTAGTTATAAGGAAATGAAAATGCTTGCGCAAGATAGGTTAGCATGGAGGGTTGCATCAGACCAGTCTTAGGACTGAATACCACAACAACAACAGTGCAAACCTAACAGCTTTACTTTTTAGAGATTGTAGGCTTTCCCAGTGGATAGACTGAATAAGAAGTTCTCGGGATTTCACCCGGGTAATGTCATTTACAAGATACGATGTTTCGAGGGCTATCTCCGCCATCGCCATCGTCAGTTACCTAAAGACGATGGCGGAGATAGCCTTCGAAACGTCGTATCTTATAAATGATATTACCCGGGTGAAATCCTAAGAACTTCTTATTCAGGTTTACTTTTTGATATGATTATTTATTAGTTTATTTTTCAAACACCAGTTAATTTTTTTTAATCTGACTGCAGAGCTTCAAGGTCGTTTACCTGTTTAGTTTCCTTATAAGTTATGCAGTCGACCGCGAAGGTTTGGTAACCAGGTGACACATCTTTTCCAAATTCTAAAATCATGTAAGGCTTCCTCGTGCGTGGCACGCGAGAAGTAGTTTCAACTGGATCGGACAGTTCATAATTTACTCTAACTTTGATTTCATAAAAAAGTCCCGAAAGCAATTCAGTATGCGAGTATCAATCCCCATAACGCTTCATTTGTATATAAGCAGTTGAAGCGGCACGACGTCCAAAGGTTTTGAAAAGTATATTATCACATCAATTCTGTTGCATTAGACAAGTTTGACAGAAAAAACTTGGCATTAGAAACTGTATAAAAGCGCTTGAAAATATTGACGAGAGAGCACTTTATAGATTTGCACGTATACTGGAGAAAATCAAAAATATATTTGATAACTATAGAATTCCACGAGTTACTAAATTGAATTATATAGTTACTGGAAGTCGGGGTGGCATAGGATAACGGGCTAGAACAAGATACCCTATTATTTTACTGGATTATGGTGGAGGTTAGTAATTTGGGATGGAACGTTGGAATTGGCCAGAAGTCCTGGCGGATCTAGGACGATTCGGCGCGGCCAGTTCGGCGCAAGAACTATTCGGCGCAGGCCAGTTTGGCGCGGCGACATTACTTGGCGATAAACGACAATATCGTGGACACTTGTTTCAAACAAGTTATTTTATACAAATACACATCTTATATTAATATTAATGAAATGAAAAACAGCCTATATATCAGAAAAAAGTGATATAAACTTTAATAACAGTAGTTCGTTCACGACCTTTCGTTCCTAAATTTTAGAATCTCATCTTGTACGATTATGACAATAATTAATATTTACAATATATATGTATAATACAATGATGTTATAAAATGAAAAATTATTCACGGAAACAAGATTTTAAAATGGATAATACTTTTGTTGAGCATGTCGCACAAGCAACGAGGCTGAAATAATAGTTACAAAGAATAACTCATAAGCGTATTGTTAGTTCAAGAATTACAATGGAAAACTTTAACAATGAGTGAATTCTGTATAGAGAATTATCATAAGTTGTGCAAAACACCAAAATGTACATTTCTAATAATCCTGATGTCATCTTTAGTGAATCTGCCAAAGGAATTTGACTAAATAGTTTTATAAAGTTGAAACGTTATCATCAGACAAATAAATACATAAAATTTGCAATAAAAATTAAATCCATTACTTTAATTATTGATCAATTAGAAAGTACCTTGAAAAGACTTGTGGACAGTAGCGCTTTTAACCTATGATAATATTGCCAGAGCCTATGCTCTAGCTAAAATACATAAACCTATTTTATCTTTCAGAATTATCGTTTCTTCTACTAGCAGACATCTTCATAACATTTATATATTTTTATATAATTCTCTTAATGAGGAATATAATTTTACAGTCAAAACGTCTTTTAATTTTTTTGACCATTTAAACGTCACTAATGATCATGTTTTATTATCATTAGATGAAGTGTTCTTATTTAATTTTTACCCCATGCATCAATTATACCAAGTTTTTAAAATAGATGGAATAACTACTTTTCCAAATTGACAAAAATTATTTTATCAAAAATTCTTAACTTAATATGTGTAATTAGAAATTCTATTTATTTTTCGTTCAATAACATTTACTATCCCGAAATCGTTGGTTCTACCTTGGGAATTTTTCTTCGTCGTTTTTCGCGCAAACTATGAGAGATTTAGAAGCCTTATGTATTACATCTTTAGATTTAAAACCACTGAGATATTTCAAGTATGATGACTTTTTTGTATCATCCTCAGATTCCACATAAGCTATTTGCTCAATACTTTTAATAATTAAAACCCTGAAAGAAACTTTACAATTGAAATTGAAAAAGATCACTCGGTCAATTTTCTTGATGTTTTGGTTACTGTATAATAACTGCTACCAAAAGATCTACTTACTCAGGAATAATTCTTAATTACATGTCAAATCAGCCGTTATTCCATAAGATACTATGGTTTATAATTTAGTTAATACGGACGTCAAATTATAACGTCAGCTCTATCATAAATTTAATCTGGGAAAAATATAAATAGTGTTCTTCTTAATATTTATCCTTTACATTTCGTTTACAAATACATTAAAATTGGGTTGACTAAGATCAATATTAAATTAATAATCTACCCGTAAAATTACGCAGTCAGAAATAATACAAACTTAATGACTTATGATTTAATTAATTATGATATCCGAATTACCTTATAATCTTGCAATAATTTAAGCTATGTTAAAATAATACAAACTTAATGACTTATGATTTAATTAATTATGATATCCGAATTACCTTATAATCTTGCAATAATTTAAGCTATGTTAAAATAATACAAACTTAATGACTTATGATTTAATTAATTATGATATCCGAATTACCTTATAATCTTGCAATAATTTAAGCTATGTTAAAATATTAAAAATAAAATTAATAATTTTGGTACAAATAGGCTACATACCAAATTATCTCTTGAGATTGTAATTACAGTTATATTGGTCAAACTATACGCACATTTAATATGCGCATTAATGGGACTTGAAAAAAATGAAATTCAATGTAAAAAATTATTCAGTTTTGTGGAAGCATATAAATTGAAAGAACCATAAAGTTTATTAGAAAAATATATTAATATTTCAGGTGTAACATATAATATTTATTTTAGACTGATGAGTGAGGTGCATCACATCAGAACAATTCGGCTATAATTATTATTATTAAAAATGACAAGTAATTAAAATAAATTTAAATCGCTACTTTTATAAAATTTCTGTTTCACTCATGGATAAATATTTCGATTTTTATTCTGAACACAAAGCTTTCATGAGTTTTGTTACTAATTGTACAATTAATAAATAATTTGGCATCTTCAAATATTAATGAAAAGTCCAGATAATTTGTCATAAAAACGTAGCCTAATATTTATTTAAATAAACCTACGACACATGTATGTAAACGTAAATGTTTTTGTATGGTGTTCTCCGTCCAGCGACGCTTACAGCCTGATGGTCGCAAATGTATTTAATACATATTAACTTTGTGCTGACGAATTGTCTGGACTTGTATCTATAGTTCTGTTATTTCTGCCTCTTCGCTTGTCGGACATGCATTTTCATCCGTTTTAATTCCTTGATTCCATGAGTAATTTTTCATTTTATAAGAAAATTGTATTATACCTAATATATTGTAAATAATTATTTTATATTTTTAGTTTTATTCACTTAAGATAACGCTCGAAATTTAGGAACGAAACGCCTTGTACGAACTGCTGTTATTAAACATTGTCTTAAATTTTTCTTACTGATTTTTACTATTAATGTTTTACAAACTCTCGGGTATTGCAACTGATTAAGTTTTACAGAATATATTTAAAAATTTTGACAAATTTTAAATGAACTCTCTTCGGAGTTGATCTATTTGGTTCTGTAGTAGTTCGCTCATAAATAAACAGTGATATTTAATATTAGTCGAGACGTGGTTCTTCAAGAAGTTTATTATTTCGTTTAAGTGGTCTTTTCGTACTTGTTTAAAAAAGTTTGGCAATCTGAAACGTTACTTTCCTCTACAATACACTGTTTTATTTCTCAAATCGATTACTATTCCTAATGATTCGATTGCATTGGTTCCCAACAACAGGTTAAATTGTAAAAGAAATAATTTAAGGCAAATATTGTTTAATCTGATATATATATATATTGTGATAAAAAGGAAGATTTTGTAAGGTTGGCGTTATGAGGCGCAGTTCGGCCAACAACAATGGCTAGTCGGCCGAAAGATGGTGTTTCCCCGCGGGGGAGGCCCGCCTTGCCTGTATAAAAAATAACGATGGTGAACCCCCGCGGGAAAAATGAGGGCGGGGAACCCCGAAAGGTTGAGAAATAGGGGAATTCCCGTCGGAAAGTTTAAAAGGGAAGCCGATGGGTGGCTCGCGACCAGACCCCAGAAGGCACGCGAGCAGAGCGCAGAAGGGAAGTGAGTGAACCAGAGAGCAGATATCCAGAGCGCAGAAGGCAGGCGAGTGAACCAGAGAGCAGATATCCAGACCCCAGAAGAGAAGTGAAACAAGGAGAGGAGAGGACGTGGCTCGACCCCAGAAGGTAGGCGAGTGGCCGGAACGTGAGCATTAACGTATTCGAATCCTGGCAAGACGGACCAAGAGACGCACAAACATTAGTGAGTGGATGTTTGTTGGCCCAGTAATTGTGGGAAAGAAAGCGATAAAAAAAATTGGTGAAACATGCTCATATGCTCAGGAGTAAATAACATTCAATGTTTTTGTCTTTCTATTTTCAGCTAATGCATCTCCATCTCTTGAGAGACCCAAAATCCCCTGAGAGTAAGCCCGTGTCTTCACTTAAATTAATAAACAAAAATATTAAAATTGATCATATTTGTACTTTAAATTAATAAATGTTTTTATACACAAAAAGTATATTACAATATATATATATATATATATATATATATATATATGTGTGTGTGTGTGTGTGTATTCAGTCCCTCTAGCTTTCCCTGAAGCCGTTGAAAAAACAAAATTTTCCTTATATCTAATCGCATTTTTAAAATATTTATTTACAAAATTGGGTTTTATTAAATAAATTGACAATCCTGTGTCTAATAAATTATATATTTACCGTTTTCAACGTAAGGTAATGTAGAGGACTGATTTATACTCAGGATTTCTGGTCTGATTATTGGCTTGGTTGTAAAAATGGCGTCGTGCGTCCAGCGGACGTCTTCGTAGCGGAAGAATTCGGACCCTTCCCGTTTCCTCATTCCCCCACAGGGATCATGTAGTCGGAACTTCGTAAACAAAACAGCCCCTGTGACGTCGCAACTGATCTTCTTCTGTTGAAGTTGTAAATATAGGCTCAAATGAAGGAAAATCCACTGCTAACTAACCTAAACGGCGAAATAGAAAAATGTGCAAGCCAAAGAAACATACAAGCATTTAAGTAAACTTTAATTAAAATACAACTAATATCGGTTCTGATGCAGACATTCAACAGGCATAGAAAGTCTAATCTATTAGTTTAGTCACACGAGAAATAAAATTATTATATATTGAAGTTAATTAAATTTTAAAAATAAGCTATCTGAACAAAAATAGTTGGAGATTAATTTTTAAAACTAGAAGAATTATAAGACTGTTAATATTAGAAAAAGAAACTGTCTTGGTTTTAATATTAAGTGAATGAACAATGTATAACAGTTCTGAAACTAAAATGAATTTATAATTACTATTATATTTTATAAATAAATAATTTTTTCTCTTATTTAGTCTTATGGTTACGTACAACTTGTATTTACTACACTATATAAGTTATGTACTGAATTTCATATTATAGCACTCCCTTTTAAAATTAGTCTTATCATTATTATTTTTTATTATCACTATTATTTATTTTATCCTCACTATTGTCATTCTAAGAAAGATGGCTATTTGGATTATTTTATTTTTTCCCTGATCTTTAAAACTACGTTCACACATCTTATATCCATTAAATTGTTAATTTTTTTCGATAATCTTAATCTCCTCCATAAATGAGACTAAGAATGTTAGAAAGTGAGAGTTTGATGTGTTTTAGAAAGTTATGGAAAATAATTTTCCAGCGAGAAGGTACACGCTGAAAAACATTTAAAATGACGTCTTTTTAAGTCATTTATTACCACAACTATGATCAAAAATATCTTTATGAGATATCAGTATATAAATAGTACTATGTTTTATTAAAAACTTTTACAAAAAATCTAACTTTTAAATGTTTTCTTATAATATCCTATTTTTATTAAAATATTATTTTAAGCCTTTGTAAAATGTTCTTCAAAATTATTATATGTCTTGACGAAAGTTATATTCAATAAATCACTAATCTGATATTTTTTATAATTGAAAGTTAAGTTTTTGACCAAGATCGTATTAATATTACACATCACCTATATTTTTACCCAATTGTTGGTTTCCTATTTTTCAATATTTTAGAATTCTTGATACGTTTTTAATGTTCGTAGTTGAACAAATCCTTTTAATACTACTGGAATAAAAATATATAGTTATTTATGTAATTTGACTCTTATTAAGTGTGAAAATACTATAAAGACTGAATATGTTAAATAGAGTAGGGTTTCTAATTGCTTATTTCGAAGTTCATATGGTATATACTGAACACTTTTTACTGATGTATACCTATTATTTTCGTCACTGAGTGAGCTAACAGAAAAGTTGTGACCTAATCAAAATTTCTTTAATATTTTACAAATACAAGAATTTTTTTCTTTTTCAATTAATTCTGTTTTTATTCAGTATTGTATACTGTCACGCATGTTATTTTCTTCTTTCTACCAAATAATTTTAATCACGGTTAATAGTTTAGAAGAAAGGTTCCGTTTCCAATATTCCAACGACTAAAAATATTCGAATATTTTTTTGATATTATGTTGGAAAAAATCTAATAATTCGTATATGTTAGAGTGAACATTTTATTAATGTTAAACAGGACAGTTTATTTTGACAATATTTACATTATTATGATTCTGTTAATTTTAATTATTAAAACT
Source organism: Eucriotettix oculatus (assembly GCA_034510155.1). NCBI lineage: Eukaryota > Metazoa > Arthropoda > Insecta > Orthoptera > Tetrigidae > Eucriotettix > Eucriotettix oculatus. Next base: position 6,441,470 of record CM067378.1, read on the forward strand.
TACGATAGTTTATACTCGTATTTACGCATAAATGCAGAGATTTTTCTTTATATATTAGTTGATTGATGTAGTGTCTGGAAAGAGCACGGGTGACCGGTGAAAGGGGTAAAGGGGTGGCTGTGTCCGCAAGGAGCACGGTTGAGGGGGGAAGGGACTTGGTAAGGGTGTCAACCGTAGTATGTCCGTTGGCCGCACCACACGGTAAAAATATGCCAGTTTTCCTCAGTCTCGGTTTCCGCTTGGGGTTGTTCCTTATGATATAATTCCTCTGATATCCAATTAGGTCTATTTGTCTGTCTAGTGGACACTGTCATTGGCGTTAACCTAAAATTTTCTTGAGTGGTGTGTTTAGTCGTGGTACAGGTTGAAATGTCCTGAATGGTCGTGGAATATGTTGAAATGTTATGAATGGTAGGGGAATATTTGGGTAACTAGTTTGTCGTGAGGGATAGTTATGAGGAGGTTTGTGGATTGGTTGCCTAAGTTCGAAGAAGTTATTTCGAAGATATTGGAAATCATTCTTTACTAGGCTCTCAATATCAGAAATTTTCTGTGGGTTCCTAGTAACTAAATTATTTTTCAATGGTGATGATATGGGTAACAACGAGTTTTTCATTTTGTTCGATTATAATTTGTGCACTTTCGATCCGTAACGTGAGACGTTGTTTATACCTATTAAATAATTTGGTAACGTCAAAAATAAAATTAATGGGCTTCTTATTACATTTCATATGTTCTATGTCTAGCATGATGTTATTTAAAGTTTGTCTATTTGAAAAATGGGCGGTAGCCGTGATGTGGAGTTCTCAGGTACTCGTTCTGCGGACTCTGTGAGGTTTCACTGTAGTCGTGAAGACGGCAGGATACGACGATCGATGATCGAAGGAGTTGATTCTTGTATGTTTTCTGAAACTTGTGAAAGTTTCATTTCTGTATGTTCTCGTAGAGTGGATGATTGAAATCAACCAAAGTGAAAAGTGTTTCACCTTGTCTTAACGTCCCGTCGACTGCGCCTAGATTTTGGTAGCAAATTTATTTATTTATAAATACAGAAGTAAACGGACAGTCTCGTTTGGAAAATAACAACTGCAGAGCCTTCACAAGGTGGCGATATATATACAGAGGGCAGTCACAAAGTTCAAGTCCGCCGGTCACGTATTGGTGTGACCACTGGACAAACTGGAACAATAGGAAATAATGGTCGTCTGGACTGGACTTGAAGAGTCAACCTAAAATATATTATAATTATATCATACGTGCTGGGCAGAACGCGGTACTATTGTTTAAGGCAAAATGTAAGGTGTTCCTCAAGAAAGAAAGGAAAAACTGGCAGACTCAACTTACATGAATGAGTTACAGGTTGCTGTATCCATAAAAATAGATTAATAAAGAAAAGGAACGGAAAAAGGTTAAAATGTTGGCACAGACTGCAGTTTTCAAAAAAAACAGGAAAAATTGATAAAGCTATCAACCGTTCGCTAAATGAGTTTATTAAAAAATCACAAAAGATGTTATGTATTTTTTTAAAAAATTAGTTTATTTTATAGCACTAATTGTATGTACAAAACATCATCCCGATCTGCCCCACCCTCCGGAAATTTCTATGGTTTTTTTAAAAAAAAATTCTTAAAAAATTAAATTAATTGTTTTAAGTTATATTGATATTAGATTAAGTAGTTAATAGAATAAAGTAATGTTTTGTACTTTTATGATGTCATTTTTCTTAATTCTTAATTTTACAAAAATTGTTAAACATCCCGTTCCGCCCATTTCTGTTCCTGAAATCGACGCTCATCCCTCAGTTTTTATGACAATAAATATTCCACTTGGTAGAAATTAAAATTGAATTCTGTAGTGCAAGTTTGAGTTCGCCATCGCTAAAATGCCAATATATATGTTTTTTTATTCGACATAATAAAAGCCACATCCTCTTACTCCTGGATGACACGGAACTTTATATAGTTGGATCGCAATTAGAGCTATCTTAGAAACGCGATTAGCGATGACAAGCCGTGATTAATGTTAGAGGTACTTCATTACTGCCATCATTAGTGCAATTAATAATGTGGATGCACGTTATGGACTACGAACAAACAAAACAAGCATTTGTCTGAACTATGATTTGAGACCAGATAAAGTTATTGTAAAGTTTTATAAACGATAAGTCTATATAAGAAATTAAATGTAAAAATAATAACATATATGCAGTTAATGTGACTTGAATTGAAATAATTTTAAAAATTGAAATGGCAAAATAGAGAGTTTATATTAGGCCAGTAGACCCGTGTTTTATTTGTAGATTATTTAATCAGAATGCCAACAGAATTCTAAGTATTAAGGCATTTCTGAGGGGAAATCGCCAACTCAAACACGGAATGGACACCAACTAACTAGTACGTAAACTATAACGTAAATCTAATTAATATGCAGGAGATTCGTTATTTTACGATCTTGCTGTGTGACGTGTAAAAGCTAATGTTAGCTAGCGCTAATATTTTCTGTGCCTTACAGTTTGGCACTTCGATGGCTTTCAGAATAATTGGAATTGGAACGCATTACCTCTTGCGTGCTGAGTCTGATTATTCCATTTTCCCTCAACGATGCTCAACCACATCGATCACTAATTACGGAGTAACTGGCTGGTGGAAACTGAAAATTCCGCGTCGAATTCCTCAGCTCTCGTCAATTAGAGCAACAGGTGGCCAAATTCGTGGATAATATAATTGTAAAAATAAAATTGACAAACCGGGATTCATTTCTTACCAACAGGAAATTCCTGGATTTCAAGAAAAACAGTTTCAGATGATTATGACGAAATTAGCCAAAAGCTACTGACAGTTCAATTAAATTTGTATTATTCGTAAGAGGATATATTATTTTATGTAAATATAAATGGAATGGTAATTTTACAGTTAATTTAAAAAGATAATTTTCTGAATTAAATATTTTCAATTAATAAAAACGGCCAAAACACATCATTTCGACAGTAACCGTTGTTGGAGATGGTCCAGAGCGGCACCAAATTCTTCGCATGTAAATTCAACCATCTTTTCGATTGAGGGAGTCAAGGAGTAAATAGGGTGTATTGCTAAATTTCTAAGTTTTTACCCGTGTTTTTTATATATAAATTCAAAATGGTAACATAGAACTCAAAATTAATTTATTGTAATATTATGTTTGAAGTAATCCTGAAGAAATCTCGAAATGGAGATGAAACGTCGCTTTTGTTACTAAATAGTTATATATTTAATTCTGACTTTTTGGCAGTTGTTATTTATTTTAAAAATACATTATTAAATACGACGATGTTCATTCTCAAATTGTGGCCTCAATGGATGGATACCCGGATTTATGGACGAAACATATTTAAAATTGTCTGTAAGATAATCATTTAAATTTTCTAAAAGCAAAAGATAATCTATGCTGTGTACCATGGACTTTATTAAGTACCGTGCCACAATAGGTTTCACTCCGACTTATAATGTTTTACCTATTCCATTCAACAGGTTCCCATGAAATTTTGGTGATTTGTATTTTTCACATACAGAAGGTTTCCATCGATCTTTTGAAGCCCAAATAAGGGCCCCTTTAAATGAACTGTGAAAGTGAACACATGTCACTCTAGTCATATTAGTTTTCGAGTAAGTTCTACCATCTTCCACTAGAAGACCACGAGTAAGTTCAACAAGCTCCTGTATTTCGTACCCGTAAAATTGTGTTCGTTTGACAATTGAATAAAAAATATAATTATTATAAGGCTTTACCTCTCCCTCGGATAAAAATGGCAATCCCGAACCGCCTGACCTGAGGGAGCTGACAACAGTAGAGCCAAAACACCAAGCAGGAGAGTTTCGGGGAACTTGTCTTTAAAATATTATTTCATAATATATTCTAACCTTGCTAGAAACTTAAAATTGCTTTGATATAAGTTCAATTAAGATTCTCGGTTTAAAGTTTTTATTTCCTTTATTTTATGTTCTGTAATATTTTGGACAAAGTCCCGCCATTAATTATCCTGTAACATTCATTGATTTAGTTAAGTTTAATAAATTTGTTATTCTTGTAGTCAATATTCCACTTTTTTCAATAGTTCTTGGGCTTCCAACCAGGTGAAATTAGGCATAGGCCACGACGTTTCCATGGCGGTCACTACCATCGTTGTCAAGTGTTTACGTTGTCAGTAAACACCGCTATCGAAACGTCGTGGCCTATGCCTAATTTCACCCGGTTGGAAGCCCAAGAACTATTGAAGCAGCAGATATACCGAGAAAACCTTCGCTCTTTGATAATATTCCACTTGTTTCTCGTAGCGTAGCTGCTCCTTTAAACCTATTTTTTCCTCCGATTTGTTATCTTCACCTGGAGTCGAAGACCTTGGGCATACGGTTTGAGTTGTTCTTTGATCCCATTGGATCAGTCGACCAACTGCCTCCAAAATCTAATGCAAACACGGAGAAAGGAATGCTGCGACCCCTCAGCAGATTCATCTCCCGTCATTTGGGAGGACGTGAGAATACTACCCAATGCCCGACCTACTTGATGCATGTTTTCTAGGATTTTCCCTGCATCTTTTTCAATGAATAACCGGGTAGGATCCTTAAGCTATAGCCCGGTGTCCTAGTGAATTCTTGTTACCTTGCTCTACCTTTATTATACATAAATTAATAAATTGGTTTTATTTTTCGCGTCAGGTAAATTGTAAAATTTAGTAATTGCTAATATGAAAATAAAAATGAAAGTATTCAGTTTGGTGTCGAAACCGGTGTAATACGACTTGCTGTTACATTATGACCTTTAATATGTTATTTTAAGTAAAAATTTAACCGTTAAGTGGGGGAAAATTTTTATTCTATTAGAATACTGAAAGTATATTTATTCCTGCTTTTGTTCCGGGGGTATTTTTGACTCTCTCGAGATACTGGGACTCTATTTGAGGTTCATATTGTGACGTTTTCGATGTCGGTTTTAGTTATGTGTTGACCAACAATTAAATAATTTACCGGTATAATATAAATAAATACCCGTGCAATGTCAGGTCTCGTGCTAGTGCAGTAATAATTCAGAGATTTGACTTCTATTGCTTCCTTAACCGGAAAAATCAGCACACGACACTTTATATTACACTATGTAGTCGTACTTCTATCTCAGGCAAGACTGCCAAAGCTCTAATGACATTAATTACTCTGCATTTCCGGAAGCCGCTTCACTTGTACAGATGTTTATTTCGCAGTATTTTCGAGGATAAGGAAGGAATGGCTCCCATTTGAAGATAATTTCTATAGAGAATAAATAAATCTGAAATAGGTAATGGTTCCCAATAAGTGAATATGCAACTCGAGAAAGTAGATCAAGACGAGAAAATTACATAGAAACATTTCAAGGAAATATTTATGCTACGAAGCCCTTATTAACGTTAACGTGAATGATAGTTGTGTATGAAACGCCAGTATACGACAGTCTGCGACAATATGCTACGAAGTGTATCCAACACCCGACTTTGACAAATACAAAACAACAATTTACATCTGCTTATAGAGTGTAAGGGGCCAGCCCTGTCACGCTGTCCCAGCATCACATTTAATATTCAAATTACGTGCATTTCTCCCCGGAGTAATTAGGATGACGCTTTGCATGGAATTCGTTATCAGCTTCAACTTTATCAAAGTTAAGCTCAGTATTCCCGCTTAGGATCTTTAGCACAAGACGTTCACACACGCACTCACTCATAAACAGATATGTATATATAACAAATTGAGCTGAATTAAAAATTCATTATGGAAAAATTTCTCAAAGCATGAGTGAATATGTTGTTAAACCATCCAGGGCTCATCAATATTACTAAACTCATACATTCCTATTATTTTTCTTTGTGTTACGAATTAGCAACCTAGAATCGTTACAATATCTCCTCAATTCATCCACTATTAAAACTAAGAGGGAAATATTGATACCAACTATTATATGAGTACCACATTCATTACTTAGTTACAGGATGCAAAAAACGACTAAACATTATGAAATCACTTTCTTGGAAACACTGGGGAGCAGCTTTAATTGGTTCTAAATTAGATTATGGGAGTATATTATATTCCATAACTAGAAAAATACTGCTAAAGAAGCTTGACGTGATACACAAGTAATCACAAAGAATTGTTGCTGTCTGCTTTCAAACTTCCCCAATCGGCACTATACTTATTGAATCAAGAAACATATTCTGGTGGGAGAACTTAGACTTTTGGTTGGCAGTTAAACTTTTAACGAATGCACCACAATTAATTTTTCGTTTGGGATTTACTTTTATATAATATTTAAATCTGGTTAAATTTTTAATATATATATATATATATATATATATATATTGTAATATACTTTTTTGTGTATAAAACATTTTTTAATTTAAAGTACAAATATGATCAATTTTAATATTTTTGTTTATTAATTTAAGTGAAGACACGGGCTTAATCTCGGGGGATTTTGGGTCTCTCAAGAGATGGAGTATGCATTAGCTGAAAATAGAAAGAAAAATCATTGAATGTTATTTATCCAGAGCAATGAGCAAGTTTCACAATTTTTTTATCGCTTACCCACAATTACTGGCCCAACAAACATCCACCTCTCGAATGTTTGTGCGTCTCTCTGGCGTCTTGCAGGATTTGATCACGTTTGCTCAGGTCCGTCCACTCGTCTGCCTTCTGGGGTCGAGCCACGTCCTTTCTCTGCTCCACTCGCCCGCCTTCTGCCCTCTGGATATCTGCTCTCTGGTTCACTCGCCTGCCTTCTGCGCTCTGCTCCACTCGCCTCCCTTCTGGGGTCTGATGCACTCGCCTCCCTTCTGATCACTCGCCTGCCTTCTGCTCTCTGCTCCACTAGCCTGTCTTCTCGGGTCTGATCACGAGCCACCCATCGGCTTCCCTTTTAAGCCTTCCGACGGGAATTCCCCTATTTCTCAACATTTCGGGGTTCCCCGCCCTCATTTTTCCCGCGGGGGTTCACCATCGTCATTTTTTATACAGGCAAGGCGGGCCTCCCCCGCGGGGAAACACCATCTTTCGGCCGACTAGCCATTGTTGTTGGCCGAACTGCGCCTCATAACGCCACAACCTTACAAAATCCCCCTTTTTATCACAATATATATTATGCAGGTTTCTGCAGTCAACTATTTACAATAATTATAATCAACTTGTTATTAAATATAATAATAATATGTCCTATTTGAAAAGTTTACTATCATTTTAAACTTGCTCCGACCAGCCGCATGGCTTACAGGTTGACCGTGGTGGTTAGGAAAATTACACCAATTACATGTCAAAATAGACAAACCAACCTTGCCGTTAAATTTAACCCCAATTAAACAAAGAAAATAAATAATTTATGTCCCCAGAATTTAGAAACTATATAAAAAGCGAAATTACCCCGTCTATGTGAGAACATTTTGAAATTGATGTGATTGGGCTCTTACTGTGGCTGTTGGCTGCTCCGGTTCGGACGTTCGTCTGTGGTGGAGGAAGTCGTGATAATTAGTGCATCTGATGATTTGAACATGAATTGTGAACATTTCTACTGCAAACTTATTATTTTACTTACCTTCTGGAGTTTTAAAGTTAAATAGACATCACGTGGCGCCGCTTATTACATAAAAATAATGTTGTATGTTATTTACCCGTCACAACTTTGTTCAAATGTCAAAGAAACATTCGTGTCTCTAGCAGTATAAATATATCCAAATTAAATAAAACACTTCTTTTTTTCAGTTAGAAAGTTCGTTAACAATTAAAAGTAGATATTCTATTAGCATGCTTGAAATTTTAACACTCCCAAACAATACGTCACTAAACATTACACACCGCCCTGAAATAAAGAATGTACTTATGTAGCGACATGCATTGAAGTGCAAAGAACTTCAGTGGCTGACGCGCGGTGTGGCAGTTCTTCACCGCAACAATGAGTCTAAGTTTTTAGTAGTCTCAGATAAGATGGATATGTGTAACATTGTACAAAAATGCGCGAGAGTTAAATAAAACGTTGTAGATATTATTGTGCGTAATTAATACAACGTTTTATTTAACTCTCGCGCATTTTGTACAATGTTACACGTATCCATCTTATCTGAGACTACTAAAAACTTAGAGTCATTGTTGCGGTAAAGATCTGCCACACCGCGCGTCAGCCACTGAAGTTCTTTGCACTTCAATGCATGTCGCTACAAGTTATGTATCAGTTCACAATAAATTCTTCGGCTGACTGTTGATTTCAAACATTTACATACTTATTGTATATACTATAACTAGTCCATTCTTTTATTTCCGTTTTTGTCTGTAGAGAAAGCGAGAATTTTTTTTAAATAGCCGATTAATTTATACAAGTTCTTAGTGAATAGTTGAATACTAGTGAAAATCCCTTCAAAGGAATAACTGTAATCAAAAAATTACCTCAAACCTAAATAAAAAGGACTGTTGTTTGAAGTTTAAAAGAAAACGAAAACATGGAAACTTCTTTTATTCAAACATAAAACAAACTCACATTTAAACGGAGTCAAAGAGAATCATTATTCATTAAGATATTTGAAGTTTAATATATATGTGTATGTTTTAAGAACATTTTCAATTAATATCACAAATATTAAGTCATTCGCAGAGCCTAAATACTTCATGTGTTTTGCGTTCCTCCGGGAGATTTCAAATTCTCCACGGAACTTTCGTTTTCGCCAGAAGCAGCCCTCTTATTCAGGGTGATCCATTTCAGTGAATGGGCCTCTTCCACATACAAATGGGTCAATCTTTTGTCCTGAGGAATGCGAGTGCCATCCAGGAAAAAATGATACTCAACTCGCGTATTTAATACATTAAGTGTCAGTTGTTTTGCGGTATTTTTATGTTACGTCCTCTTCCCCACCGTTTTAGGCAAATCCCTCCCAGGATAAATGCTGTCGAAATAATATTACAATAAAATCAGTCGTAATACTATGAAAGTAATCAACCACGAAATATATTCACGCGACTGAAATATCAGCCGTTTGATGCTTTATGTTAAAACTCCCGCTCCTCTATCCTGGCCCTCCTTTACCCGCCGCCCTGAAGAATCATAGTTGTTTTCTTCCCTCAACAAACAAACTTGCGTTTCCTCTCGTATCGAGAACCATGCGTACAGGATTTGATTGAAATTGCTCGACTCTTTTAATATTGTAAACAGAAGTTTGTATACCGACTACTTGCATCCCCGTTAGGGGTTAAAGTTTATATTAGTAGAATTTTGAATGTAAAATTTACATTTAGCGGGCCAAAAGTCCGCGACTCGCCGTGCAACGATTTCGACACCAAACTCGATTATTTCCTTTTTATTTTCATATGGCTCATTTCTACATTGGCTCCTATGAGTATTTCCCTCACGTGCTTGAAGTGGTTGAAAATATAAATAAATATAGTCGGGGAAACACTATAAAAATATTTTACACCAATAAATGTTTTTCGACTCAAATATGAACCTTTATGCACAGTAAAAAATTTACGCCAATTCCACCCCTTCGCCTTAGCGGTTATAGCTGTGTCTTGTCTCCAAAGTATGTGTTTTGAGGGGCGAGGAACATGCAAATAAACTTTTATCAAAATTGTTTTGTCTTTTAAATATATTTCGCAGAAATGTGTCCCACCCCCTTGTTAGGAGATTACTGCAATTTGAGTCGCATGCTAAATGTCAGAATTAAACACACACCGATTTCGTTACCAAATTTGACTGCTTTATTTTCATTTTCATATGACGCCCCTACACCCCCACCCCTATGAATACTCCATTGGACGCTGATTGTTGTTAAAATTATGCGTCAAGAATTTCAATGAAAATAGTATTAAATTAATTGACCCAGAAAAAACGGATATTATGTATATTTAAAATTTTTGGCCCCCTCCATCCCCGCCCCCAGTAGTGGTACCCGTATCTTACCTCAACATTGTTGATTTCCAACCCCTAGGATAAACTGAAACTTAAATTACATTTTTATGTCAGATTTAAACGCTATGACTCAAATTACACCGGTTTTATGTTTAATTTTTATGTATTGGCCTTTCGCAACCAACCCTAAGGATACTCCCCTTTTATTATTTTTGGGGTTAAAATTATACGCTAGCAGTATCAAAGGACACACTTTGGCCTTAATTTATCCATGAATGTATTTATATGATAAAAATATTGACCGTTTTTACTTATTTAAAATTTTCTACCCCCTCCACCCCCATTCCCTAGGGAAAGTAGCCGAGTCTTACTCCGACAATGAAGATTTCCGGGTTACAAAGAACACGTCTGCCGAATTTGGTCCACTTGCTTAGACTTACATGCGGAACATACTCGCACGTTTCTGTAGGATCCTGAGATTCTGTAACACACACTGTTAGACGTTACAGACGATTATTTAACACGAATTACTGCACAAAGGTTCGTACTGCGAAAGACTGACTCCGCTTCGGGATCCAATATAATTTATACATTCATGGAAAATTCCAGAAACCGAACATTCTCTAAACAGAAAATCTGAAAATACTAGAAATGAAAGATAAACAATAAAAATGCTTACGTTTACTGGGACTCGAGTCCAAAATTTCTGCAGTCCGGCTTTATACACCGCAGTTAACATTTCAGGTTTCCAATTGTGGCATTTTTTATAAAACAGCGTCTGGCTGTAAATTCTGTGCTGCCCTGAGACCGCTAGATCTCATCGTTGGCCCGATGTAAGGTGATCGAGTTCTTCCTGGTCTTGGGCTGGCAGTCGTCATTGCTACATCTTCGCCTCCGTATAATTCCTCGTCGTCATCGGGTCGAGTTTGGTCTTCAATCTCCCCTTGAGCGACATCATTCTTAGTACGTGGACGGTGTCACGGCTCTTTCTTCTCCTCGAATTGGGACCGCAATCCTCGACTTCATAGGTGCGTCTGATGAACGTCGTAGGACACGGTAGGACCAAAGTACCGATTCAGGAGCATTACCGAGATGCCGACTTTGCGAATAGTAGTAAAGATACAGACTAGATCCCCTGGCTGGTACAAAACTATCCGGAAAAATATTTAATACAATTCAACTAATATTTGCCAATTATTATTCACTAATAATTCCTCTCTAGGGATTTAGAGGTTATGAAACAAAGGTTGACATAGAATTTTGACTAACACACTATTAAGCAGGGGCGAGAAACATCACCGTTGTGCTTGCTGATCATTAGGTTCATAGATAATTCACCTGCAAGCCCTGAATGTGGACTTGATGAGACACCAGAACACTTGTTTTTCAGTTGCTCGAGATTTTTATATGAGAGACGGGCATTAGAAAGTGATATTGGAACTTCAATAACACCAGATAATTTGCTACCCAATATGCTGCTTTCATCTAATACCTGGAATAAAGTAAGCGCATATGCCTCTACAGTAATTCAAAGATTACGAAATTTGGAAAAAGAGAGAAATAATAATGTTTAAACGAGACAGAGCTTGACGCTACGCCTGTTTCTTGTAAAGTAATGTCTAACGACGGTCCTCAGGAAGATACACACAGTCATCGTTGGATAGGGAGATGTTTTTAGTGGGTAGAATCCCACACTACTATCCAGTGCGTACCCTGTCATACTGTCTTTCAAAAAATTTCACCTGCCCTCGCAAAAAAAGAATCATTAGGCTTAAGATGTTGTTCACATCGTGGATCCTCGGTCAGCTGCAGTCGCCTGAAACAGCTACTCGTTGTCTCGATTATGTCCTCAGTCGGTCATTTGGAGATGAACTTAAACCTCCAAATCATTTCCGAATCATCAGCAAGGATGGCTCCAATTTCAAGTCTAGAAGTCTTTAGGCACTTGTACGAAACTAGCAATACTACAGATTTGATACTCATTAACGACTGATTGATAGAATCTGAAAGGAAGGAATTAGTATCCCAATGAATGAATGTCCTATTTTGCTGAGTCTTCACCCCAAAGAAGGTTTCTGTCAATCTTTCAAAGATTTCGGTTCAATGCCTCCTATTCTCAGGGTAAACAAGGTTCCAACATCAAGACAGTTTCAAAAATTAGTCAACATATGTCACGCGATTCGAACGAAGTTTTCGAGGTAAACAGGAGATCCTACCAAGCCGATTTTTGCCAGGATTTAGATACATTCTGTCAGGTCTTATTTGGTAATTAAATACTGTAATATAAATTAATTCCCTGGTAACGCCGGGCACCTAGGTAGATATAAAATAAACTCCACGCGCTCTATTGTATTTGCTTGAGTCACAGTTGTAAATTTGGGAATTATAATTGTACTTTTAAATGAACCTGAACGTTTCTGGTTTATTAAGGAAGCGTATTCCATTGAACCATTTAGAGCGACTACGGTCATTCAAACTCCGTAATTTCTTCACCTAGACTTTACTATTTTACAGCATGTATGACATGAATCGTAGTTTAAACAACTCTTATGAACTCCTAGAGTTTGCAATATATAATGTCCGAGTAGCAAAATATATACAGATAGACGCCATGTTCTCACATTCCCATTTTTTAATAAATAATTTCTTTCATGCTTGTGCCAGATCTTCCTCAATCCTCCCTCCCTCCCGAAATTAAAGACTGAATTCATCGTGTTTTGTTGGAATAATTCCATGCGTTACAATTTCTATTAAGAATGCACAAACCATCAAGGCACTTTCTTATTATAGGCCTTTACGTAAATGGTTGAAAAAGATTTATTGGCATATCGCACAAAATTAAAATTAAATGGGATTAGGTTCTTTCTCATGCTTTTACCAAAATACGTTCATAATTCGGTATTTACAAAAATTGTAAATTCACATAGAATCTCAGAACGTGTCACAATACATATTTTTTTAAATAGATAATGGCAGAAAATACCAGCGATATTATAAACTCTTTACTGAAAAAATGTTGCTTGTTATGAATAACATCTGTACTACAATTTGAGATCAATTTAAAAGGAGATGTAGTATAATCATCCCCTTTTCAGTTTTCTTGAATTTCTGCTCGGAGTCAACCGGAAGCATCCAGGTTTTTCACAAAGGCAAGGCTCACGTAGCGTGATTAATGGATTACATTCTGTTCCACCTTGAAAGACAAGAATAAAATTAATACTTGAGGAATGTAATGAAACACAACGCTTTAGAGACAATTTGTTATTAATATGGAGGAGGCTCGTTCATAAATAAATTCTAATTTTACTTACTTTCAATCTTATGAACCAATATTTAGCAGTAATCAAAATTACAACAGTAATTACACTGAGCATTTATAAACTGGTGAAATTGTTAAAACAGTAATAGTATGTTACATTACAGTATTTTATTTCTTCTGATGAATGTACATATAACAAAGAATTATTTTATTTGAGATATTTTTAAGAAACGAGGGATACTTTCACAATAAGATAATATGTTTTAAGCACGTTCTGTCTCTATAACTCCAGTTTTGTTTCCGTACATTATATTTATATATTAATATGCTGACGTCTTCTAAGGAAGTATGAAGAAATTTTACAAGCATTGAAAACAAATTCAAAAATGAAGTACACAACATGAAAAAACATAAATTAGTGAAATATGACAAAATTAGTGGCCGTGGGATGTGCGGATATTTAAATTTATTGTCTAGAAAAAAACACTAAAAATTTCGGTACAATGTGATAAGAAAAATAATGGATACTAAGAGATACTTAAAGAAAGTAGTTATAAATTTGGATTTTAGAAGGAATCTACTGTATATACTCGTACAAGAAAATATTAACCATTTCATCAATAACTGGAAGAAAGTTTTATACGCTAATTACTGAAATGGCAGACATATTAAATTATGACAAACAGATTATAAAAAACGTGTAGGTTATATAAAATTGGTTAAGTAATTTAAAATTTAAAAAATTGGTTACATATAAAATGTAATAAAATTATTCACTTCATCATTAAACTAAGGTGCTCCTGAGAAATATCACTTTAACATCCCACTTTTATGAATCTATTAACAGCCATAGAGGATAGTGCTTCGTATTAAGCATTTAAAAGCCATTAGTAACACTGATAAAGGATTACTGTTTGAAAAAATTACAATATATGAGTATATATTTGTGTGTTTAAAGTTACTGAATATTTCAACTATAAATCTACAATAGGCTGTGTACCGTATTTCAGAGGAACATTGACCTGCATCACAAAACGTAGGGTTTTATGGCGTAAAAATTAACGTTGTTAATTTTCCTGTCTTCAACAGTTTGTAGATTTATAATTTTTGTCTGTGGTCGAAATATTGTTATGCTTTTTCAATAGTCGACTAATTTAGCAGTGATTTGACCTGAGAAGGGAAGATAGGCCGTCTTCACAGTTGATTCTGTATTTGTATTAATTAAATCTACAAATGAGCAGATGCCCGGTGGCAGTTACATAGAACTTAAACAATAATTAATTATCTGGTCGTAAGGACCATATTCAACCTATACTTGAATGTATAATTATATTCAATATAAATAAATAAGTTAGGAATCATATTATTAGAAATGAATTTTTTAAAAGAATAATACTGTTTTTGCCTGAAAAAAAAGAAACAAAAACTCCTTGTCTGGAACTTGAATTTTATTCTTTTTCAGGACGATATCATTCGTGCCCTGTGATGACGGTCAAATTCTGTGCATGGTGATATAAACTTCATGCATTCAAGTCTGTGGGTTTCTGGTACACACTGTGATCCAGAGTGTCATCATGCCTTCATCTGAATAAAACATCTAAAAAGGGAAGCTTGCCGTCTTTTATCCGCTTCCATTGTAAATGGTACATTATGATGTCTCCCGTCCAGGTGTCGTAGAAAGTCGTGTAAGGAATCGGCGTCATGTGGCCAGACGACAAAAGCAACTTGGTTTTTGTTGTCCAATTTTTAATGCGTCCTCTTCGAATTTTTCCATGAAAAATTTTGCAGTTACCGGGGAAAGTTTTGAACCTATTGCCACGCCATCAACCTCTTCGTAATACTGTCTACCAAAGTGAAGTAAAGCTATGGTTTCCTAGGAAAGCGTTGTCCGTCAGTAACGGACGTAATGCTGCACGTTTGACGGAAACGTCCAATCTGGAGATGTAAAGTTAGAACGACGTTAACGCTGATGTCCCGTTTGCAGGTATAAGGGTTGACCGTCTGACAGGTAGTAACAGGATTAATTACGTAGTATCTACGAACCATTACAAGAAAAATTATACCAAACAATATATACTTTAATGAATTTAAGCGCAACATATTTGATACAGAGCTAACGTATATATATATATATATATATATATTATATCGGAAAGTTTTTAAATGTTTTGTTGTTATTTTTATTATTATTATTATTATTAACGTAACGTATAATGTTTTAATTCAATTATACACAGAACGTGAACTTAAATTAGCTATTACTACTACATTGGACATTTCATTAGCAAAGCTATCTTTATCCCTTTTATTTATACAGATATGTTCCATTCACACTGGAAAAAATTTAGAAAATTGAATTATTATTACAAAAAATATCGAGTCTTGAAAGATGGAGTAAATATTACTAGTAAAATTCTGGGATATTTTGAACTGATTTTTAAATGCAAATATTACATAATTTACTAAACTTCTAAAATTATTTACATTATTAACGTTAGTATTAGCTTTTACATTGCCCAATTCATTAAAAAATATATAAATTTCCGTTTTATTTACATAGTTAAGTTCACTTCACACGAGGGAAACATTATCGAAAATTTAATAATTGTTACACAAAAGAAATGAGTCTTGAAGAATGGAGCAATCATAGATAATATAAATGGAGGCATTAGTTACACAGGTTCAATTCTTCAAATCCTCATTACTTACTTCTGTCCATCAAACTTCCTTTTATTTTATTGTGTTCTATACATATCGATTCTACGCACAATAATAATAAATTATAATTAACAATTAATCAAATTATTGTACTTTAATCATAATATAATTTATTAAAAATAATCGGACTTTATCACAATCTTAAATAAAGTAATTTTTTCCAATTTAATAGAATACAAAGAATGGTCAAAAGTTAGAAATGGAATAATTAATTAGACCATGTTTCGTCTCCCAATTTTTGATTTCGGCCCCGAATTTTACAGGAGGAACAGGAAATTTTTAAAAATTTAGTTGAATTTTCCTAAAGTTGGGGGACGAAACGTATTCTAATTAAATTATTCCATTTCTGACTTTTGTCCATTCTTTGTGTTTTATTCATGAGAATCTGACTGATAAAAAGATGTTGCATAATAATAGGTGTTTTATTCCAGTAATTTACGAACTAGTCACTTCTGATTCAAAAGCACACATCAATAATTGTTAGAACAAGAAGCACATAAAAAATATCAGCAATAGCGCCTAGATTAACAGTAATCGGGTACGGGGATGCAGGAAGTCCGCAGACGTAAACAATCCTTGCTATTTCAGAATTTGTTTCCTAGAAGTTAGGTAAATAGGGTAAAATTTAAAAATCTGCATCCAATGGACCAGAACCAAAAGCACTGCCTCAACAAATATTGTTGTTTCATATGTGATTGTTAGAGACAAGCTTTTGTCCCTTGCACGAGAACTCGATGTAACTTTGTCCAAGACGTCAAACTCTACACGATCTACCAAAAGTGATATGTAACTATCGAATATCTCGATTTCCATGGACCAGTGACAATACTTTTAGAATTTTATGCGGTTATTTCAGAATGTATGGCTGCTACCACTAAACCTACAGGCAGTAGAATACATTATGTGCCTGTATATTATATAACATTTAAAGTGCAGGAGAAGTCTTCGCTACAGGTTAAAGTATGCTGATAATGCACTTCAATTACACATTAAAAACTCAATCCCAATGTCCGTGCTAGAGTAGATTCCATGTTTAAAAATTACTTCAACGGACCAGGGGAGTTGAAAGGCGTCGTAAACATTAAAAAATTAAATCACTGTGGTTAGTGATTTTACTTGAAGTCCCTATTTTATAGGTTTAACTTTGAAATGACGTCCGTACCCTGGAGAACGTTGGAGAACTGTTAGTCACCGCCACCATGGACGTAATCCAACTGGTGGCGCAGGTTAAGGACAACGCTTCCTAGGAAACCTTCCCTTCCATCCTCATCTGGCTACACAGCCAACGTTTCTGTAACGTCATCATCCGCTGCATTACGTCCGCTACGGACGGACAACGCTTTGTGTGTAATAGTGCAGTAATAGTTTCGTGATCCCTGTCGGATTGTGTACTTCCAGTAATTTAAACGTGAGAGCTATATGTTTCCTTGTGAAGAAACTACGCCGTAACTGACCATAATGTCTTGTGGTCCGATCCGTATGTCCTACAGGATGTCAAAACCCTGGGCAGAGTTTTTAATGTGGTGTTCACATTTCCCCACCAATGAGCTCAGATCTTTGTGAGATACTTAGCCAGCTGGTATGTTGCAGAACCAATGGAACTGACAATGGGCACATATCTAAGTACTTTCATCATTTCCGTCTGGATCTCAACCATACAGATGAGCTCATTCGTTCTGCGTACAACAGATGGCGTCGGGTCGTGCACAATCTTCTCGTACCAGGTGTTCCATTGTAAATCAGTCATCTTCTCCAGGTAGGTACAGGCACTGCTAGACAGAATTACGGTTTCATTTATCGGTCAGTAAAACCACATATTTCCGTAGTTCACTCATTGCGAGAAGTTCCTTAGGTTTCGGTGGTTTCACTCTGCTTATAATGGGCACGTTTCCCGCCAAATCTCTTCAGCTGCCTCTGCCAGAATACCATGAATTATTTAACAGGTGGTGCTCTATATAAGCTCGAACGAAGTTGAGGCATTTAGAAAGGGCCGCAAGCAAGTCGCATCTAGGAGTTTGTCCGAAAGGTTGATCACAGCTCTCAGGTCTGATTAACCCGCGTCACCAGTTCCCAGATGTCGGTTGAGAGCGTGTTTTTCAGACGTAGGTGTTTGGACAAAAGTTTACTGCCCATTATATCAGCCTCTCGTAGAGTATGCTGTATGTGTTCCTTCACTAGAGCAACGCTTGATGGTCGCAGGATCTTCTTGGCGTTGAATATCTGTATTGGATGTCGCAGTTCTGCAAATCGCGGCACTTCTGGTGGAACGCTAGCTGCTGAGCAGTTTCGCTGTTCTATTTCTCAGATTCTCCAAGAGCTTAAGCTAGCGAGAAATATTCTTGCAGTAAAGGTATTTCAATAGTGAACGTAGTTTTCCCAGTGAATTTGTTGGATGGAAAGTTCTCTGGATTGCATCTTGCTAGCCACGTCGATGTTGTTCTTGTGGTTTTCGGTCCTTAGACTGGTCTGATGCAAACCTCCATCCTAACCTATCTTGCGCTAGCCTTTTCATTTCCTTCTCAACCCACGGGATCACTAATATGCTTATCGTATTCCATTCTTTCCTCCCTCTTCTGTTCTTAACTCACATACTTCCCTCTAATGCTAATTAACAAGACCCTTGTGTCAAAAAACGTGGCCTATTAATTTATCCCTTCTCTTAGTCAACGTCCTCCATGTTGTTCGCTTTTCCCATATTCTGTTAAGATTCTATCCCCCTATCTGATTTTCAGAATTCGCCTATAACACCACATTTCAAAAGCTTCTATTGTTTCCTTTCCCCAACTCCTATCGTCCACGTTTCGCACTCATATAACACCACGTTCCATACGAACATTTTTAGCAATAATTTCCTAATATTCATACTTATATTACCTGTAAGTAAATTCCTCTTTTTCGCGAAAGCCTTCCCTGCCTGTGCTAACCTACACTTTATGTCTACTATACTTCTACCTCCCTAGTTATTACGCTTCCCAAGTAGCAGAATTCCTTAACTTCCATCAAAATATTCCTTCCCAATCTAACACCCTTAGTTATTCCACTGTTTCCCAAACTATACTCCATTATCTTGGTTTTCCCGCTATTAATCCTCATATTGAATTCTTTCTCCAGGATATCGTTCGTATTATGGTTTCCAGCTCTTCTTATGACTCTCCTTGCAGTATGATTGCCTTCTCATATTCCGTTTTAACTTTATTCATCGCCTGTTCTATATGTTAGTTAAATAGCATGGGCGACAGACTGCATCCAATTACTGCTGTCTGCCGGGTGTAGAAGTTATAGATAAGCTTTCTTTCTGGATATTTTATTTCAGTGCTCTTCAAAATTCTTAACAGTATGTTCCAGTTAACATTATGAAACGCTTTTTATAAATCTACAAATGCCGTAAACGTAGGCCGGTTTCTTCTTATTCTGTCGTCTAAAATTAGTCACAAAGTCAATATTGCTTCTTTTGTCCCTACATTCTTCCTGAACCAAGCTGATCTTCTCCTAACTCGCATTCCATTCGACGTTCAATTCTCCTATATACTATTTTCGTTAATATTTTACATGCATGGGACACTAAAATAATTGTCCTGTGCTGTTCGCATCTGTCAGCCCCAATTTCTTTGGGTATGAGTATAATTATGTTCTTATCCAGATCGATACCCAGATCACCGTCGATATCCGGGTGGAACCCCGAGAACGTTGCATCCAACAAATTCACCGGGAAGCTACTTCACTACTATAGTATTGTTTCACGTATACAAAAACATGCGTAAAAGATTTGATCGAAATAACTTGATGTTTTTAATGTTCCAAATTGAACTTTGTTTCACCCCTTTCCACACCAGCTTAGCGGCCGGAATCTAACTTAAATTTTATGTTGAACACAAGAATCAAACTCATCTGCTGACATTACACCTATTTAAACACCAATCTCGACTGTTTTCTTGTTATTGTCATGTGACGCCCCTTCACCACACCACTATACATTCTCCCTGCCCATACTTAATAGGTTTACGATTATATACAAATAATGTAAGGGGAAGCAATGTCAAAGTAATTGATCCCGAAAAGTATTTATTCGTCGAAAGTGTTGTGCGCTTTGCATTTTTAAAAATTTCTTTCTAGGCACTCACATAATTACCAACACATGGGAAGAAATACAATGAACCATTGAAAGTATTCATTGGATTCAAACATCGGCCGTTTCTGCATATTTACGCCCCCTCTTTCCTGTCCCCTCCACCGTGCCTCCTCCACCAAGGTGGTGTAAATGATACTCGTTCAATGCATTTACAGTTCTCTTTATGGAAATAGCTAGACGTCTTTAATAATATAAGCGGAACTTTAACCCCTCAAAAAGGCTTAAGTGTTGAATGTCAAAATTAAACTTAATGACTCTCATAATCACGGTCTAAATACCGATCTTGATAGTTTCAACTTCCCCCCCCCCCCCATCCAGACTGTAGGAGTGGAATTCGAGTCTTAACCCAACAGTCCTGATTTCTGGGATGCAAAGAACAGTGAACAAATTTGGTCTAAATCTTTCCACTCGTTTAGATAGATTTGTTTGCGGAACATACACAAATACAGGTAATTTTATTATGGATATTAAAAATATAAATTTATGGTATAATTATTCAGTAAAGTATTTGTCACTGTTAACTTTCGCGCGACTTTAAATATTGTTTTAAATTAAATTCTATATTCATATTTGCCAAATATTTTTGTAGAAACCTATATTATGATTGTAAAACTAAGATAAAATAAATCTAAGTGCCAAGTATTACGGTAAGATGTCTTAACTTGCAGAAAGAAAAAGACTATCCGATGGAAAAGCGAAGTATTAAAAGAATTGCGTGCGGAATGAAAACTGACACCTTAACGGTTTTTTCTTACAACTCAATCAACAGGACCACGAAAAGGATTCATGTTCGGCGCCTGTGTAAATGATACGTTCCAGGTCTGCAGAAACATGGCACAGCAAAGCCTGTCGTAGTTTGCACGTCACTAAACAATGGCACAGGAAATAATGACTATAAAGTTGCATTTTTCACAAAATAGTCCGTTTTAGTTACTTTATTTAAAGCCGCATCGACTGCTAAGGTCATTTTGGGGATCTTACCTTCATGTAAGGGTTACTCAATTTGGTAACACCAAAGCCCTTGCCAGTAATGGAACCCGGAACCTCTGTGACGCTAGAAGGAAACGATGGCTATTGAGTGTTGACTATTCCCTGTGTAACTGTGACTACTCTGTTCCGACAGTACCCGATGTTTCACGTACGCTGTTATCCAACGATGTTCAGGAAAGCGGAAAATTTTCTAATAAATGTCGTGATAGATTATCTTAATCTATAGAGGCACAACCCTATTGAACGTAGCCTATAAAATACTATCAACATTAATTAATGAAAGGCTAAAAATATAACAAAGACAATAAATATCAGTGAAAATATCAATGAACATAAGTGTGGATTCCGTTCGAATAAGGAACCAATGATCAGCTGTTTAAAGCGTTCTATTAGAAATAGAATTCAACGTAGAAGCTACTTGTGTAGATGAGATTTTATACAGTTGGCAATATTATAAAACAAATAAATTAGGATTGCAGACTTTCTTGAGTGAGAAACTGGGCGACTTTATAGATAGAGGGTGAGATATAAACGAAATATGGAAAATTTTCAAATATATCATCTTGGAAGCCAGAAATAGGTTTGTACCTCGGAAACAAATAAAACCCAATGGTGACCCTGAATATTATACAAAAAGCATAAAACAGCTAAAGAGAAAAGTTAGACGTGCATATTCTAGAAAGAAGCACAGCCATGATAACTATTTATACTTCCGTCAATTATAAACGTTATTAGTTAAGGAAAAGAAAAATGCTCAGGAATCGTTTTTACGTAACATTCTAAATGATAATATAGACTGGGGGAGATTTTATAGCTACATTCGTAAACGCAGAGGGAATTGTGAAAAATTAGATATCTTAAAAACTGACGGCACGGATCTAACTTCAGATACGGAAAAGGCAAATGTGCTGAACGAGTACTTCGTTTCTGTGTTCACCAAATGTAACGGTACATACACGGTAACAAAATGTGACTCCGAATCCGAAAACTTCCATATCACGGCAAAGGCATTAAAAAGGAGAATTAGTAAATTAAAATACAAAAAATCGCGCGGTCCAGATGACATCTCCACAGAAATAGTTAAACTGGGTGGGGAGGCAATCATTCCGTATTTAATAAGGCTATTTAATATATCCACAAATAACTCAACTCTGCCAACAGACTGGAAAACGGGAATAATTGTACCTGTATTTAAATCTGGAAATAAAACGGACATACGAAATTATATACCTATTAGCCTAACCTCAGTAGTATGTAAAATCATCGAGCACTTAATAACTACGTACATTCGAGATGCACTTGAATCTAAAGGGTGGTTCTTTGAAAACCAACATGGATTCCGATCGGGTTTTTCGTGTGAAAGTCAGATAATCAATTTGTTTCAAGATATAGCACACGAAGTCGATCGGGCTGGTAGAATAGACGCCATTGTTATTGATTTTGCAAAGGCTTTCGATGTATTTCCTCACGACATCTTGATCCAGAAGTTAGATGGGACAGGTATTGACAAAAGAGTAGTTCTCTGTGTGCAAGAATTCTTAAAAAATAGGCTACAAAAAGTCAAAGTTGGGAAAGAAACTTCAGAACTCGGATCTGTAACATCGGGAGTCCCCCAGGGATCAGTTATTGCCCTATTATTGTTTCTCATTTTATTAATGATTTGCCTAATAATATAAACTCTAAGGTCCGTCTTTTTGCAGATGACTGTGTAATTTACAGGGAAATAACTGGAGAACAAGACGCAGCTGCTCTCCAAACTGACTTAGATACTCTAAGTACATGGGCTAAGCGAAATAAAATCAAAATCAACAATAGTAAAAGTAAGGCGATTAGTTTTACTAAAATGCGCGTTCAATATGCCTTGATATATAAAATAGATGGGGAAACAGTGATCGAGGAGACAAACTGTAAATACCTAGGCATTTATTTTAACAGTAAGCTGGGGGCAGGTAAACTATGCTACAAGGAAAGCGTGGAACACCTTGCACTTTGTCATGAGAACACTCATAGACTTAATCTATGTTAAGTGTAGTGTAGTGCAGTGCAGTGTAGTGAAGTGATCAGTGTTGCGAAATCTCTAAAAATATACTACAGTGAAATATATTTCCAGTTTTTTTAGGGAAAACAATACTATTCTTTTTTTAATAATTTATTTCTAATAATATGATTTTTTTTTGTTAACAGGGTACTTGAGGGTGATCTATTTTTTTTTTTGTTTTGTTTTTTGTTTTTTTTGGTTAACAGGCTACATGAGGGTGATCCTGAAACAGGCAACTCCCCTTTAATAGCATAGGAAGGGAATTGAAAAAGGGGGGATGCGGAAGGTAGAACAAGGTAGCCAAGGGTTGCTATACTTATTTATTTATATTGAATATAATTATACATTCAACTATAGGTTAAATATGGTCCTTACGACCAGTTTGTTAATTATTGTTTAATTTCTATGTATCTGCCACCGGGCATCTGCCCATTTGTAGATTTAATAAATACAAAAACATACATGCATACATACATACTGGAAAAGCATTATTATTTTGAACTAGATATACATATACTCTTTATAGATTTTCAACAAGCGTTTCACAGTGTTAATAGGAGGCAACTATATAAAGCCATGCATATAATGGGAATCCTACAGAAGTTAGCCCGTATGATAAAGATGACTGCGACAATCACTAAGCCGAAAGTTAACATTGATAACAGACTTAGTGATAGATTTCATTTTAATAAAGGAGTGAAAGAGTGAGATGGACTGTCTACCGCATTATTTATATTGGTTCTACGCCATGCCAAAGAGGCACAATTTTCAATAAGATGAGCCAGACATGCGCATATGCGGACGACATCGCCATTGCAGCTAGATCTAAACAAGAAAATAACAAAAGTCCATGAAGAATTAGAGAAAATACAGAAAGAATGGGGCTTAAAGTGAATATAGGGAAAACCAAATATATGGTTATATCGGCTTCAAAAACAAACGGACGTTACAGGATCTGCAAATTGGAAAGAAATATTTTGAGGGAGAAGCGAAATTTAGATATCTGGGAAAAATGATAGACAATGAGTCTAAGATAAGTATCACAATAAAAGACCGAATCCAAAACATTCTCTGTAAATTCAAAACTGTTAAAAAGCAAAATATTACTTAGGAAAGATAAAATGCAGATGTATAAAACAGTGATAAGACCAGTGGTAACATATGGGGCAGAATCCTAGACACTGGCAAAAACAGATCAAGATCCTCTATATCGCGAAAGACTTTCTTGTCTGTGCTGTCCTACTCTACAAATCCACTATACTTCTACCATCCCTAGTTGCCAAGTAGCAGAATTCCTTAACTTCCGTCAAAATATTCCTTCCCAATCTAACACCCTTTGTTATTCCACTGTTTCCCATACTGCACTCCATTACCTTGGTTTCACCTCTATTCATCCTCATATTGAATTCTTTCTCCAGGATATCGTTCGTATAATTTATTATGGTTTCCAGCACTTCTTCTGACTCTCCTAATACTAAAATATTGTCCGCAAAGAGTAAGGTTTGTATTTCTTCTCCTTGCAGTATGATTGCCTTCTCATATTCCGTTTTAACTTTCTTCATCGCCTGTTGTATATATTAGTTAAATAGAATGGGCGAAAGACTGTATCCTTGTATTACTCATTTCTTGATTACGGCTTTCTTTTCTTCGTCTTCTATTCTAATTACTGCTGCCTGTCTTCTATAGAGGTAATGTATTAGCCTCCTTTCTCGATATTTTATTCTCGTACTCTTCAAAATAGTTAATAGTTTGTTCCAGTTCACGTTGTCATATGCTTTTTCTAAAATTGCAAATGCCATGAACGGTTTTTTCGTATCCTGTCTTCGCTTTGCTTGTCCCTATATTCTTCCTAAAACCAAACTGATCTTGTCCTAACTCGCATTCTATTTGACGTTCCATCCTCCTATATTCTATTTTAGTTAATATTTTGCATGCATAGGATACTAAACTAATTGTTCTGTGCTGTTCGCACAGGTAATGGAGTGCAATTGTGACTGTACAAATGTTGAATTTTATTTAAATATAAAATATTCTCTCTCCTCGTTAAATATACAGTAGAAACAAATCTAGACAGTGCCGTCAGAACTACCTTGCTCTACCTTCCGCATCCCCCCTTTTCAATGCCCTTCCTATGCTATTAAAGTGGAGTTGCCTGTTTCGGGATCACCCTCATGTAGCCTCTTAACCTAAAAGTAAGATTCCTTGTATTATTCTAATGGAATGCACTTGTTACGACAACATTTGTTAATCAGAAGATTCCATTTAATCAAAAACATAATTGTCAATATAATATCCTGAAAAATACCCAAAGAGAAATGCCGTCAGTGTTGGAAACGTCGTATATATTTAACTATAATTCCTGTAATATACTTATTAATTTAATTACTATTTCATAATCATTTGGCTATTAGTTTAAAATATTATTTTAGAAAACGGAATAAGAATAAACCGGCCTCCGATTATGTTATTTGTAGATTTAGAAAAAGGGTTTGATAATGTGAACTGGAACACGCTATTAAGGATTTTTAAGAGCACTGGTAAAATATCGAGAAAGGGGGCTTATACATAACCTCTATAGAAGACAAGCAGCAGTAATTAGAATTGAAGATCAAGAAAATAAATCCGAAAACAAGAAAGGAGTAAGACAAGGATGCAGTCTGTCGCCCATGCTGTTTATAACTTATATATAGAACAGGCGATGAAGGAAGTTATAACGGAATATGGAAAAGGAATCATACTGCAACGAGAAGAAGTAAATCCTTACGCTTTGCCGATGATATTATAGTATTAGGGGACTCAGAAGAATACTTGGAAACTGTAATAAATGGCATGAACTGTGTGCTGACGCATTTACTACTCCGTTACATTATTTTGAACTCCCTTAAGGTCAGATTTAGCTTTCGTAATGTGGACGGACTGTTCCTTTTACTTTTTTAAACTATCGCGTGTTTTTTGAACTCTCTTAGCATACCGGGAGATTTGTAATTTTCGTTAAACTACCGGTATGTTTTTTCACTGATTTTTTTAAAAGTAATATTCTTATTTAATTAACCAGGACAATTCTTGACTCGGTTAATGTAACGCCATTCATAATTCCAGTTATTTTGTAGCTAACTCCAAATCGCTATAGGGCCTGGTGTATCCTTCAATGGGTTAATGGTTCAGAAGAAGTAACGGTCGCGATTAACGTCTAGACGATGAAATTAATGTGGAATTAATTAATTAATATGAATGAATATCCGGGAAACACCGGGCAGCCAGCTAGTTCTCCTATAGAAGGAGATACATTCAGATAGGTAAAAATAATAAATTCATAAAGATAAGAGTAAATGTTACTTATAATTTTCATTATTAAATTGATCATATATTAAAACCTATCACTTCAAAAATGTGCACAATATGTTTATTTTGATATTGTTACACCTATAGTTAGAATAGTATGGGAAGTCGTCTGTTTCGACTGTTTTGGGTCTACGATTTTTAAGTATGCAGATATTAAAAAGCAAAATTATTCTAAAAGGGAAATTGATTATCTGCACCGGGAGTAACTAAAATAAACCTTGGTTTATTGGGAAAGAAAGGAAAAATAAAGAATGGACTCCTGATGGATCATCTCGGACTCAACTCGGGCAGTAATTAGAAGAAGTCCATTACGATTCGTCGGTTACCGCCAGCAACGTCATCAGTCAAGTCATCCTAAGTTCTTTGAAGTAATATCTTCCGCTGTCGTTGCTGCTTCTGATGGTTGCCATTATTGGCGATGATTGGACGAACGTGCATTCTTGACACAATGGACTCTTCTTCAGCTCATTACTGTTGTCTGTTTGCAAGCCATCCCTGTAAAATTTTCAGAAATGAGTCCTTTTCATGACCCTTACAGTCGGGTAAAGCAAAAATAATTTAGTTTTTGTTATTTACGTATACAGGACGGAAGACGAGAATGGCTTGGTGGGGCTGAGTAGGCGGGAAATGTCGGCGGGAAAACGTCACCGTCTGCAACATTGTTGATGGCCTGGAGTAGATTAGATTGGAGAGTTGGTGTAGGGAGGCTGCCGGAGAGAGACGCTAGGGAGAGACGAAGCAGTGGCAGAACAAGGCGACATGTATAAAATTTAGTTTCTGCACATTTAAGAAAGGAGATTCATTTGGTGGGAGTACAGAAAATAAAAAGACAACATTTGATCTGAAGGAGAGGCGCTAGAGAATCTTAATATGAAGAAGACGTGACCCAGGAAAGGAACAACCGGCATACGAACAAAAACGAAGAACGACGTCATCAGGCGTTAACATCCGGTAACGGCAATTTACTTCGGTTTTTCCACACAAGCCATTCTCGTCTGATTCGCGAATTTAATTTTCAACTATATCGTTCGTCACCCGCGTTCCCGGGAGCAGCCATTTAAGAAGCTGCGTAGAGTATTATTTTTGCTTTTACCGACTGAGCTAATGATTAAATTGATATCGTAAATTTATATGTTTTCCACTATAACTTAATTTGAGTTATATTTCTATTCAAATTAAATACATTATTATTATTATTATTGTTCGTTTGATTGTACAACAATATTTTTGATTGTGTAACCAAAGAACACCACAATAGACTGAAACATGTTAATTAGGAATAATTTAACCCTCTGAAATTATTAAGTCCACCATTAATGAATTATCAAAAAACATCTGTGTAATTTTATAAATTCTGGTCGAATTAATTTCTGAATTACCACAATGTTTCACAAGGTTCTTTACACAGAATAAATCGTTTCATGGTGTTTTCGTTGATTGTGTTATTGCTTTAGAATAATTATGTCCTCTTTGCGAACCAAACGTAAGCAATAACGATGCTGGAATGTAAGATCATGTAATTAGTGGATATGGCAGTCGCCATTTAATTTCGGAATTGGGTGAAGAATTCCCCATATTGGAGACAGCAGTCCAGGTAGACAACAAGGCGACAGAGAGGCGAGACACCGGGCTTCAGATTCGTGCCAAAAACACCGTTTGGAGACTTAAAACTCTGATACCTGAGTTGTGTTCTTTGATCCCGGAAATTTTGGAAGGTCAGAAATTAAGGAGAGAAACCGCGGGCCAAGCAGAGTTTTTATTGGAGGCTGTGAGTCGGGTGATCCGCCATACGTTTCATGGTGGGTTGAATGAAGAAGATGGATGAGAGAAATTTGCAGTCGGGCAAGTAATTTTGAAGGAGGAGGAGGTCTAGAGAGTGCATGGTCTTTGATCCACAGCACGGCAGCTGGGCATGGAGAGTTTAAGAAGGACGATTTCTGGAGGGTGCATGGTGTTTTATCCACAGCACACCAGTCAGGCAAGGAGATTGGAAGAAGGAACAAGTTTGGAAGTGCGTGGTCGTTGATCCACGGCACGGCTAGTGGTGGAATATAAGTTGATCGGACGGAAATGGTAGATTAGAATGTAGCTTGAGACAGAGAAATTTGTTTGCTATCTCATCTGGGGACTAACTGAAAAGAAGATATACGGCAGCGAGCAGAGGGTGCCCCGTCTGCTTAATCCGGGGCCCAGAATTCCTAGAAAGAACTCCAGGTACCGACGGCAGAATTCACCACCGGAATGAGTCACCTGAGGAACGCGGAAGCTGCCTGAGTTAAAGGGAGGAGGAAACCGCCATTTCAGGTGCATGTCGGTGCCACTGTCTGAGATGTGTCGTGACTATCGTTCTGCTTCAATAATCCCCACAAAATGACCCTATGAGATTCATTATAAACTGAGTTAGCCGTGGTAAAATTTTAATTGGACCCTAAAGTTTAGTCATTATTGTAGTTTTCTTTTGTTTTGTTGTATATAAATTTAATTTTCTTTTATTTAATCAAGTCCAATAATTCAGTTTTCTTTAATTTAATATCTAACCCTAAGTTAATCATTGTCGGTTACCAGGAACGTTCCTTATTACAGAAAATGTAGTATTAGTGAAGCTGTGATTGTACGATAATGAAACACGCCATCTTACAATTTATGAGTGAACTTGAGCAGTTACGTGGTCTGAGAGTGTGATGGTCCATATCCGATGGAGTTTCCAGGCCGATTCGCGCGCTGAATGAGGCGGAATTAGGACTTGTGGTGCAGTTGCCCTGGCGCAGTCTATCTGTAATGAAGTCGCATTGTTGTTGTCGACTAATTGGACTTGTGGCGCCTCTACCTATTTCCACGTTCTGCACGTGTGAACAGAACAAACTTAACGTTAATAAATACTTTTCATTGATTTTTTTGAAGTACAGAATTAATTTTCTGTGATCACTCATATGATACTGTTCAGATTGGTAACTCGCTCTGCTTCGTTTAGCTAACAGAATTCACTCATTCGGTCCCATATCGGAAATGGAGTGAAATAAATTGCTTAAAATACGATCTGGAGTAAGAAAACCACTTGTTGATCTTCGTGAGGACAGAGCTAAATTTCTCACAAATATCAGAAGTATTTATCTAAAGAAACCATTTAATCGGAAATCGTGACATTAAGAACTTCTGTAAATGAATAATGAATCCTCTTGATAGACAGATATTTATTTAGTGCAGCTAAGGTTACGCTTGGTTGCAGCTATATTAAACCCTCCGTTAGGCGCATTAAGTCTAGCGGACCTACGGTTGGACTTTTACGTTTCTGAATAGTATTATGTACCCATTATTATCGATTTACCTTCAGAATTTACAAATAGTTTCTTACTCATATATACACAATTGACAAATTCAATGAAAGGTTTAATTACTTAAAACTGTAATACAATTATTTTAATGAAATTCTACTATTGTAAGTTTCAAATTACTCAAAATTTAGTATTTTATATCTCCAAAACGGTAAAATAGAATCCAAACATGAGTTCGATCAACCGCTCAAGCGTGTTCAAGAGATTAATTATTAAAAATAGAATCAGATCTTTTTATTATTGAATTTTAATTTGACTTTAAGGTACTGATTTATTTGCATATATACATAATTATTATAAGTAGGTAATTATATTTGTAATAAAATAAATAAATTATTTTTGTGTTTGTAGCAACTTTTTGGGAAGATTCTACACAACATTCTTAGCACATTATCTTAGTATATAATCGCAAACAAATGATTACTGCACTTTTACAGAAATATTGAGTTTTACATTGTTATCTAGTTTCATGTATGGTATACTTGCGTTCACTTACGTCTTGTTAATTCGCTTATTGTTGTCGCTTCGTTAACTTCAGTTTCCGATTCATCCGATGATTCTTCAATATCGTCTTCCGACAAAACATTGTAGTCGCAGGTATCGTCTTCTAAAGTGAGACGAACCACTCCTACATATATTGAGCTTAATTCAATTTAAATACTTTTTTACTCATATTGCAAAACTGTTCATTATCAAAAAAAGTTGTGGAAAAAAACATTTTTTTTGTAGCCGCTTATAAAAATAAATATTTATGTAACAAATATAAAAATAGTTAATGTTAAACATGAATATTCGTCAACGATTTCTGCGAAAATAACTCAATAATCGCAACGCACTGCAGCAAACAGAAGGAGAAAGATAGTGCCGCGAGTGGGCGCAGTAGACCCCCTGGACCTACGCTGTGTTTCCTTCTCAATCTCTCGTCATTTTCTAGAATGTGACCTCGGCAGACCATTGTTAACACATCCTTCACCCCAGTACCTGACCTGGCTTTCTAAATATAATGTAAATAAAACGGCATAGGCCTGACGCGCCCAACTGAGGCTTAAAAACCAATTGGTAAAACTCAATAAAATATTTTCAAACTCGAAGCAGTTTGTGTATATATAATAATTTTTTCTGTTCCACTTTCACTGCAGACAAGGGCATGTAATTTAAAATGTCTGGAAGAACATTACAGGTAGTGCATTCCATCTACAATTGTTTGGCTTAAAATTATTCCACAAAGGTTACGCTTACTGTGGGTGCGAATTCTGACGCAATATTTTTCTGACGAGTACGACCAACATCCTCATCAAAACAAGGAGGAAACAATGTGCGCGTTTTCTGATAGAACGTTTCTGCTTCCCAGCAATGATGGATGAACTTGAATTTTATTTTCTTGAAAGTCTGTTGATTAAGCCACTGTTGATGTATTATTATTGTAGTATATTGATTGGAAACGTACATGCTAACCTAGTCTGCGAACGTCCTCTCATTGCTACACAGTTTCATCATCCTATACCCTTCTTAATCTGCTTAGCGTATTCCATCACGTACTTCATCTTCTATTCTTATTCCACACACTTCCCTCTAATGCTAATTTTACAAGACCCTAATGTCTCAAAACGTGGCCTACTTATCTATCACTTCTCTTGGTCAAAGTTCTCCATATTTTTCTCTCTTCTCTTATTCTGCTTAAAAGTTCCTGGTTGTTTCCTTTATTCATCCATCCATCCGATTTTCAGCATTCTATTATAATATCACATTTCAAAGACTTCGGTTCTTTTCCTTTCTCCAACTCATACCGTACACGTTTCGCGCCGATATAATGCCCCACTCCAATATTTATTGGACTCCAAAATTACTATTAATGATGATTTTGTATCCTTTTTAGGAAGATGGTGATCCTTATACTGGCAACTCCTCTTTAATATCATATGATGTTAATTGAAAAGACAAGGAGATGCGGAAGGGAGGGGAAGGTAGCCAAGTCTTGACTATGGCTTAGTGTAAGGATCCTCCCCAGTTTTCACATAAAAGAGATGTGAGGATAACCCTATAAATCCTTCATCAGGTAGGTCATTGCGAATGACAGGAGAGGAGTTTGCAGTGGGGTTACAGCATTCCCCTGTCCGTACCTCGATCATTTTAAGAGGCACCTGGCTATCTGAGCCAACAGTGTCAGCGAACGGACAGCCTAAGTTCTGCGACCCCGAACATACTCCTCCTAAATGAGATCGAGATGCATAGGAAGCTCTTCACAGATCTCATGGTTTTAGAATGATAAAACAACAGCATTTTTAAATTACATTCATAATTAACATTACCACCCGATCTTTAGCAGCCTTAAATCCAGATATTTCCTATTCTTCATGGGATAAAAATGTATGATTTTGCGTTCTGTTCCAGGAAAGTTCAGTTTCATCAAAATTGAATACTACTTCATAAGGATAATTCCCTACCTCGTAGTGTCACTGGAAATGCAGATGCTAAATTTGTGCCTCCACTTACCGCTTTTCCAGTAATTTCTGTTATGAAAATTGTTTCAGTTTTTAAGTCGACGGAACTACCCTACACCCAATTTTATTCGATTTTATGGAATATTCACCTTCAAAATTTGCGGACATTGCTCCCTGTGGCAGAACAAACGTCACGTGGGATAGCGTTTTTCCTTGGAGAAGGGATATTCGAAATTGAGCTGAGAAGACTAGAAGCTGAAAATATTCAGTGTGGTAAGACGTTGAGAAGGCGAGGAGGTAGAGATGGAGAATTGATCAGGACGTGGAAGGGAGGAGAAAGCTAGAGTCGAACGTATTTTGAAGGAAGGAATAAGCTGGAGTGTGTAACAAGAGTTAAAAGTGTGTTGTTACTCTTTAGTGACAAGGAGTTAAGAACAAGGAAGGATAGAGGAAAGAAGACCGGCAGTACGTGTTCATCCCACTTTCCGCTGGCAGAGGGAAGGTCTACAGTTCAACCAGAAGGAAGAAGGAAGATCCGGTCGCCTAGTAGCCTGTATTAAGACGCGAATGAAAACAAAACAGATTCGTCAAGTGGTCAAAATCTCTACTGCACCTCAGTGAACAATTAACCCAGATATTATAAAATCGTCTCTTTGAATTGAAATAATTTATTTGTCTGTAATAGCGTGCATGACCCCCTTAAAATGATTGTTTTTTATATATAAATAAAATTATTATTTTATTTCCTTTAAGTGATTTCATTAAAATAATTTAAATAACACTTATCCCATAATCATTTTTTAAACTTTTATAGCCATTTCCATTGTAACTACTTGGCTTAATTGCATATTTACTACATCGTTAATTAAGATGGAAAGCTGTTTTACCATTTCCTCAATTACATTTAGTATTAAATGGGTAATTACTGTAGTAGTTGTTGAAACGATTTTTATTTTACTTTAAAATTTTTCTTTATTGGTGAAGTTGGAAAATATATATTGCACTGCCGATATCAGTTCATCTGAAATCCAATATTATTATTCCTATCGAAATTCTCTTCCTTGTCACTTTATTTTACTTTGCTATGAATTGTAAAAAGTATAAATTGTGGTTTATAATACACAGTTATTGATAACCGATCAAAAATTATCTATGACGCAGGAAACATGCGTTCGAAGTAATGCGACAGTTTCCGCAAGACTTCGTGCGTGTATCAAAGCAACTCCAAGGCGCGAGAGTTCGCGGAATCCCAATACGTCATTGAAATAAGCGAAACGCAGAAATACCACGTAACACCCGTTAATCGGAAAGCGTTAGGTGGAATCTAACTGTACTTCCCAATTTTTTACCGTTAATTACTTCGTTTACGGTAATTTTGTAATTGTGGTCCCCTTTACTAAGAAATGTAGGTTTTTCCAGTCTATCTCTGATTTCAATAAATAATTTGTAGCCCTTGCACTCTTCAGTCCGTGTGCAGAGGCGAGCTGTTTGTATCCTTCTTTCTAGTGACTCCCGCCAAAACCCAGGGACTTTATCATTCCCATATCTTGAGGCAAATTTGACATACTTTGCTGCTCGCCTTTGAATTCTTTTCGGTGTTTCAATATGAAATTTCCCGAATGGGTTACAGCACACAGGATATAAAAACATGTCCCAGAGACGTATTTACAAGTTCACAAGTTCTTTAACTGACCTTCTTCAATAACCTAAACAATAATGTAGCCTGTTCCATGAATTCCCAGCTACATTATTTACAGTTTTTCGCCCCAAGGTTACACTTGAGGATAACCCTAGATAAAGGGCCGATGTTCAAACGAAATAAAACAAGCTGTATGTGAGGTATTAACGAAATCATTGGAAAAGCCCATGTATACCGTTATGTATGGAATATAACATCGTGGAAATGTCCACTGATCCGAGTGGTCTATTTTTCAATGACTGCCACGTGTCTTCTAAGTCCACATCGTTCAATTTGGACCAAGAGAAATTAGTTATCATTCTGTAGCGCTCGCTGTTGACGGTGATGGCCTTACCGTCGTCTTCAAAAAATGCCTAACGTGGCCGATCTGCCGTTCCTTTGACGTAACTGATTGTCTCCAAATTTGCCACCAAACGTTGTAGAGTCAATTTGAAGGGCCTCCGCGGTCTGTCGTAAAATGCGCGTAACGCGTGAAATGTTTGCACTAACGAGCACTCATTTTGATAATAAATTTTTATCATTTGGATGTGCTACTCAATCGAGTAACTTGGTGATTTGATATCAGCGGCTGAATAAAAATTTACAGATTAGACAGAAGATTACAAAACAAAATGGCTGCCACAGGCTGTCAATATCGATTCGTCTCAATAATTGTTTTATTGTTGTATTTCGGTATTAATTACCCGATTAAAATTTAGGCAAGTCTAACAGCGAATCATCTTCTACAAAATGCAATTTACTTGCTTTTTTATCCATTTATTTTCTTGTTATTCCGATAGACCCAATCGTATATAATGGCAAGATCGCTGAACTGTAATTCGTCTTGATGAATGGAAGTTTAAGTGAAGTTATGATAGATCAACTGTATAGCATGAACTCAGCTCTATCATGGCTTTATTCTAATAATATGTAATGAAAATTTGCTGAAATAAGTACAAAAAATGAATAACAGTTTATTAGGTCAACGTTCCGAATAACATTACAGATCTCATCAGATGCATAAAACGTCTATCAGATTGAAAATTCAAAGCATTATCAAAAGCATCGGGAAGGGAAAAATTGTATAATAGATACCTGCTGAGTATTAACAGAATTTCTGTGGAATTGTGAGATGTACTTCCCTAAAAATACATTTTTACAGATAAATTCATTCACATCAAAGTCGCACACAACAAGTAAACCGGCTTTCAAGCATTGCACTGTGAATGTATGTGGGATTCGGTTTCACACGTAGACTCTTTACCGCAGACCCACGAATGGGTATTAATGCACCCCACGCGAGCGCCACAATCCGAAAAGCATACGCTACACTAGTTATTTGTGATGTTACCACTAGTCTATCAAAGACCGTAATCAATGGATGTTTCAACTACATGAATAATATCGTTCAAGTACTATATCGTGCCGTGTTACTTCCAATGTTAAATTTGTGAAATAAACAATCTTGTATAGCCTCAATTTGCCTGTGAATTATGCGGTAATTATTACACACGAAACTATTTATTTCTTCGACATAATTAAAGAAATTTATGTTCTCGTGTTCATCATTTACAAAATTGTAGGGGATCATTTGAAAACATTTACTTAATTTAAAATTAAAGTCATGAGTGTTAGGCGATGTTCTACCAGACTTTACTCTATCAAGCCGTTACGGTCACATTTTTCTATATTCTAAACATTGGAAATATCAAGCAGTGTGTTAATGTGTAAGAACTCACAAAGCTTAAAGAATGAAATTAAAAATATATATGTTCTGTAAAATAACTATGAATACTCGAGCATGCATAAATTTGCTACATAATTTGACAACTGAACTCACAAATGAGTGCAAACTTTGAAATAATTTTACAAGAACTACCAAAATGAGTCATAAACTAAAATGTTGAAGGATAAAAATACTTTGAACAAAGAAAAAACCGACACAATTTTAGTACGAACAACTGGATATAATTATATTAGACTCTAAAACTTATAAAAAACCACGTGAAGTGGACATTAGATATTAAGGAGTTATTAAAATAGATATATTCTTTTTTTTAGTATCCGGCTGACCGCATGAAATACGCGTTGTTTGTTCCATGTGCTGGGTAGATGAGAAAAATAACGTGAGAACATCGTTCTGAGGATTTAAGCAGGGTGACTGTGATGTTTTGAGGACAAAGAGGTGTGAATTCCTGTAGATACCTGGGGGACGTGCCCCCGCATAAACTATTACTCCCCGCCAAGGGACAAAATGTCGAGGATTGACCAAATTCACGGGCAATCTGGGGTGTGTTCTTCCTAAATTTAGAAGTATGACTGATGATCAAAATGAGAAGAGAAAGTGGCCTGTAACGAAAGAGGTGTGGAAAAAACAGAGTTGATGTAGATAACGAGCTGACGAGCGGAGTGGAGAAGAGCTGTCTCTGAAGTTTGTACAGTAAGTTCAGGGCTAGCAATTATTAGAATTTTGCCGATTCCAGCGATCTGAGAGATCAGAGGCAATCAGCAACGACACAGCATCGTCTTCGTCCACCACATACGATCATCCGAGACGGAGCAGCCAGAAGCTCACCGATTGTAACAACCCAACCAGATCCTTACGTTGACGCGGTTATTTCGTTTTTTACATAATTTATAAATTCTGGGAACATAAATTATTTCTTTTCCTTGCATAATTGGGGTTAAATTTAACGGCGCGGTATTTAAGTTTTGACATGAAATTTGGTGTAATTTTCCTAATCACCACGATCAACCTATAAGTTCATGCGCACAGTCGGTGCAAGTTTAGAAATAAGTATAATAAATTTTGCAAATAGGTCCTATTATTATTTTGTTTAGTAAAAATATGATTATAAATAATTTTAATATATTGTAAATAATTGATTGATAAAAATGAACCACATATTAATATTATCAAAAAGTTGAAACCTAAAACTAAAATTAAATGTGGTGTATTCGTTGAAGGTTGAATGGTGAACTAACATCCCACCGTATTTTA
Organism: Eucriotettix oculatus; assembly: GCA_034510155.1. Classification (NCBI taxonomy): domain Eukaryota; kingdom Metazoa; phylum Arthropoda; class Insecta; order Orthoptera; family Tetrigidae; genus Eucriotettix; species Eucriotettix oculatus. Next base: position 6,478,283 of record CM067378.1, read on the forward strand.
AAGAACCTTGACATTATCTTCCTTATAAAATAGATTTGAAAGTTAAACACTGTAGACGACGTTTGGAATTTCCTATTTTTCTAATGGAATACACTTGTTTCGACAACGTTTGTTAATCAGAAGATTCCACTTAATCAGAAACATCATTGTCACTATAATATCCTGAAAATACCCAAAGAGAATAGCCTTTAGTGTTAGTAACATCGTATATATTTAACTATAATTCCTGTAATATACTTATTAATTTAATTACTATTTCATAATCATTTGGCTATTAGTTTAAAATATTATTTTAGAAAACGGGATAAGAATAAACCGGCCTCCGATTATGTTATTTGTAGATTTAGAAAAAGGGTTTGATAATGTGAACTGGAGCACGCTATTAAGGATTTTTAAGAGCACTGGTAAAATATCGAGAAAGGGGGCTTATTCATAACCTCTACAGAAGACAAGCAGCAGTAATTGGAATAGAAGATCAAGAAAAGAAAGCCATATAAAGAAAAGAGTAGGACAAGGATGCAACCTGTCGCCTATGCTGTTTCACTTTTAAATAGAACAAGCTATGAAGAAGGTTAAAACGCAATATGGAAAATTAATCATACTTCAAGTAGAGAAATGAAAACCTTACGCTTTGCGACGATATTGTAGTATTGGGGGAGTCAGAAGAAGACTTGGAAACCATAATAAATTACATGAACGATATCCTGGAGAAAGAGTTCAATATGAGGATTAATAGAGGGAAAACCAAAGTAATGGAGTGCAGTATGGGAAACAGTTAGATTGGGCAGGGATATTTTGAAGGTAGTTAAGGAATTCTGCTACTTGGGAACCGTAATAACTGGGGATGGTAGAAGTATAGTAGACATAAAGAGTAGGATAGCACAGGCAAGGAAGATTTTCGAGAAAAAGAGGTATTTACTTACGGGTAATATAAGTGTGAATATTCGGAAATCGTTGCTAAAAATGTTGGTATGGAACACTATAATTACCTTCACCGTTGCTCCAACGCACGGCCCGTTTAATAACGAGGGTCACTCAAGATATCTGCTGTTTGATAGATGTCGGGATTTATTGCCCCCACACGTGGTACTCTCACTCTTACTTTACGTTTTATAAATGCGCCCATTAATATTGTCGTATTTCCCTATGTTCTGTGCCTTATCGGACATGAACCTGTGGTTATGTACACTCACATCTAAGTTTCTGTCAGATAATCTATATTCTCGAGAATATATTGATTGTTCAAATGAAAGTGTGGTTTATGAATTCATTGATCTTATTCAGCAATTGTTATTATTAGTAAAAATTAGGAAAAGTAAATAAAATTTTAATTAACGTATTTCTTACCAAAAAAATTAGCTAAAGATAAAAACAACCAACTTAAAGACAAAATCAAAGTTTTAAATTTTTGAAAAGTAATAAAAATTTTAAATACAAATTTGATACAAATTTTAGAATTAATATTGTTCATTTCAGTGGCCTATCAGTCACTTACCTTAAACGTTGTATTTAAAGAAACTCCGACAAAGATGTAAACTCAGAATAAAAGCACCGTCTCTCGCTGTCACATCTTACGTTCAATTGGCCAGGGCCCCACTGGCTGTGACACATACGAATTACTGACAGAACTGTCATAGGGTAGAGTACATGGGAGGCCACACTTTTCGGTAGTATTATTAATCCCTTCCGGGTGACGGGTGATGAGTTTACTGTGGGGTTGCAGGATTCCTGTCTCCTTGTCTCCACCAGTTTTAGGAGGTAGTTGGCTGACTGATGCCCTGGGCACAGCGGCTCTTATCGTATACCCAAAGTCTTCGACTCCAGTACATACACCTCCTAAAACAGATGAAGGTGCCTCGCATGTGAGGACCTCGAAAAAAACAGAGAGAAAGAGGCATCCCCAATCAATTTGGTGTCTTGACATGTATGAACCTTGATAAAATCAAAGAGAGAAAGCTAACAGGTCTTTCTTGAGAGGGGTTGGCTAGGGTCCGCGGGCTATAGTTTAAGGAGCCTACCCGGTGAATCTCCTGAAAGAGATGCACGGCAAACCCTAGTGAAGCTGCATTAGGTACTTGTCTCACACCATTCCGACTTCGTTATTAACTAACACGAAAGATGCATTAGCCGAAGCAGACCAATTTACAAAATTGTAAAGATTGTAAAAGTTATATATTCGGCACACGAAGGCTAATCAAAACCATAGGAACAACATGAAAATCCGATCAAAGACTAATGCAGCCCTTTCAGTGAAAAAAAAATACAAGCATATGATTAAATACACAAAATGAAAAATTTACCATAAGAGGACAATAGTAAAAGTTATTCACTTATTTTAAAATAGAAATGACACATTGAACGCTCGAATGTGTGTTGAAAACTGTGTTCTTGTACAATCTTTTTGGGAAGTGTGGATTTATATGTTAACAAAAACTGGAGTAAAATTTGAAGGAGGAATTGTTTTTTATGTTGAGCAAAGTGTCAATGTACACAGTCGCAAAAGCACCTTCGGTGAGGAGCCCCTCGGGGCTCTGTACACTACTTTAAGCGCATACGCCCCGTAAAGCCACCTTGGCATACACGGGGTCAGGTGCTGGGCCCTTTCCTAGTTTTCCTGTGAATCATAACTATCAACCTGTAGTAAGGAAGTAATCATCGTAATTTATGTGGGAAATAATGAATGGTATTCGTCGTGTAGAGGGAAAGAATTAATTGAGAATTAGCAAGAATTATAAGACATTGGTAAGTCGGAAGTAACGTTTTAATAGAATTAGTTTGAGACGAAGAGAATATGAGAGTGAGCTGCGATTTTGAGAATTTAATAAAGTGGTCAGAAGAAGTGGGTTGCAATTTGGAGAAATTATGTAAGGTAGTTAGATTCGGAAAGAAAGAAGTAGATTGCTACGATGATAATTGTAAATGATAGGGGGATATATTAATTTTTATTGAATTTAAGTTAAGGATTTAATATATACATTTAGTTTTTTAAAAAAGTAATTTTAAATGCGGTTCTGCGCGGAGATTACAAGTATAAAATAAATAATTAAAGAGGAAGATGTTAAAGTTCTCAGGGTTAAATTATTAGTTGGGTAACCACGTGCATCAGTTTCCGTTCACTGAACAAACCTGTTTTGTTTGCCTTGAGTCCTGGTGCGGATTAACAGGCAACTGGACTTCCTTCTCTCTTGTTCTGGCAGATCCTGGAGCTGCTGATAAATTGAAGAAAACTCGAGCCTTTTCCTCCCCCTTCCTTCGTTGTTTTCCTCGGATAATAACACTTTAATGCCGACCTCCTGTGGCGTAGTGGCTAGCCTCTAGTTGCTGCCTCACAACTCAGGGGTCCCGGGTTCGAATTCTGGCATGGTCGTAATGGTCGCGAGGACCGGGATTAATGCTGATGGGGACTTGATACACTGACCACGTATCACCCCAAATTCGGAATGTGTCACGCCAGATGACAGTCCGCAGCCGCCTCGGAAGGCCTAGGTCCTCAAGAGGGCTGTTGAGTCATTGGAAGTAGAAGAAGAAGAATAACACTTTAATCCTTTGCTGCTATCTCGAATGCCTCACACTATGCTGCTGCTTCCTCGACTTGGCCGACGGTTTACCATCACTTTATATTTCTCCTGTAGCTCCCCAACTTGTCCGACGATTTACCATTACTATATTGTCTACTGCTTCCTCCAATGATCAATCCACGCTTCATACTCTCCTATACCTTACTGCCTATTTTTCCGCCCTTCACCTTCATAGGTCACCTCGGTATCTGCCCCCTCACTCATCGTTTCACATTGGCGATTCGGAAAGCTGTAGAATTTAACATCTGGATTTTTTATTACAGTATTGTGGCACTGAGGAACGCAGAAAATTTTTCCCAAACCTTATCTCAAAGTTTCACTTATTTTTAATCATCAGTAAAAAGGTCGAATGCAATATATTGTAATATACTTTTTTGGGTATAAAACATTAATTAATTAACAGAACAAATTATGATCAATTTTTAAATTTTTCATTTATTAATTTAAAGTGAATACACGGGCTTAATCTCAGGGGATTTTGGGTCTCTCAAGAGATGGAGTATGCAGTAGCTGAAAATAGAAAGAAAAATCATTAAATATTATTTATCCAGAGCAATGAGCAAGTTTCACAATTTTTTTTATAGCTTACCCACAATTACTGGGCCAACAAACATCCACCTCTCGAATGTTTGTGCGTCTCTCTGGCGTCTTGCAGGATTTGATCACGTCTGGACACGTCTGCTCTCGTCCGTCCTCTCCTCAATTCGTCTGACTTCTCGGGCTGCTTGGACCACGTCCGTCCTCTCCTCCACTCGTCTCACTTCTCCGTATCTGCTCGGACCAAGTCCGTCCTTTCCTCCACTCGTCTCAATTCTCCGTACGTCCGTCCTCTCCTCCTCTCATCTGACTTCTCCGTATCTGCTCGGTCCACGTCCGTCCTCTCCTCCACTCGTCTCACTTCTCGGTATCTGCTCGGTCCACGTACGTCCTCTCCTCCACTCGTCTCACTTCTGGCGCTGCTCGGACCACGTCTTTCTTCTCCTCCACTCGTCTCACTTCTCACAGCTCGGACCACGTCCGTCCTCTCCTCCACTCGCCTGCCTTCTGGGGTGCTCGGACCACGTCCGTCCTCTCCTCCACTCGTCTGCCTTCTGGGAGTGAGCCACCCATCGGCTTCCCCTTTTAAATCTTCCGACGGGAATTCCCCTATTTCACAAAATTTCGGGGTTCCCCGCCCTCATTTTTTACACACGTTCGCGGGGGTTTCCCGCGGGGGTTCACCATCGTCATTTTTTACACACGCTCGGCGGGACTCTCCCGCGGGGAATCACCATCTTTCAGCCGACTAGCCATTGTTGTTGGCCGAACTGCGCCTCATAACGCCACAACATCACAAAATCCGCCTTTTTATCACAGTATATTGCATATAACAACCACAACTGCTATCGTCCATTTACTTACATAATTCTCCGCCAGAGTTAGCACCAATCGCCGTTGGTCAGGCGTATAGACAATTAACGAAAGCACATTTTGTGATCGACTAATAATGCTTGTTTTGGTTCAGACATCATTATGGTGCAATTGTGAAGTGACAATTGAACAATATATATTGGTATATTTTATTGTCTACAGTGTAGCCATAGCGTATAAATGAGCTTTTATCATATTTTTGTACGTTTTTGATGGACTGATTGTTGCTCAGTGATTGTAGTATCATTATGGTGTTCTGTTGTCGAAGAACGCATAGGACAAATGAACAATATATTTTTCAGCATTTTCAGTGTTACTATTGTTGTATATATTTTATGGTTAACCTGTTGCCGTAAGAAATCAGAAGCTGTGATACCATTATGAAATTAAAGAGAAATATATTTTAATTTCGTGTCATTCTAATTCATAAATTATCCGACCTTCTGTGGTCTAGTGGGTAGCGTTGCTGTCTCACAACCCAGGGGTCCCGGGTTCTAATCCTGACACGGGCTTGGATGTCATGGTCCCGAAGACCGGGATTAAGGCAGCTGGAGAATCGATATCCTGACCATGCATCACTCCAAATTCTGAATGTGTCATACAAGACGACAGTCTGCAGTCGACCCGGTAGGCCCAGACGCGCAATGAGCTGTAGAGCCAAAGGAGAAGAAGAAAATGAATAATACATAAATTTATTACGCATCATCTTCCTCTTGAGATATAAAATGTTTGGTAGTTTTGTATACAAATCTTTGTGTAATTAACTTTCACAAGATCCAACGCTTTGCCCGTTCGAACTGAAAATTTTACTGAATAAATTAGCACGATTTATCGAATAAATGTTTTTCTGACTCGAGGCCGTCAGGTTGATTATGTTATTGTGATAATTTTTGATAATAATTTCAAGTATTTAAGAAAATTATGTAATAAAATAAATTATTAATACGATTATTTACAAATAATATGCATTTCTCTGAGAGATAACGAATTTTAAATACTTTTCATTTATTTGTTATTAGCTTCTTGATACATATAAATTTGTATTTTTCAAACATAATCATCATATTTCTGATTTACGTAAATATTTAGAAAAATATCGTTACAACTTTCCTTTAATTTTCTAGTGTTATGCATCCTTATTTTCTAACTAGGCAGCGAAGTAAGGCAATGCTAACTTCCGACACAGGAGAATGTTGGCGGGGGAAGTAGAAAGAGAGTGCGAAGGCGGTTGCTTCATAAGTTACTCAGCAGAACCTCCTTCCGGTTGTTTTAGCGGAACAGGAAATTGAATATCGTCATCCACCACACTGTAGATAATTAACTTAGAGCGCTTCTCAATAATTAATTACAAACGACAATTATGTATGTAGCAGCAGTTTCGCGTCAAACAATCATTGTGAAGGTTCTAGGAAATCCATTGATCGCACGGCATGAGATTAGTGAAATGGCTTTTTCAGATCAATGCGCCTGTCAATCAGCCGCTGCCTCTCTCAGATGCGGAAGCTTGTGGTTGAAATCCGTGCCTTGCGCCACCAAAATCAAAGTCCTTATCGTGTAGATAAAAAGATGTCCTTCTGATCTCGTATGGCTTAAAATGATATCAAGTACTATTTAACAAGTTGTAATACTTAATACACGGAAAAAGTGTATATTAACACGTATATATCGAAGAATATTACTATAATAGATAAACAAATGCTAATTTTATAATTACAGTGTACGATAATTAAATAAAATCTTTGATCTGGAAATTGTATTATGAATTTGAGAAACCATGGAAACAAAGATCAATGGTCTAGTGAATTAATATGACTGGTAAATCTTGAAAATGCTTATAAAAATCAAAACCTTGCTACTTTCTTTATTAACAAAATTTACTGTTACTGTTTTCAGTTTCGCAAACCTGAATAATCAATTAGTATTGAATTTATTTGATGTTTTATTCTTTCCATCCAAAAATACATTAAAACACAGTTTGTAGCAGTATTGATGATATTCTGCAATGGAAAAATAACATACACTAACATGTAATGAACGTGTATCGTTTTTCAAGTCAATTTTTAAATTTAAGAAGTCAAATTACTCGTCGAATTATTTATTATTTTTGAATTGTAAAAATCAATCATATCAGAATAAAGAGACTGCATTGGTGGGGGCCACCAACAAAACTCAGTTAATAACGTTATTTTTCCCTCGTGATTGCTGAGATGTGCAACGGATCAATTTCTTTTTCATTGATTGAAAGAAACCTTTCCATTGGCGAGTATATTTTAGGCGAGAGCTGATTGGTAAAAATAAATAAAAGCATGCAAGCGTCCATGGGAAAGCACGTCAGAGAGTCACTTGATGTGGGACATTGCGGAGACTGTGTCGTTGCCGAAACGAGACAGGTTTCCAGGGCCATTCAACAATTCATCAACGAATAGTGACGCCTTGTATTGAAGTTTCTTTCCATTGAGTACTAGCAAAGCATTAATTGGTTAACTCTTCGAGACGAGTGATCTTGGAACGTTGACCGTCTTCGTACCTGGGACATTCGCTCGTCCTCCAGAACTACTGTGATGGCGAGGTTTTACACCAACAGCAGCATCAGTGACGTGTGTGTGGTCAAGCAGTACTGAACTAGGGTGCAAGTCTGTAAGCTCCATGAATTCATTACGTAACTCAATCTGTGAATCATTTTGCATTCCTTAAATTATTTTAATAATATCTCCTAATCCGAAGAAAATAAATTCCAGATTTTGCAAGTCTAAGGCCAGTAAAGAAATTGCTGATTCATGTTGTAAACATTAAATACTGTCACGTGATCGTGAGATGCAGTAACACACACATCAAGAGGTTATGGACGTTTATTTAACACGAAGTGCTGTACAAAGGATCGTGAATAGCTTAGTTTGGGACAATGGCTTAACGCAGTTAGTCACTAATCCCACACGAAACGAAAATATACTGGATGTTTTCCTGTTAAGGCCGGAGGACTGTGTTATTAATTGTGAAATTCTTCCAGGTATGAGTGACCACAAAACCGTACTTTTAGAAATAAAATGCTCAAGGGTAAAAGTCTCGGGTAGGGAAATACGAAAAATTTGGCAATATCACAAAACCGACGCATCAGAACTACAAGCATTTCTATGGGAACAATTATCTAAATTCATGTGTAGTGGGGAAAATATAGATATCATTTGGAATAATTTCAAATACATAATAAAGGAAGCTAGAAATAGGTTCGTTCCACAGAAAATATTAAAAATAAATAACGATCCAGAATACTACACCAGATATATAAAACAGTTAAAAAGGCGCGTAAGGCACGCGTATGCCCGTAGAAAAGTAAATACTGCAAATTCCCAAAACTTCAAAGGTTTATTAAAATTATTAGATATAGAAAAGAAAAGGGCGCAAGAGAAGTTCTTATGCAAAATAATAAGCGGTAGCCATCAGAACAACTGGGGGAAACTTTACAAATTCGTTCGCAAGCGGAAGCAAAACAATGATTCAGTGGTGGTCTTGGAGAATAACGGCTACAAGGTAACATCGGATAGGGAAAAGGCAAATCTACTAAATTCATACTTTATTTCAGTATTTAACGTTAGTGCTAACAAATTTCAATTAGAGGAAAATGATGGAAGTGCGGTACTTTTTGAGATCAAGGCGAAAGCAATTGGACAAAAATTACGTAAATTAAAAAACAACAAGTCACGGGGTCCAGATGATATATCCACAGAATTATTAAAACTTGGAGGGGAGGCAATAATTCCTTACTTACAAAGAATTTTCAACGTATCAATTAATAATTCGGCTCTTCCGGCGGATTGGAAAACAGCTATTATTATACCAATTTATAAATCTGGTAAAAGAACAGACGTCATAAACTATAGACCCATCAGTCTTACTTCAGTAGTGTGTAAGATTATGGAGAACTTATTAGCAGCCTACGTTAGATCTGAACTCGATAGAAAAGGGTGGTTTTTTAATGGTCAGCATGGGTTTCGGGAAGGGTACTCGTGCGAAAGTCAAATGATAAATCTATTTCAGGAGTTAGCAGATGAAGTAGATAATGGGGGTAGAATAGATGGGGTTATCATAGACTTCGCTAAGGCATTTGATGTAGTACCTCATGATATCCTATTGGATAAATTAAATAAAACAGGTATAGATAAAAGAGTGTTACTATGGGTAGAAAAATTCTTAAGCGACAGATCGCAAAAAGTCAAAATCGGGGAACAATTTTCGGATTCAGGCGCTGTAACATCGGGAGTTCCCCAAGGCTCTGTAATCGGCCCCTTACTGTTTTTAATATTCATTAATGACTTACCGAATTACTTGAAGTCAGGGGTAAGGCTTTTCGCTGACGACTGTATCATATACAGAAAGATAACAAACGAGGAAGACACTTTATTATTACAAGAAGATCTAGATAAAGTTAATAGCTGGGCTCTGGAAAATAAAATGAAAATTAATGGAAAGAAAAGCAGCTCAATCTCGTTTACTAAACGCACGTTGTTAAATGAGACAGAATATAGAATAGGTGGGGAACTAATTCCAAGGGTAACGAGCTGCAAATATCTGGGGATATATTTCAACAACAGACTTGGGTGGGAGGAACAAGTGAATTTCACGGCCCGAAAAGCGTGGAATTCCTTACATTTCATTATGAGGAACTTAAAAAAGGTTCAAAAACAAAGGAGGTGGCATACTTATCTCAGACCAATTTTGGAATATGGGGCGGCTTGTTGGGATCCGTATAGAAATAATCAAATAGAATCATTAGAGAAAGTTCAGAAAAGGGCTGCTAATTTCGTGCAAGTAGGGCCAGGTCATAGGAAGGAAAAAGTAAAACAGCTAGGTTGGGAGGTCTTGTCAGAAAGGAGGGAGAAAGCAAGACTGCATTTGCTATTCAAAGCTTATACGGGGCAAAAATCATGGATTGGAATTAGCTACAAAATGCAAAAGCCAATACAGTTATATAGTGAAATATAGAAAACAAAAAACAGATGTTGGAAAATTCTCATTCCTAAATAGGACTATCAACGACTGGAATAATTTACCTGTGGGGGTGTTTGGAGGAAATCCTCTTCAAGGAAATAAATTTAGGTCAAATCTGAAAAAACGTGTGAAGTGAAGTGGATATTTTTTAATATAAATGTGTTGCCGAATATAAAAAATTAAAGTGAAGTGAAGTGTTTCTCTTTTCTCTTTCAGGGCATCCACAGAACATGTTTATCTTTCTTTAGTTTATAATTATGTATATTTAATTATGTATCTGCCACCGGGCTTTCGCCCAATTGTAGATTATTAGCAAATACAATACAATACAATACATTGTAACTGGTCAAGGAGCCGACTTGACCATGTTTTGACTGTACCTTGTGAATAAACTCTTGTTTTGGTACTACGTAAGACTGACCCCGATTCTGGATGCAGTACAACTTATATCTATCATAGAACGCCTGCGGAGCTACCAATAAATATCACGAAATTAACCTATTCCTACAAAAGAACAACATCGACCTTCTGCTTTTAACTGAAACCAAACTCATATAGATCATCCCAGTTCCGCCAGAAAAGGCGGCTACGCCATTGTAATCAAAATCTCAATCGATCACTATCAATTCCCATCTATAACTCTCTCGGAACTCCAACTACCTCAAATAACGTTAAACCCATCGACAAACACATACCACTAATAGCACACCTCAATCTCACCCTCCCTTCCCACACCACTAATCACACCCCAAATGTCACATTCACTAACTGGAATCACTTCTCCCAACTAATAGAAAAACTAAGTCCTCAACATCCCACTAAAATCACTCTTAGATATAGACTATACCTTAAATCACCGGCAATCCATCATCCACCCAAACCCCACGATCCAGCAATTCCATGACAATCCTCCTCCATCTCCACGCTTCCGTCGTCTCAAAAGAAAACTTCCAATCGACCTCATCCTTCTCCCGGATTATTCAGGTACATCCTAATCCACCTTACCATCATGCCCACAGACCGCATCCTTATATATCCTCCAATAATCAGTTCACTGCCTGTCCACCCTCATTAACCCATGCCGTATGCCTCTCAGGTACACACAAAAACCAAACCCATCTACTAAAGTAGGTTTATTTAATGGATTAACCTACCTCCATATTAATTATATACACTATTTTAATTTTGTATTCATTACTTTAATATTGTAAATACTTGACCATTTATTGTACAAACTGAAAATCTTTATGATAAAAGTTTTTATGTGAATAAAAAATACTAGAGATGTAAGGTAAATGAGGTAAAAAGATAAAAATGGTTGCACCGAGGGGGACTCGAACCTGAATCCACATTTCGTAGTTGAGTTCAACACCCCTCAGCCATCACTGAAGGTTAACTTTTGTGACAATATAGTAAATTTTAATCATGAGCAATATCTTTAACAAGAAACCATTAAGTTAAGAATAATACTGATAACATTGAGACGGGACGGATATTTCAATAGGAGCTTAATATCCTAAACTAGTGGCTAAAATATGAAGACGTACTGTTCGCACTATAAAGGTCGTGTTGCTCTTTCTTATTTTTACAGCCCCCTCCCTTTTAAATACCCTTCCCTTGCTTTTAAAGGGTATCTCCCAGTTTCTGGATCACCCACCTGTTCCACATTCCCCTTTCTTGTATCCCTTCCTCTGCTTTAATAGGGGAGAGCCGGCGGATCGGTTAAACCTCACGTAGCCTGTCTTTCTGAAAATTGAGGTGTATACCTGTGAAAAAGATATCTGTGGAGCTTAGTTCTCACAGATATTTTAACCCCAGACAGGAAATGAGCCTTACCTCCGGGGTCGCAAACCTTGTGCATAAATAAGAGCTGTCAGCTGATCCCATTGCAACAGTGGGCCAGCTGCGTCCTAATTTGGTCGCGTCACAGTGAAGGGAATGTTGTGAACCCACTGCAAACTCCTGTCCCGTTATTCGGAAGGGTGTTAGACAAGTACTCAATTCCTGGACCTACCAGATGAAGGATATCTAGGATTCGTCTTGCATCTCCTTCAAGGGAACACCGGGTAAGGTCCTTAAAGTTCAACCCGGCGGACTAGCTAACCTTTGTATACCGTATCCTCCCTTTCAAATTCCCTTCCTATGCTTGTAAATGGGAGTTACCATTTATATGATCACACTCAGAAAATAATTAGTTTCTTGCTTTATTTTTTTTTACAGTTTTAATAAAAGTACCGTAAGTCTCTTTCTTCCTAGGTGATCTGCCTAGAGCAGCTGATATATGGCTAGTATCCAGACTAGAAACAACAACTGTAATTATATTAACCTAATCATTAGTTAACTATAACTACAAACGCGTATGCCACATTTTACCACCCGAATAAAATCCGGGCACATGTAGATCACATTAACAAATACTTCTGATGGACTTTAGTCAAGAAAATATCTTAAGTTATTAAACAAATGTATAAAATAGACTCAGAAGTAATCTAATAATATTTTAAAAAATTACAGTATAGTATAAATTTAAATATTTGACATGGCTGACAAAACTCTATATAATTCTGAAAACTAAACGATAATTTACATAGTTTACTTAAATATAAGGCAATGATTGTTTTTACACATAAATCCATAGATAATGATGATATTGTAAAATTAGACAATAACTCTACATGTGCAAGAAATTCCTACAATCCATTTGCTTTTAGTTGTAAGCGGATTTGTTTTCTAACTTTAAAATTTTATATTGTAGTTCTGTTACACACGATCTATGATTATAGATACTGAAAACTGAAACTACAATTTTTGGCAAAAGCAATTGGCATTCGAAAATACCCATTGTATATAATTTTGCGCAAAGCGATTCATCAGCGATCTAACAACCTGAGTTGTGTTCCCATCAGAACATTAGCACTGTTGCAATAGGATCAGCAGACAGCTGTTATTTATGAACAAGGTCTACGACCCCGGAACATAGACCGTCTAAATAGATTTATAGAGCTCAAACGTTAACTAACGTACTCTTTTGTAACTTAATCAATTATTAATTAGTGCAAAGTAAAACGTTGAGAACTTATAGTGTATTAGAACTTGTTTTGAAATCTTTATCTGCAAATTATTTCTTAATATATATATTTTTTAATTATTTAAATTTATTTAAGGAAAAGATGAGCAGAAAATAATATTTTTGCTGAACGAATGCGAATTCGTTGTCCCTTTTTTCGAAGCGGTTATCCACAGGATCAACGCTCACGTTTTCCTTTCAAGCTGCTAATGGAACGACGTCGTAAAATTGAACGCCTTCTGACAAAGGCTGATAACACCTTCAACAAATCCTTAGAAGAGTTTTACAACAATATCCTACTAATACAGGCTTAAGGGCCGATCCACACTATAGGTAGGTCTGCGCTCTCGGTCTGGCCCAAGTGGTCCAGCACCATCTCAGAAAATAATTATATTTTGTTTGTGCATTGTCTCATGTTTCGGCAGTTCAGATCTTATATTGCGTCCGGTTCAAAAATGGCCGCCGCTTTTGTTGTAGCGCGCACGCTGTTTTTCGTGTTTGGCAGGTATCTGCGAATTTCTAAATTACCCACGACTATGTTGACGTTTCCTTTTTAAATAAACTGCATCGTGATCAGTACACTCAGGCCTACAAGATAAACCCAAACTTACTAACCTTTTTTGTTTTTCATGTATTCTGTGCACCACGAAGTTGTCGATTCCAAATGAAGAAAATTCTATTTTCGTAGGCTAATTTCTCCAAGAAGAAACAGTTTGTGAACCTCAATAATTTCCGTGATTTCACACATAATGATGTAGTTACACTACATACATTATAAATTGAAACATAATGATGTAGTTACACTACATACATTATAAATTGTAACTGCCGTTCCCTATAAAAATGTTTTTTTTATAATTTTTTTTCAATGTTTGAGACGCTATATCTCTGTTGGGCATGTACATAAAAATCTGAAACTTGTTCGCAAAATACATCTCTATAGCAGCAAACTACGGTATAAATTGATAAATATTATATGTTGTTCTCAAAATAGTTTTCCTAGTTTAAAATATCTAAATATTTGAAGTATTATATTGATATACTCATTTATTCTAAACATTGAAATCGAGAATTTATTGCTACGTTTAACAATTTTTATTCTATCTTTGAGTTAAATGTCAAAGTTCAAATTTATCAAAATTTCTTGATAGATTGTACGTGATTCCAGATTGTGCTGGCCTACACAGAGCATTTATCGAACTTCTGAGATCCAGAAGTTTACTTATTATTTTGCTTTTGTGCTAAAAAATTTAATAAATAACCTTGAAGTAATATATAGTCTTATAAATGAGACTAAATTGGAATTTATTCTTGTATAATTCATATTGAAACAAAACTGAATTTTTGTTACTGATCTTATCCACTAACACGATGTTAAGACCTTTAATTTAAAACTGAATATATGTTAGTTATTTTTAAGGTGAACAGCATAATTTTTTTATTTTCTATTTAGAAAAAATTTGCGATCATTATATACGAGTACGTTTTTATTGTTCTAATTTATTATAATACGTGTATGTGTAATAATGACGCAGTAGAAATAAAAACAGTGCATATCTATTATCATTGGTTAAACACTTTTTCAGTGGTTATTTTCGTGCAACTTGTGTGTAATTAATGTCCGTTGAGCGTCCTCTAAAGATAAAGGCTGCTGTAACTGTGCCGGGAACGTGTCTAAACTTAAGCTCGTTATTAAACTTAACTGGAGAAGTTTTTAATTTAATATTATTAGTGAACGTTGGACCATATAGTTGTTTTGATAGGATTTAGGTGGTCAGTTGCTCTGTGCTATTCTCATACGATCTCTCGAAAATTACAAGACTAAGAAGTTCCAATCTTTTCATTGAAACTTTTCAAGTATAAGTAAATTTAATGTTGAAGGATATGATTCTACTTTAACTCTTATATGTATGGTTGTAGGCTGTATGGTGTTAAGTGATAAACGGTAATAAACGATTTAAAATTTTTGTGAAAAAATCTGCCCTCTGAGTAATTTCTAGTACTGTATAAATTATAAAAATATTTTATTCATATTATCTCGTTAAAGGGAGTATTCTCTGTAAAAAAAAGTTGTGCTCTGAAATGATATGGTTTTATACAACTTTCATCAGTAATTTATCGTGTGTTAAAATTTTTTTATAGTTGTACTTTAGGTATTCTTAGACGAGATTCGTTCCCTTAATACAATCCTCGGTTTGCCTAATTAATTATTAGAAAAGTTTAATTGCTCTTGCGAACTGAACAACGGTCTTCAATGTTTTGTTACGGATGCACTGTTTTTCATTATTTGGCGCAGAATCGGTACAAACAGAAAAGTCGTTGTGTGAGCATTGTTGATGTTGGCGGTTGTTACTTGGTGTCAGGCAACTCAAGGTTGGAATCTTCCACAAACCAGGAAGTACTACGGGATCATGACAAATGATTCTGTCAAGCAAACGTGATTGGTGAATAGATTGTGTTGAGCAACGATGGTCCTCGGAGCAATTGATGATTGGTCACAGTCAAGTCTAGGATGATTCGGCGAGGCCGTTTCGGCGCAAGCCAGTTCCGCGCGGGGACATTACGTGCCGATAAACGAGAATATCGTGGACATTTGTTTCAAATAAGTTATTTTATACAAATACAAATCTTATATTAATATTAATAAAATGAAAAACAGCATATATATCAGAAAAAAGTGATATAAACTTAATTAACAGTAGTTCGTTCACGACGTTCCGTTCCTAAATTTTAAAACCTCGTCTTTTACGATTATAATAAAACTGAATATTTACAATATATATGTATAATACAATTATGTTATAAAATGAAAAATTATTAACGGAAAAAAGAAATTGAAATGGTTAAAACTTTTGTTGTGCATGTCGCACAAGCAACGAGGCTGAAATAACAGCTACAAAGAAAAGCGTATTGTTAGTTCCAGAATTACAATGTAAAAATTTAACAATGAGTTAATTCTGTATAGAAAATTATCATAAGTTGTGCAAAACACCAAAATGTACATTTCTAATAATCCTGATGTCATCTTTAGTGAATCTGCCAAAGGAATTTGACTAAATAGTTTTATAAAGTTGAAACATTATTATCACACAAATAAATACATAGAACTTGCAATAAAAATTAATTCTATTACTTTAATTATTGATCAATTAGAAATTAACTTGAAAAGACTTGTGGACAGTAGCACTTTTTAACTCCTAGTTTTTAACTTCTGATAATAGTGCCAGAGCCTATTATCGTTTCTTCTACTAGCAGCCCTCTTCATAACATTTCTATATTTTTATATAATTCTCTTAATGAGGAAAATAATTTTACAGTCAAAACGTCTTTTAAGTTTTTGGACCATTTAAACGTCACATATGATCATGTTTTCTTATCATTAGATGAAGAGTTCTTATTAAATTTTTACCCCATGCATCAATTACACCAAGTTTTAAAAATAGATGGGATAACTACTTTCCCAAATTTTATCAAAAATTCTTATCTTAATAAATGTAATTATAAATTCCACTTATTTTTCGTTCAAGAACATTTACTATCACGAAATCATTGGTTCTACTTTGGGAATTTTTCTTTGTCGTTATTCGCGCAAATTATGAGAGATTTGGAAGCCTTATGTATTACATCTTTAGATTTAAAACCACTGAGATATTTCAAGAATTATGACTTTTTAGTATCATCCTCAGATTCCACATAAACCATTTGCTCAATACTTTTAATAATTACAACCCTGAAAGAAACTTTAATATTGAAATTGAAAAAGATTACTCTGTCAATTTTCTTGATGTTTTGGTTATTGTTTCTGTCAATAAGATAGTTACCAATTGCTATAAAAATATCTACTTGCTCATGAATAATTCTTAATTACATGTCAAAACAGCCATTATTCCATAAGATACTATGCTTTATAATTCAGTAAATATGGACGTCAAATTATAACGTCAGCGCTATCATAAATTTAATCTGGGAAAAATATAAATAGTGTTCTTAATATTTATCCTTTGCATTTCGTTCACAAATACATTAAAATTGGGTTGACTAAGATTAATATGAAATTAATAATTTACCCGTAAAATTACGCAGTAAGAAATAATACAAACTTATGACTTATGATTTAATGAATTATGATATCCGAATTACCTTAAAATCTTGCAATAATTTAAGCCATGTTAAAATATTAAAAATAAAATTAATAATTTCGGTATCTGTTTATATTGTAATTACAGTTATATTGGCCAAACTGCGGGCATTTAATATCCGCATTAATGGGACTTGGAAAAAATTTAAATTCAATGTGAAAAATTTTTCAGTTTTATGGAAGAATACATATTGAAAGAACCATAAGATTTATTAGAAAAATATTATAATTTCAGATGTAAAATATAATATTTATTTTAGACTGATGAGTGAGGCGCATCACATCAGACCAATTCGGCTATTATTATTATTATTATTAAAAGACAAGTAATTTAAATAAATTTAAGTCGCTCCTTTTATAAAATTTATGCTTCACTGACGGATAAATATTTCGATTTTTATTCTGAACACAAAAGTCTGAGTTATTGTTACGAATTGTTAAATGAATAAATAATTTGGCATCTTCAAATATTAATGAAAAGTCCAGATAATTTGTCATAAAGACGTAGCCTAATATTTAATTAAATAAACCTACGACGCTTAGTCCATATTTGTGGAATTCATACTTATAGCTTGTTTTACTATTAAAGTTTTACAACTCTCAGGTATTGCAACTGATTAAATGTTTAGGAATATGTTTAAAAATTTTGGTAAATATGAAATTAAATGTCTTGTAATGTTAAGTGAGTTTTGCGCCGAAACGGCTGCTTTACGTCTAATAATGTTATGCGAGTTTCGCGCCGAATCGGCTGCGCTCAAGTGGCTGCGCCGAATCGGCCGCGCCGAATGGTCTCATCCCGGTCACAGTCTGCTTTGCGCAGAAAACTTTGGCGAGGACAGGACGACAGCTAAGGGTAAACATTATTAAGGAAATAAGCTCCGGAATGTTAATCTGTGGACATAGTTCAGACAGTATAATTAGAGGTGGGCACTGCCTTCTAATCACATAAAATACCGTTATTAACTAGCGGGTCAGCGAGTATAATTTGGTTCACCAAATGCTGTATATTCAAATCAATTTTTCTATAGATGTTAGTTACAAACGTAAATATTACGAGCTAGACAATAAATATGAGTGTATGAGAGGTGACATTATATTTTCATGTTTTACGTTAAATCAATTAGCTCTGTTCTGTGTGTATTTATGTACCAAATTTTCTAATTTTGCGTGTAAGAAATTTTAGCCGTGTGCAACAGTTCGTATGTAGGCCTACACGCGATCAACAATGTCGACCACGAGAATTGTAACGTGGCAGTGGTTCAGTAAAAGAAGCAGTATTGTACATTACATTATTTAATTGGTCATATGATTACCGATGGTCAGAGTTTCGCCATTGTAATAATTTCGCCAAATCAAAAGCAATGCCATTCGTCACTATTTAACCTTAACTGAACTTTCTCTAATTAAAAATTAAAGTTATTAGTTGTTGCTTTATGACAAATTTAGAAAATCTTTTTTTGCTTGAAATAAATTGTGCTTGGTACTTTTAAATAAGTTGCGATAAATAATTTTAGTTATTGGAACCAATTTCTGCTTAAATTTCAATTTTTCTCAATATATATTTACAAATGAACCTTTTTGTTTATCCAAATTAAGATGGCCCACTGAACGGTACAATCTGTGTTTCTCTAATTGGGAGTAGTGAATTACAATGTCGCGAGAGAATCTGAAAAGAAGCGAAGTATGTCATTTGTGACGGTCAACGCTAGGGTCTCTCAGTTTTAACAAAGGGGTAGACCCTTCTTCACAGACAATTTGGACTCAACTTTAAATGGCAGGTCCGCGCCAAATTCGAGAAAAATTTACTTGTATCATGTTAGCTACGCGTAGCTATCGCAAGATGCTACTGCGTAATAGATGAGAACCATGTGAAGAAAAAAACAGTTTTCTTGCATTCAGAGGCTGAAAATTTCCTATTGGCTGTAAATCTGTAAATTACAACCAATAGAAGTTATTTAAAATTAAAGCTGATTGGCGAACAGAAAAAGTAGAAGGAAAATTTTATGACATTGGAGGGGAGATGGAAACTAGTTTTTAGAAGAAACATCATTAGGTTGTGGACCACGAGCCAGGGCACAGGAAACTTTTAGTTTCGTAGTAATGTTAAGTGACCGAGAGGAAATATAGAATTTGGTAGATGTTTCGACAATGCCGGCCAAAGTCGTGCAGCCTTTCCGTCGCGTTAAGTTTGTAACCAGAGGCAACAACCATCCTGTGTCCGTCTGGTGCACTTCGCCAGAAACAGACGTCACACCCGACAAGAAAGGAAGCAGCTGCAGCCCTTCTCGCTATTGTTTGAAAATTCATTTTCCATATAGTATCTCGTTGTCACGAACTGAGCGTCATTTTTATTAACCCCACAGGTAGCCTTATATTATGAGAATCATGACATATTTCTTAATGTTCTTCCATTGTTCATGTGAATTTGGTTTGGTTTTACAAGTGTCAGTAATCAATGTGTGTTAAAATTAACCTTAACTTTGATTGTAGATTCATTTCTGTAATTTTATTTATTTTCCTTCAAATTATAATTTCTACGATTGAAATTCACAATAATTAACTTAAATGTAACACATGTCCGTTAACGAAGAGCTTAATAAAACTACATAAATAATACTTTTTTATTACATGACGTTTGTTCATGCAATCAAGATATTCTGTTGTTTTTATTTGTTTATCTTTTGTAATAAAATAATCACGGAATATTCTTATTACTACAATACAGAAATATGAAATGGTTTTGTGACGTTGCACAATATAAATCAATGCAGTACAAAACAGGAACATATATTTCAATTCAACACGAACTAATACCTTGAACATTACAATAGCTTTTTCATTTTTTAAACTTCAATTCTGATGGTACAACAGTTCAAAATAAATTTTATTCAATCATTGAACGAATATTCAAACATATTTGGGTTTCATCTATTCACCGGAAATAAAGTGGACTAGATCGGGAACAGGCCGACCTCCTGTGGTGTAGTGGCTAGCCTCTAGTTGCTGCCTCACAACTCCTGGCATGGGCTTGGATGTTCGTGCGAGGACCGGGATTAAGGCTGCTGGGGAACTGAATGTGTCACGCCAGATGACAGTCCGCAGCCGCCTCGGTAGGCCTAGGCCCTCTAGAGGGTTGTTGAGCCATTGTAAGATACAATGCAAACACAAAACGCTTTACGCTCACGAGTCGCCATTTTGCGTGTGTGGTGCTGCAAGAAGGAAAACAAAAAGCAGATTGGCGCATGAGCTTATCTGAAACTGTTTGAGTTAATCTTTAATTGTTATCTATAAACAAGTTTGCACCGCTTACAGTTGATACTATTATCGTTTATAACGTGTACATTATTTCATGAATATTTTGCATAATGCTATTTTATGTTTTATAATCGTTATTGTATGTACGATTTTTGCAGATAAATATGACCCGTAGGTTGAAATATCCTGTAAATTGGCGCGTTTCTTTAATTACAATAAAGTGGTTGCTTATTATTGTAGTTTTATATAAAAATAATACTATCGAATGAATTAATAATAATATAGACTGTACTAATTACCATGCAGTGAACGTATATGAACTCCGATTTTGACACAATCACGGCTAAATAATGAAAGTAAATTCTGTTACGCAACTCAACGACGACGATGCAAGTGATTTCAACCGACAGAAATAAATTTCCGCTATGCTTATGCATCAAAATACAATTTGGTACATTTCTTTCTCAAGCTTTATAAAACGCGCTGATTTGAATTTTTCCCCCAACAGCTATGGAAAAACAGGAAGTGTGCAAAATGTACCGTGCTGCGTCGATTTCCTGTGAAAATTTTATATTTGTTGAATCCGTCAGATTTATTAACCTTCCGTTGAATAATTTTTCAACTACTGTCGTTGAAATACTGACTGTGAAATAAATAAAATTTTAAAATGTTCGTCATGCACAATCACAGATATGCAATATTCCTGTTACTACATTGTTGTAATCAACAATAACATATTAAGGTCAATAATTAATAAATTACAAAGAAATTTTTTGCACTTTATATAGACAAAAAATAATAAAAAACTAAGTTTCGTCCACAATATGTGAATCGTATTAAACGTGCTCTTCAAATGAAATTAAATAAATACCTAACTGTAGATTTAAGGCAGTATTTTGAAAATCGTATCACTAATGTAGACCCTCGATATATCCACAAAGTATTTTTCTTATGCCAATCAAATAGACTTTCTAATATCCATTTCCTATTATTGTTGTTTAAATTGAATAAATTGCATTTAGATCATTCCGAGGAACGTTTATTTTAGTCCCCAAATTCTAAGAAATTAGAGATAAATGTTTTAAAAATATAAGTGATAAATCTATTCCCTCAGAAATTATCAAAATTTGGAAAAAATATTGGAAAACAATTTTTTGCTAACCTTTTACTACTCTCAATACACAGCCAGTCGTCCATATTGTAAAACATTTCGAGCCAAAATCAGTCTGGAACAAAATCGTTCAATTTTTACTTTATATGATAACAAACGCAACGTGTCTAAATATTTATCTCGCTTTCACGGGAATTGTTTTACAGAAGAATACTAAAAGAAATTTCATCTTCATTTGTGATTGTCGAATGAAATATTTATAGGCCGATACATTCCTTGCGGCCAAAGATTAAATTATGTAAGTGTTTCCCTTTTGTTAAATTTGTGTAATTTCTTTCTTTATATTCCTCTAGTTCATTTTTTATTAGTTTATTTTACCTCTCATTCGTGTGAATTTAATTCCACTCAAAGAAGTGGTGGCGCCCAATCGGAAACATCAGTTATCATAAACATTAGAAATTGCCAGAGTAAGGAAAATGTTTTTTGGTTGTTGATTTTTTTTTTCATCACTTTGACTTTACCGGCGACCTACATGCTCAGGCCGGCGAATTAGCTATGGGCAATATCCTTATTTATTTCTCTACACAATAAAGGCTGGTGGCGCAGAGTAGGGATAGTCACTTCTGCTGTTTCACAGTTGGTGTATATGCGAGCTGAAGATACTGAGAGGTGACAATATCTAAAAATGACCACTCGTTCAAAATTAAAGAAAAAGGGCAACGCACAGACGTAGGAAAATTTTCATTTGTAAATAGATAAATACGCGATTGGAATCCCTTGCCTGCAGAAATACTGACGACTTTTCCAGGTAGCGTAAATCAGTTTACGAATAGGCTAAGGAAACTAAATTGAGTAGTATTTTTTTATAATCAGTGAAGTGATAATAGTGAAGTGTAGTGAAGTGATTTTTATGTGGCTCCTGACTTCTCTTTTCTTTTACCGATCAAAATCCACACTTCAAAATTCTTCCTTAGTGTGAATTCTATTTTCTATTTGTATTTGTTTTTTATTTGTACGTAGCTGCCACCGGGCAAATACCTAACAGAAGCTAAGAAATAATGACAATATTTTTGCAATAATGCAAATCCGTGAACTATTTTAGCACAGAATTAATAATTAATTGACAACTAGTTAATAAATTTATTTGGGTAATGATGGTGAACCTGAAACTGGCAATAGAATAGAAACCGAATTTATATTGGGGATGCAGAAGGAAAAGAAGGCAGTCAAGGGTCCCCGGGCTGTAGTTTAAGGATTCTATCCAGTATTCCTGAGAAAGAAGGACAAGGCAAACCCAATAAAAACTGCATCAGCTAGGTAGGGCTACTTGTAATGGTAAGAAAAAACTAAGTACGAAATTTGGCAGTACAGAGTCAAAGGCAGTCGTCTTGAGAGAAAATGAAAAAGGCTGCTAATAGGGTACTAAAACCGAGGCAGTTTGGCGCCAGTCAGGGATTTCCATAACTATGAGTCTCTGTTTCACCTGGCTGTGACGAGGCTGGCATTTTTCCCAAAAATTGGTAGTACGTGCGGTGAAAGATAAATATTTCAAATTGTAGGGGATTTTGTCTCCAGAGGGGCATTAAATACTGGCGTGGAAAAAGTTATTAAAAAGAGACGTAAATTGATTTTGATGCAATGGACAACGGAACATTGTGATGATAATGGATGGTGAGAGACTTGGAATGTGTGTGTGTGTGACAGAGAGAGAGAGAGAGAGAGAGTACTAATAGTGCATGATCGAGAGACTTACTATCTGTTAAGTGGTCGTGAATTCGGTGATCCAGGGAGGAATGCTCTTAATCATATCAGCGGGTAAGTATAATAAATGATAAAGGTGTTTGTTTTCGAATACGGAAGCCTAAAGGAATCGGTGGGGACCAACACGAGATCTGACGGCCAGCGACAAAAGTTTCAACAAAGCGGAAACGATAATTCCTCTGTTTGTAACCATTTTTTCTACTATCTCGTATTGCTAATTCCGAGTTCCGATTTTTGTATTGAAATCTACTTCTATAAGAAGGTCCTTAAATGCGTCTTCAGAATAGTCCTCATGGTTTTTTTAAAATGTTATACCAATAGTATAATGATAATCCTGAATATATATATATATATATATATATATGTTGTAATATCCTGTTCAGGGGATAAGACATTAATTTATTAATTGAACAAATTTCAAACAATTTGAAAATTTTATATTTATCAATTTACAGTGATTACATGAACCAATATCTCAGGGGATTTTGGGTCTCTCAAGAAGTGGAGTATACAGTTACTGAAAATAGAAAAAAAATCATTTAAATATTATTCTATCAGCACAATGTAGTTATGGTCGCTCAGGGTGACGTTCTCAAGTACTTTCCATCCCTGAATGCATCGAGATATTCTGTTTGATGCGAGCGTCAAGTCTATAATAGAGCTCGAGGTTCCCCTCTGGAAAGTTGCGGATCCTCCATGGTTGAGGACTACCATGTTTTTCCTAGCCATGAGCTCCGAGACTATCTCCCTCTCCCCCTCTCCCTCTCTCCCCCTCTCTCAATTTCTCTCTCTCTCTCAAGAACAGTTCGTAAGACATTTGACACTATATAGCGAAAGGGTCTCTATTTCCCTGTGCCAGCCAAGAGTGTGGGCCATCATGCAATATATTATTTTATCTAAACTAATGAAATGTCACATATTCATTTCAGCGTAATAATAAAATTTCAACTACTAATTTGGACTTCTGTATACCTCTCCTCGAAACGCCAGCTCGTACATTATTCATCAATGCTTATAAACACGTCTTGGAGCGCTTAATTCGATAAGTAAAACACTGCACATTGCTTTTGAACACAAGACTTCTGATATCTGAGATCATTTGTGTTATCGATACAAACGAATTTATTATAATATATTATAATTCAGTTACTATGTCATTCAAAATATAAACAAACAACAACAAATCACCCAATATATTGTAGCGCAGTAGGACCCCTGCCTAATTTTATTCAAATGTTTTGATTTTAAATGATCTAAATCCAACAAGAATATTCTAACTTGTAGACAGGCAGGTAAGAAGTGGTTTCTACAGGCGCCGGAGTGCCGGGCTGAAAACGTGTCTGTCTGCAGCTTTAGAAGATTAGGCTTGATTTTCTGAAGGAATTTTCACCCTTCAAAATTTCCCAAGGACACTATTCTTTTCGTCAGCGAAAGTAATTCCAACAATTTACGGTGGACGAGTGGGAATTGGTGGATACCCGTCACGTGGGATAGCGCTTTCCCTTGGAGGAGGGGCAAGAATACGAAAAATAAGTCAGAGTGGAACGGGGGTTGAAACGGAGGAGGAAGCGAGAGAATGGAACGAGAGTTGAAAAGGAGAAGGAAGCGAGAGTTTGGAACAAGACGTTGACATGGAGGAGGAAGCGAGAGATGTTGATCAAAGGGTTGGAAGGGAGGTGAGAATCGTTGCTCTTGAGTAAAAAGGAAGTGCGAGCAAGGAAGGCCAGAACTTCGGACTTGTTTGAACTGTGTTTTGGAGTGAAGAAGGTAGAAACTGGCGGAAGTACCAGGTTTTATGTGGATATATTTCCTTGGTTATCAGTCCAAATGCTATAGTCCTCCTGAATTCCTTGAGCGTAATTTGATCTCCGTCATTATTTTTGTATATTTCATAGCTATTTACAAATGCCATGTTCCTAATACCTCAAAACAGGCAGTGTCACCACTTCTTTGATCGTCTCTTTAGTCCATATGCAGCGCGCAATCTGTCCGCTAGGTCAACTCTCCCCATATACTTATTATAGTCAGAAATTTATATAGGACAAGGGATTTCTGTTTTTGTTCCATGTTATATCTTTCTCTTTACAATGGATGATTCCTTTCCATGCAAATTAGATAATAGGCTAACAGGCTTCGTGCCCTGCCTTACGAGAAAGACAAGTCTGGTATACAAAATTCTGTTATCATAATTACCTCTGCTTTGTTTGTTTAGCATCTTATTTTTGGAAGACCATTTCTGTTACGGTGACTTGTTCCAAAACCATTGCTTCTTTGGTGTTCAACCACTCCAATAATTTGGGGGAAGTGAAATTGTTGTCCAAATAAAATCCTTGGCCTTTCCTCAGAACTCCTTTGTCAAGTTCAAATTCATTTGCAACTTTCTCAACTTTTGCTTGATATACAACGGATTTATGAAGATATCCTTTCTGATCGGCAACAAAACACAATTTATAGCCTATATTAATTTGATTTTTAGTGTTGTATTGTTTGTGACAGCTGCGTCCTATGAATAAAATCGTCTACACTTACTTCTCCTGACCGGAACGTAGAAGTTACGTTATAATACATACAAACCTTTGATCCCAATGTGATACGATATACAGCGAAAACTGCCACTTTCACTACTTTTTACAAGCACACATGTATCTTACTGACAACATGCCAAAATCTCGCCTGCATTAACACCAGCACTACCCAACGACGATAAATAACACTAAATTGAAACTGAAAGGTTACATTGATACTGATGGGACATGGAAATCCCATCAGGCCGAAAAAAACATTCAAACGGCTATACTTTTTAAGTTTGCTGTAGTTGATGAGAACTTTAGAAAACAAAATGTCTATACCTGAAAAAATCCAATAATTGTGAACGAAATGTTGTAGACTATAAGACGTTTGTAAATGTGTTGAACGTACAGTAATTTTATGTCACAATGTTGGCTGATTTGTTATTTATTTGTTAAAATCATAAGTTTTGTTTTTTTATAGAATAGTCAACTACTTGGTCATGTATTACGCATATTGACTGAGGCATAAATTTCCAATTATTAGCAGGCAGTCATATTTGCTTATTTAAAAATATTTCCATCATATAAATTTCTGAGTGAATTAATTTGATAGTTTCTCCTCCGATACTGCTAACGTATAATTTCAACTCCATCAATAATCGAAGGGGAGTATTCTTAGGTGTGGGGATTTAGGGGCATCACAATTGAGAATAGGCTCTAAACCGATGTCATGTGGGTCGCTGAATTTAAATCTGATAATTTAAGTTAAAGTTAATTCTCTAAGGGGAGATGGAAGAGGGTAAAGCAAACTTCCGCATACTATCGTTAACGGATAGAACAATTTCGATCATAGTTTGAACAGGTGTTCTTTGCGAACCGAATGCAACACAATTAGGATAATACACGGCTATCACCACTTGGGGAGAGGGTGGAGGGGTGAAAATTTTTAAAAGTCCATAAGTTTCTGTTATTTTCTTCTAATATATATTTTGGGTCAACTAATTTGATAGCGTTTTCGCTGAATCTGTTTACCTATAATTTCAATCGCATTGATCGTCTAAGGGGAGTATTCATAGGGGTGGGGGTGTAGGGGGCGTCATCAGAAAATAAAAATAAAACAATCAAATTTGGTATCGAAATCGGTACTATTGTAGTCTTAGAGTTTGATTCCGGCATATAGAAAGTGAATTAGACACAGCTGGGGTAGGGGTAATACACAGCTACCAAACATTTGGGGTGGGGTTGGAGGGGCGGAAATTTTTAAATATCCATAAATTGCCGTTATTTATTTCCAATATATACTTTTGGGTCAATTTAATAGCGATTTTGATAAATTTGTTTGGGCATAATTTCACCCAAATTCAGCTCCGAAGGGGAGTATTTATTGGGGTGAGGGTGTATGGGGTGACAAAAATAAAACAGTCAAGTTTGGTAATGAAATCGGTGGTGTGAAAGTCTTCGAGTTTGCTTCTGACATTTAGCATACGATTTATTTACCCTAAAAGAGTGGGACGGGGTAAAACACACTTCAGCGTAATATATTTAAAGGACAGAACTCTATTGAAAAAAAAATGTTTACATGTTCCTCGTGAGGCAAAAGCAAACACCTTGGAGATAAAGCTCGGCTAATACCCCTTGGGGGAAGAAAGTGGAAAAGCAATATGCTATAAAGGCTCATATTTGAGTCGAAATATATTTGTTGAAGTCAATTACTTTTGTAGAGTTTCCCCGATAATATTTGTATATAATTCAACCCCTTCCAGCATGTGGGGGGAATACTCGTAAGGGTAGTTCATACTCTAATGAGTCATATGTAAATAAAAAGGAAACAATCGGATTTGGTGTTGAAACCGGGTATTTCATACATTATTATATTTACACCAAATTTATACTGAAGTTTGATATTATAGTGACCTTTCAAGATTTCAATCTTTTTGTCTATGTCTGGAAAAAAAACTTATAACTTGTCCCATCCATAATTGAGATATTGGAAATCAAAATTTGAAAAAGAAACTAAATCATCAATATTTAAATAGGTGTGATTCTAATTATTATCGTTGACAATTGGTACAAAGTGACTATAATCTTATACGTAAATAAAAATTGAGGCTTATAAGCTATTTCTTTCTTGGAGGAATTTGCATACGAAGATGGTATTTTCTGTTCTGAAGTGTCAAGACACAGTCGCTGAGTTACATTCTTACAATTATTATTTGTTTTAAGTGAAAATCATCTCCCAAGTGGGGGATGGAAGGGGGTAAAACAAACTTTTATCTTTTATATTTGACGTATGGATATTTTCGATAAAATACTGTTATTTTGTTCCTCGCGACGGAAAACCAAACAAAGTGGTGATGAGGGCTGAAATTTCTTAATGTCAATAAAAGTTTGATAAATGCGTTGAATAATTTTTTGATGAGTTACTATAATACTGGCTTTTAATACATAATTTGTGTTCCCTTTCAGCACGGGAGTCGGATGGATGTGGACGGGCGTCACAAGAAAATATTGAGTTTGGTGTCGAAACCAGTGTAATATTTGTTGCTGAGTTACTTTCTGACACTTAATATGCAATATAAGTAGATGGAAGGGAATAAGGAAAGTTCCGCGTACCATTAAAGGATACGCCAGACGCTGAGTTCATTTTTACCAATCTTCATGTAATTAAAATTGTAGGTCATCCCTTAAAAATGGGAGTGGAAGGCGCGGAGAATTTTAATTATGTAACAAGGGTGATATTTTAGTTTAATAATTACTTTTTAGCGTTAATTCCTTGGATATTCTATCCCCTGACGTTTTCTGTCTATAATTTAATTCCCATTCAGCTTGGAAAGGGAGTATTAATAAGAGACGAGGTGGGACACCATCACATTATAATAACAAAAAGGCAATCAACATTGCTAGCGATTGTCTGATTATCAACTACAAGCAGTTTTACTATAAATATTGTAATCAAAAGTACTTGACATTAATTTAATTAATATATTAGAAACTGGCTTGACTTTAGGATCACTAGATATACATGCTATGGGTTAGCATGAGTGTGATCCTGAAACAGGCAACTCCCCTTTAATATCATAGGAAGGAAATTGAAAAGGGGGGATACGGAATGTAGAGAAAGGTAGCCATGGGTTAACTAGGGTTTAATGATTCTACCCGGTGTTTCACCTAAAAAGATGCAGGGAAAACTCTAGAAAACCTGCATCAGGTAGGTCGGGCATTGGGTACTATTCTCACGCTCTTCCGAATGACAGGAGACGAGTTCGCTGTGGGGTACCACTATCCATTACTCTTTTCCATTTTCTTAAAACGACTGCTTAAAATAATTAGTTAATATAATTACGCCGTTTCGTCCACATTTGTGGACTCCATAAAGTAAATTGTGTAAACAATAACTTTTTGCTGGTCACTGTCCTCGACGCAAAATTATTCACTTGTCTAATAGTTTTATCTATTTAAAAGTTAACCTGATGGAACTCACAAATATGAATGTCGTAATTATACTAAGTAAATATTAATTAAATTTTTTTCTTACAAATTGGCTGTATGTTTAAATTATTGAATTTGAAATTCGTCCACACTATAGTAACTGCTGTATGTCCTGAGTTACTGTTTGCATAGTTGTTGTTATACGCATCTGCATACACTAGTGTTGATGTAAACTCCCAGAAGAAACTACAGGTCCGGTGACCTTTGGACGTAAGCGATGTAAGGATGAATCATTTTTAAACCAAGTTTCCTCGTTTTACCAGTACATTGTACTATCACATGGGGTTGAAAGCTGAATAGTTACAATTTTTTTAAATTGTAAGATTCCTTTTGAAACACTTGTATAAAGCGAGAAAATTGTGAAAGGAGCAGCGTGATTTCTGATGCTTAAATTGGTAATTACAGCCTATGTGAGGAAATGAGGCACTAGATAAAATATGCTGAATTGCGGAATGTGGGACTGCGAAAGCGAGCTAATGCCAACGGTGCTGTGTTAAATTTATTATTTATGGTGACTGGGATGATCTTACCAGCCTCATAACCTGACCGCTACAACATTTCTTATCTGAAAAATGTTGGTATACTTTTGATAAAGGGATATTATTCCGTAGACCAGGGTTTTCCAAACCTTTTCGTCAATGGAACACCTGGTAAAATCGGACATTCCTACGGAACACTTGGCTTATATTTTAGGATGGGTGATTCCTAGTCGTAGAAAGATTTAATTTAGTACCTGTAATATAATGTAAATATATAAATTAATAAAGTACTTAGTGACTTGATAATTTGTGTCCTTGAATTGCATATATTGTTGCGCACTATTTGTAAATTGAATTCTAATATCTGGTGTGGCGTCAAGACTGTTTCTGCACTTTGACTTCATTGCAGCATAATTAGAAAATCCAGCTTCGCATAACGAGCTTGTAGAAAACGGAAGTAAAACAATAATAGCTTGTTTTGAAATATAAGGCTACTCTGCTGACAACCTTGCCCTGAAATCACATAAAGACTGATCATTGTATTTTTCTTTGACTGATTAAATCAATTATATCTTCAAAGTCACTTGCATCTAAACCTACAGGTTCAGCTGTCACAGAAAATGGATTCTGATCTCAGGAATCGTCCTTACTAATTTTCAGAAAATATTGCAAAAGTGTCTATTTCAAGTTTAGTAGATATCCTAATAACATTTTCTAATATTCTAATTCATTCATGTATGGCAAGAAACCAATTAAGATCGTTAGATTCAACTCATTAAATCCTGAATTGTATATTTTTTAAACAAAAAAATCCAAGTACATATCTTGTATGAATAACAATATTTTATCCGTGCAATGATAATTTCATTCACTTTGTAAAAATATGAAGCAGATATGTCAGTTTAATCAGCCACGAAGGATTTGGTAAAACTTCAACAAAATGTTGTCCGGTATTAATTTGTGCCTTCTAGAAGACCAAAAACTCATTTCGAAGTTCAAAAAATCTTGACAGTGCTTTTCCTCTTGATAGCCATCGCACTTGAGTGTTTTGTGTTCACTAGCCATGTTATCACACAAAATTTTAAATAATTTTTTCCTACGGACCTCCGGTTGACGACCGTTGTATTGAATGGTCCTGACGACTGCAATTATGTGCTGTTGAATTAAAGTCCACAAACTAAGGTGTATAAGGATGGCATATTTTTTGGTCATTGTCAAGTTAAATAAAATAATAACTATAATTCTCGGATGTGGCAATTTCTATTTCACTCGTACGGGATCTGGTTGTTTAAAAACACGTCCACACTTGTTCATTGTTGCCCCTTTTCCTAATGTAGCAGGAAACAAGAAGTAGGGTTTCTTTGTTTTGCAACGTTGTGATTCGATTTACTACCGTTCGATGCAAACGGAGTTTTTGCCTTACAAATGGAATCAGTGGTATTACAACATATTATAATTCATAGCATACATAGAATCACGCGAAATATTTTCGGAACACCTATTCAGGCCCCGCGGAACACAGTAGACAATGGGCGCGAAAAAAATTACGATTATGCGGGTTAAGTGATATGACTGTCTTTAATTCCCCCAAAAAATATGTATAAGAAGCATACAGCTATAATTTTAATGGTGCTATATGTCTGAGGCTAGGGAAGGCGAGGCAAGGCAAGGCAAGGCAAGGCGAGGCAAGGTAGGATTGTCACTGCGCTGTCTCCCACTACCGGGACTTGACGTATCGCTATCTTGCGCTATCAACCTATTCATAAACACACTAATTTGAATCGAGTCCAGTCTTGCTTAACATACAATGATATTTATATACCATTTGACTGACTTATTTACGCTGATACT
Organism: Eucriotettix oculatus; assembly: GCA_034510155.1. Classification (NCBI taxonomy): domain Eukaryota; kingdom Metazoa; phylum Arthropoda; class Insecta; order Orthoptera; family Tetrigidae; genus Eucriotettix; species Eucriotettix oculatus. Next base: position 6,509,918 of record CM067378.1, read on the forward strand.
GTGACGTGGATTTCATAGTTTTATAAATATATTTAAAAATTGGAGTTATATTTAAATGGGTGGGTGCCAATAATTCCCAACTTTGAAATTTAAGCAGTTTTACTGTTAATAAAAGTAAAAGAATCAACAATATTACAATATTGAAATTAAATTAATTTTATTTGCCTATCTGAGCCCTAACCAAAGAAACAATATTGCATGAGACTAGTAAATTACTCAGGGCTGGATGACGTATTCATACGCATAGCAGAGCGAGATATTGATTATTGCCTTTTTGTTCCTTACTTTACATTCATCCTCCCCTAGTTTCCTTGTTGGCGGTAGTCCTGCATTTAACGCAAAGGCAGCTTTCGGTGTCGTTTCATTGTTACGATCCTAGCCAGATCGCCTCTCCACTCAGACTCGAAGCCAGCCAGTCCGACTTTCCGTTCCCTCCTACTGATCTCTCCAGCTCTCCTCTCCACCTCTAACTCACCTCTCCTAAAACGCTTTTTCTATCTCTCCAAAAATTCAAACATTGGGAGGGGCCACCCCTAACAATCTTTTGGGTCAACCACCTCGCTAACCTGGGCGGACCAATGGTTTTTACGGCGTGCCGCAAATACCTTACAGACAAAGACTGCGCCTGTCAGGCTTCAAGTTACATGGCTGTGTTTGTCTTGCCGGGTTCTTCCTCATAAGGGTGCCTTGCGAACACCTCAGAACTGTTTTCTACGGAATTTTGTACAAAATGCTTAAAATTTTAAAATTAATTTATATGAATTAAACGAAATATACGACGACATTTTATATGCGTCACAATACAAGGCGCTTCACTGTACATCTAATGAATGATGTAAATTTTAAACGATAAATCAATAGAATACAATTCACTTATTACTTACGTATTATATAATAGACGTTTCGTTCTAAACTTAAGCATAAAGTCCAATAAATACTCATAGAATTAAAATCTACTTTTTGTTAATGTTATAAATTATGCATACTTAATTACAGTCGAACGTCAGTTATCGGAATGTTGCCTACCCAAGCTCATTTTTTCTCCACGTTAATTTTAAGGATATTTCGTTTTCATTGCATTGTTCTGTACAAACGTCGCTAAGAGCAAGGGATGCTTGTGAGAGTTTTCTCTCGCAAGCATTTCTCCCAGACTGATTGCGGGTCTCACGTGATTATGTTTGAAATGCGTCGTACTCGCTCTGGTTCTTTCAAAGTTTTCACATGCCGGGGCACCTTGATCTATTTTCGAAGGTGTATGTACTGACGTCGAACACCGTAGTAATAGCAGTCCCATTTAATCCCCTTGGATCAGTCGGCCAAGGGCCTCCTAAATATGGCGGAGACACGGAGAAGGGAATGTTTAACAACATTCAGAAATAAATTTTACAACTCTTTTACAAAAAATTGAATTGATTACATTTTATAATTTAAAAAATGTACGGAATAAACTATGGCTTTTTGACGAAAAAAACTCCAACAAGAATGATTCTGTAGAGCAACAGCTAAAATAAAAGAAGACTAATAAAATTGCATAATTTTATTGAATCTATAGATGGATTTCAAGAATGAGATAAAGAATATGCAAATAATTGGTTAAATACTAATCCAGATTTTTCAAAATTTTAATGAAGACTAAATAACAGCACCATGTGTGCTAGAAAAGTATAATACCGAAAGTGAAATGGACGATGATGATGGTGAAAAAAATAAGGGCCCATCGAATGCAGAAGCATTTGTTGACTTAAAAATGGGGAATATGTGAGATGAACGAAAAAGTGACTTTATCAATTCGCTGTCGTTTAGTAAAAAGACTTAGAAATCTCGTGACTAGAAAAACGAAGAACTACACTGTGACAACGGAACATCAGCTGGTATTTCACAAAATACGGTACAGAGCAAACCGCGAGGAGTAGTAAACGGTATTTTGAACGCGATTTTATATAACACTACTCATGTATACTTTTAAATATTCAGTTATCCGAACAATCGAATATCTGAACTATATTCGCTGGAATAATCGACGTTCTACAGTCATGTTTTTGAGATTTATTGTAACTTACACACTTTGTACTTTCATCTCCGCAATTGGCATTTTGTTGGTTTTAATGTTTAATTTTATTTAACGTGATATATATATAGTCGCAATACACCATGATACCAAAATTTACGTCATTTAGCATTTAGTTTAAAATTATCCTAATTTTATATTACCTATAGATGTTCGAATTATAGAACTAATTGTAACGTTTCATTAAAATTTATTTTTGTGACATATTGTATATTATTGAGAAGAACACAAGCACAGCGTACAGTCATTGCTCATGAGAAATTGCACGTCTTGAGTGAATGAGAAGGAAAAGACAAGATATTTTCCTATTGAGTATCAAGTTTTTGCAGTTTATTTTTGTTAGTTTTTCTTGGTTAGTATAACCAGGGTGCTGAAATGGCTTATTCATTTTGTGTTGAATTTAATTTTCATAATATGGAATATACATTTATCGTCGCTGTTGTACTTCAGAATGTTACTCATACAGAAGCTTACGGGTGTCTATTCTGTATTGCAATAATAATTATGTTTTTAAAAATTAGTCATTGGTTTATTTGTGTTAATAGCGTTTGTTTACCGCTTAATATATTATTAACATATAATCAAAAGTTAAGGAAAATTAATTAAAAAATAGTTGTGAATAGACCAGGAACTCCGCTCTAGTTGAACAAGCCTGTCCAGATTCTTCAGAACTTTCCAAAGAGGCGGTAAAACTTCAGGCATTACACCCACCCATTTTCAAAGTGGAGATCCAATCAGAATTTATAAGTGGCTGTCAAAAATAGTGGACTTGCATTCGCACACTAGAGACAGAAAGCAAATTTAAAGTTCAGAGTTTTCGACGAGATAAGCCAGTCATTCGTCGCCACAAACTATCCGGATGGATAGTATTGGAACCTGTTTGCCCTGAAGCTCCTTTCTGAATACTGTGGTACGCGATTGTTGCGTATCACATCCGATGATTTTTTTTATTATCATTATACTATGTATGTAAGTATTTAGATTTAAGCTAAACGAAGTCGGGAACATGAATGAACGCGATTTGTTATTTAAATGACGAATTACAGTCATCTTATCGGCCAGAATAAGAAAACATAAGGTTAGGAAAGCTGATTGGATGAGGGGACTTCAAGACCAGATGAGGCAGATCTATCTGGTCAACCCGGGTAAGAAAGGGAAGCTGATCTGGATGAGGACCTTCCGCAGTACAAGAACAAACAGCAAAACAAGAATAGAGTTTTGCCCTAGAGGCCGGAAACGTAAATAATGTTGCCAAGCAACTACAATAGAAGACTAAGGGTAAAATTTATTGAGCCTCGACACGTCACCAGTCGAAGAAGAAAAACAGCGTCCCAAAGTCCGGAGGACACCCACTGGGAAGAAAATATATTGCAAGCTCCCCCTCGATAACGGGGCCTTAGAAATCACACACGCATGAAGAGAATTATTAGGACAGAACGTGGCTTTCAAAGAAACCCAGCGGGTTCTTGGAGAGATGGGTTAATCAGAAACAGTCAGGAACATTCAGGAGAAGTCAAAATTTTTAAAGAACCCTGAAGGGACATAGAACATTAGTACGGCCAATACATCACGAAGAAGTTGGGCGACAAGCTAACTACGAAGCTGGGAAGAATCACCAACGGGACGACGCGCAGACATCACCAGCCATCAACCAACAGTCACCCCCTGGACCAATAGAAAAGTCGGGTAGGGGGGACGGGGGAGATATGGAGACATGTCCCCTTCACCCGATCCAAGGGTTTCTGAAAGTATAGGTCAAGTTCTGACGACGTACAAGCCAGAAATGTGGGGGAGATCCGTCTTGTTGAAGGAACATTCTCGAACCGGGTGTAGAACCCCTACAAGAAGTCCAAGCAATTTATTTTGAATGAAATTCACGTTAAGATTCGCCGTTGAGCTGGGGAGGAAGGAAGAACGGACCAAGTAACACATCACCCATAATGCCAACCCATACGTTGACAGAAAAATGCTCTTGCTGTTCTGTGACAAAAAAGCCGTGAGGTTTTTCATCAGACTACACGTGCCTATTGTGGCTGATGAAAATTACGTCTTGAGTAAATTTTTCCTTGACACTAAAAGCGATTGTGGAGGAATGTTAATTTTTAAATTGAATAATGACAAATTTTTAAGTTAGCATTAAAACAAATATATGAAACACAAATTTGGAGACCTTTAATATGCAACAACTAGCTACGCAAGAGTCTCAATCTAATACAGGGTCATGAATGTGGGGTGCGTTGCACAGCAGAAAGATGGTCGTTAAGCATTTTGATGCATTAATTGGCACTAAAACATCTGGATTTCGGTGTTTCCGTGTTTGTGAGACAGCTGCTTCCTTTGTCGGCTCTGGCTCGGTTAGTTGGGCTCATTCCGTGAGTTCGTGTCCCAGTCGCTCGCTTTTCCTTCCAACAATTCTGGTTCCGCGATTACGTGACGGGCTAAGCCACCTCGCCGCACCCTGCCGCAAGACTCACATGTCAGGTCTCATCTCCTCTGACTTACTCCTTATTCAAAATGCTACTCCAGACTGACTAATTCTCGATACTTCGTCTTCTCTCCACTTTCCTACTTCAAATTTCCATTCCCAACTGCGATTCACTCTCTCGAATCCTCTGACTTGCTCCTTCTTCCAAATTTATTTTTCCTTTGACTTATTTTCCATCACGTCTCCTCATAGGTCAACCATCTCCATATCCCCGCCATGAGAGTGGACTGTGGATCACATGACTCCCAGTCCCAATCAAATATCCAGCTTGGCCCACGGTTTTCTTCATGTTTCGTGGAGGGAGAAGCAGCCTTCTAAATTTCTGAGGGTTTAACGCCCTGGGCTGATAAACGTCCCTTAATCCGCGAGACTCAGAATTTCACACGTTTAGGGTATCACCAAGCTGCCAAATCGGCGTCTGCTGCATATTATTGCCGCCTGTTTGACGCCAGTATGGAATTTCTCAACCAGAGTATGTCAATCACCATCTTAATAGCAGCAGCTTCAGGTTTTGTTCTTGCGGTAGGGTTATCGTCAAACCGGTGAAGTACTTCTTCCTCACAGGTAAGAGTGCGAACTTGCTTGGGATTACCTGCGTCTCCTCATTTCACCTTGAACGTCCCTTCCTCTCTCATACGGATTACGAGTCGAGAAAACATGTCGTTGGCAGGAACTCGTCTGAGAGAAAACTTCTCTTAATACAACAGTAGTCCCCCATTTTGAACAGTTTCGCCGTAAACAAGAAACATATAATTGTATTTACGTCACACCAATGAAAAGACGGTCTATGGTCACCTGAGTATTTAAAATGTTTGGCCCAAATTATGTCATTTTAAGAAAAAAATTTGCACAGTTACTAGTTCCCTCGTGCTTTTCTGAAACCTATGAGTCATGCAAAACTGAAAACCACCCAGGTCAAGTAGAATAAGTAGTAGAAGTATGTTCCCAATTGCTTGCATATGTAGTTTTACTGGATAATCCGTCTAGGTTACACGTAACAAACTTCAGCGATTAAAAATTAATTTAAGACATTATAATTCTTACCGTGTTGACTTTTTGTGGTGTTGTGGTTAACGTCGCTGCCTCGCACCACAGAAGTCCCGGATTCGTAGCCAGACATTTTTTTTTGAAGTTGTGTTGTTTCAGAAATCATAAAGTGATGCCCTTACGTGCCCTATAACATATAGTATAGTATTACATGCGTGCAACATATTAACGAAAATAGTTTATACGAGGATGTAACGTCGAATAGAAAGTGAGTTGGGAGAAGACCAGTTTGGTTTTAGGAAAGGAAAAGAGAAGAAATTTTGAATCTGCGTCTAATTTTAGAAAACAGGATAAGAAAAAAAGGACTACGTTCATGGTATTTGTAATTATAGAAAGAGGCTTTGAGTATGTAAACTTTGACACACTACTCAGGATTTTGAAGACGACACTAATAAAATATCGACAGAAGGGTTATCGAAAGCCTCTACAGGGCTAGAAAAGAAATCAACAAAGGAGTAAGATAAGGCTGCAGTCTGTCGCTCATCCTGTTTAACTTGCGTATAGAACAGTCGATAAAGAAAGTTAAAAATTAATATGGGAAGGGAATCATACTGCAATTAGAAGAAAACGCATAGTGTTTGCTGATGATATTGTGGTTTTAGGGAAGTCAGATGAAGACTTGGAAACTATAATAAATGGCATAAACGTGATTCTGGAGGAAGAGTACAATAAGAGTATTAATAGAGAGAAAATCAAGATAATGGAGTGTAGTGTGGGAAACAGTAGATTAACGAAGTGTGTTATATTGGCAAGGGATATTTAGAATAAAGTTAAGGAATTCTACTACTTGAATAACATATAAACTAGGAATAGTAGAACTCTAGTAGGCATAATGTGTAGGATAGCACAGGCATAAGGGCTTTAGCAAAAGAGAGGAATTTACTTACGGGTAATGTAAGTATTATATGAACGGTAGGAGTTTCAGAAAGGAAAAGAATTTATGCTTTTGAAATTTGTTGCTATATAAGAATGCTGAAAATCAGGTAGATAGAGTAAGTAAACACGAAATTCTAAGCAGAATAAGAGAAGACAGAACAATATGGAAGACTTTGACCAAGAGAAAGGATAGATTAATACACCACGTTTTGACACTTGAGGGTCTAGTCATATTGGCATTAGAATGAAGTGTGTGGGATTAAGAACATAATATAATATAATAAGCACACATTAGGAAGGATGTTGGATGTGGTAGTTATGGAGGAGTGAAAAGGCTTGCGCCATATAAGGACTGAATACTACTACAACAATGCTTTCTTCGAGGAATTACTGGCTATTAGCAGAGGGTAATAAGTACATCCCTTATATTGCAGACACGTCATGGAGAAGTATACCAACTGCACAGTAGGAGACAGCACAAACATTGAAGAATGTGCTGCATTCCTGCCACACTTAGCATACTAATTCACCTCCCGCAAGCAACGCAGGGCGAGAAATCTACAGGCAATTACTGTAAGCTTCAAGCTTGACCATCAATAAGAACTCACATGTTGCATGCAAGACATCGTAGTGAAACTGTAAGAACACGTCTTATTCGTTCCTACACTGATCGCACGCTTGAAGTTATGAATCAATATGTGTAACGGCCGATACATGGGCTCTTCCGGCCGTATATATAACTTTTGCAAACGAGAAAAACACATCGAGAGTGTTTGTTAAAAAAAGAGAAACTTAATTTTGGCTGAAGAGCCAATGGCTGCAGTAGAAACTCTTTTCCTCGACTACCTGTCATTCCCTGTATCACCAAAGTCTGTTATGTTCCAAATCCTCTACATGAATGGTACTCCAGCAGTATTCCAGCTGGTTACAGGAGCCGAGGTCAATGTGCTGCCAAGTCATTTTGGACAAAATTCCGCAATCAAAACTCATTCAACCCAAAACGTCTTTAATGAGTTATGCTGATTATCTGCTACAAGTATGTATGTGTATTTATTAAATCTACAAATGGGCAGATGCCCGGTGGCAGATACATAGAACTTAAACAATATTAATAATCTGGTCGTAAGGACCATATTTAACATATAATGGAATGTACAATTACATTTAATATAAATAAATAAGAGTGAAATCATATTATTAGAAGATGAATTTTTAAAAACAATATTGTTGTTGCCTGAAAAAAAACACTGGAAATATATTTCACTGTAGTATATTTTTAGAGATTTCGCAACACTGATCACTTCACTACACTGCACTACACTAAACATAGATTAAGTCTAAATTTTCTTTCTGTTAGAGGAAGTTCCCCCAAACACTCCTGCACGCAGATTGTTCCAGTCATTAACTGTCCTATTTAGGAATGAATATTTTCCAATGTCTATCTTTTGGTTCCTTGCTTGTAATTTAAACAAGTGATCACTCCTCCCGTTCCGAGTCGATTCTTTCATTCTATCTCGAATTCCCTGCCAAGGTTTTTGACCTGCAAAAGCTCTGTAGAAAATGTGTAGCCTAGCTGTTTCTCTTCTTGTCTGTAGCGTATCCCACCCTAGTCGCTTTACCTTTTCGTTCCCATCCCCAGGTCCTATTTGTACGAATTTAGCAGCCCTTCTTTGCACCCTTTCTAAGGATTCTATTTGACCTATCCTATACGGATTCCAGCATGCTGCACCATATTCCATAAGTGGGCAAGTGTACTAATGACAAATATGCTAACTCTTTAGATTTCGCATTCCCCTTCTTGAGTGTTCTCATTACAAAGTGCAAGGGGTTCCAAGCTTTCCTTGTAGCATAGTTTACCTTCCTCCAGCTTACTGTTAAAACAAACGCCGATGTTACAGATCCGAGTTCTGAAGTTTCTTTCCCAACTTTGACTTTTTGTAGCCTATTTTTTAAGAATTCTTGCACCCAGAGAACTACTCTTTTGTCAATATCTGTCCCATCTAACTTCTGGATCAAGATGTCGTGAGGAAATACATCGAAAGCCTTTGCAAAATCAATAACAATGGCGTCTATTCTACCAGCCCGATCGACTTCGTCTGCTAGATCTTGAAACAAATTGATTATCTGACTTTCACACGAAAAACCCGATCGGAATCCATGTTGGTTTTCAAAGAACCACCCTTTAGATTCAAGTGCATCCCGAATGTACGTAGTTATTAAGTGCTCCATGACTTTGCGTACTACTGAGGTTAGACTAATAGGTATATAATTTCAAATGTCCGTTTTATTTCCAGATTTAAATACAGGTACAATTATTCCCGTTTTCCAGTCTGTTGGCAGAGTTGAGTTATTTGTGGATATATTAAATAGCTTTATTAAATACGGAATGATTGCCTCCCCACCCAGTTTAACTATTTCTGTGGAGATGTCATCTGGACCGCGCGATTTTTTGTATTTTAATTTACTAATTCTCCTTTTTACTGTCTTTGCCGTGATATGGAAGTTTTCGGATTCTGTGTCACATTTTGTTACCGTGTATGTACCGTTACATTTGGTGAACACAGAAACGAAGTACTCGTTCAGCACATTTGCCTTTTCTTTATCTGAAGTTAGATCCGTGCTGTCAGTTTTTAAGATATCTAATTTTTCACAATTCCCTCTGCGTTTACGAATATAGCTATAAAATCTCCCCCAGTCTTTATTATCATTTAGAATGTTACGTAAAAACGATTCCTGTGCATTTTTCTTTTCCTTAACTAATAATGTTAATAATTGACGGAAGTATAAATAGTTATCATGACTGTACTCTTTTCTAGAATATGCACGTCTAACTTTTCTCATTAGCTGTTTTATGATTTTTGTATGATATTCAGGGTCACCATTGCGTTTTATTTGTTTCCGAGGTACAAACCTATTTCTGGCTTCCAAGATGATATCTTTGAAAATTTTCCATATTTCGTTTATATCACCCCCTCTATTTATAAAGTCGCCCAGTTTCTCCCACAAGAATGTCTGAAATCCTAATTTATTTGTTTTATAATATTGCCAACTATATAAATTTATATCTACACAAGTAGCTTCTACGTTGAATTCTATTTCTAATAGAACACTTTTGCGATGGCTAATTCCTGGCAGTACGTTGCATCTAATCACGTCTTCCGCTGGCCTAACAAGGAAAATATCGAGAATATTATTTTCTCGTGTTGATTCCTTTATTACCTGCTGGAAGCCGTTATCCCACACCAGAGAATTTACGGCTATTTACTTTCGGGAATTTGCAAGCTGTCCCTCCCAGTTAACCCCAGTTATATTTAGATCACCAGCTACTACGAATTTCCGGCAACTCTGGCTTAGCATAGTTTTTTCTGCTATTGTTTCCAGAACTGAATTAGTTTCATTTGGGGGCCTGTGGCAAGCTATTATGTTCACAATGTAATTTAAACTCTTGATTTCTTCGCATATGAGTTCTTCGTTTCCGTGTGACCATAGTATGGTACAGTTGAGTTCAACTTTTGAGCAAATAAATACACCCCCTCCCCTGGCTCCCCTGTCCCTTCTAAATATTTTGTAATCGGATCTACAAATTTCAGCATAATTTATGTTTGAGTGTAACCACGATTCCGTACCAATTAGTACAACTGGTTCATATATATCTACTAGATTCCATAATTCTTCAACTTTATTAATTGCGATGCAGCAATTTACCTGCAGAAAGCGTAAAGTTTTTTTCCTCCTAGCTACCTCACTATCGCTAGCATTTTTTCTAATCGATATTGAGCGTCAGCCGTCCTCGACGATGGTTGTTGCCGTCTTCTTGAGCGTCTTCCTCGTCCTCGTTACCACCGACGACACCGCCGTCGCAGCTACCGCCTCCGCCGCTACCGTCGTCTTGAGAGAAGTAAGACTTCAGCGTAATTCCAATGGCATAATGCATGAATTTCAGTTATTCATCTTTAATCATTGTCGTTTCGCCAGAGCTTTGTCTCAACAAACAAGTGAGATGCAACAATTAAAAATATATAAGCCAAAAACAAAAGTACAGAACTCATTAGGATAAACTACTCTGTAAATGTATTATGTGTTATCCAACTTGTTGTTGTGGTATTCAGTCCTAAGGCTAGTCTTATCCAACACTCCACGGTATCCTATCATTCGCAAGCCTTTTCATTTCCGCATAACTAGCACATACCACAACCTCCCTAATCTGCTTAGTGTATTCCATCCTTGTCCTATCTCTTCAGTTCTTACCCCACACACTTCTCTCTAATGCCAATTTTACAAGACCCTCATGTCTTAAAACGTGGCCTATTAATCTATCCCTTCTCTTAGTCAACGTCCTCCATATTATTCTGTTTACAACTTCTTCGTTAGTGATTCTATCCACACATCTGATTTTACGAATTCTCCTATAGAACCACATTTCAAAGGCTTCTAATATTTTCCTTTCCTCAGCTATCGTCCACGTTTCGCACCCATATAACGCCACACTCCATTCGAACATTTTTAGCAATAATTTCCTAATATTCATACTTATATTACCTGTAAGTAAATTCCTCTTTTTCGTGAATGTCTTTCTTGCCTGTGCTATCCTACTCTTCATGTTTACTATACTTCTAACATCCCTAGTTATTACGCTTCCCAAGCAGCAGAATTCCTTAACTTCCGTCAAAAAATATATATAAAACAGCCTTTGTTATCCCGCTCTTTCCCATACTACACTCCATTACCTTGGTTTTCCTCTATTAATCCTCATATTGAACTCTTTCTCCAGAACCACGTTCGTCATTTATTATAGTTTCCAAGTCTTCTTCTGACTTCCCTAATACTAAAATATCATCGGCAAAGCGTATCGGTTTTATTTCTTGTCCTTTCAGTATGATTCATTTTCCATTTTCCGTTTTAACTTTCTTCATCGCCAATTCTACATATAAGTTAAACAGCATGGGTGACGCTGCATCCTTGTCTTACTCCTTTCATGATTTCTGCTTTCTTTTTCCAATTACTGCTGCCTGTCTTACTCCTTTCTTGATTTCTACTTTCATTTCTTGATCATCTTTTCTAATTACTGCTGCCTGTCTTCTGTAGAGGTTATGTATAAGCCTCCTTTCTCGATATTTTGTTCCAGTGCTCTTCAAAATCCTTAATTGTGTGTTCCAGTTCACGTTATCAAACACTTTTTCTAAATCTACAAACGCCATAAACGTAGGCCTATTTTTTTATTATCCCGTCTTCTAAAATTAGCCGCAAAATAAAAATTACTTCTCTCGTCCCTACATTCTTCCTAAAACCAAATGATCTAACTCGCATTTTATTTGACGCTAGCTAAAGCTATCCTTAGCCAATATGCTGATGTATCTACGAGTAGATTGCGTCCCTCAAGCCTGATGCGGCTCTGCACGTCGCATCCCAATCGCTCTAATACTCAAAGTCAAAGCCGAGATTTCCGGAATTGAAGCGGAACAGATCATATGCAAAATGACTCAGCCAACCGATTGGGTGAAACCAATTGTGAGTGATGATAAGCCAAATTGCTAGTTACACATTGCCCTGAGTCTGCCCTTGAACGACACAGTCGTTCGTCGTCACTATCATCTACCTACATTTGACGATCTGACTGTTGATATGGCTGGTGTTGAAGCTGGTGTTGAAGCTTTTTCACAGATGAAGGTTCCTCTGCATGTTCTCTACACCGCAGGGACGGTTTTCGTGGTTTTAAGTCAACGCTTGAACATTTTCAGCAAGTCATGGAGGCCGTTTTTATAGAGGTACCGTTAGTTCTCCATATTTTGATGACAATGCTATGAAGAGGAAAGGTAAACTACCGTAAAATGACCATAATAAACTATTACAATAAGTTTCAGAAGCAGCACTTCACAACAATTTAAAACTCCATCCGCAGAAATTCAAATGGGTCAGTCATCACTTAAGGACACGGATCAATACAACAACCAAGTCAATTAGACTTGATCCAGCTGAAATCGAGTCCATTATCGACTTGCCACCCCTAACAGTTGTGGGGCAACTAACTCGTTTTATGGATGTGTTTGCGTCATTTAGAAATTATACATCTTTTCGGGATTAATCTGCTGTGGTGAACGAACAGTAATAACTTTAGCTGAAAGGCGCTGGATGTAGTACAAACGTCACATCGTGGAATGGACGCTGAAGTCACGTGCTAGGTCAGCTTTTTACTGGCCATGGCTATCAATATACCCATGAAGCAATCATTTGTAGACCAAGTTGCCTAAATCAATCAGTTGCTGTGGATTCCATTACAGCGCATGGTGAACATTATCTGCTGTACAAGTACACGGAAGTGATAGCTATGAAAACTACGACATCTAGTGATGTTATTACTGTTTCTCATGAAGTATTGGCGAGATTTGGTATCCCGGAAGAACTTGAAACCGACAAATAATCCATTTGATTCCTACGCATTGAAAAACTACATGCGTCAGAAAGGTTTACGTTACAACCCGACAGCACCGCTGAACGCTGAACGGACAAGTTGAAAAACTCTTCGCATGATAAAAACATTGTTGGTAAATTCACTGAAATAAGAAGGAAATCTCGAAGCAGTTTTGATGGACACCAGAAATACACCATCAGTTGATGGGTTAATCAGCTGAGTTAATCATTGGACGTCACCTTCGTACGGAATTACCACGTTTGCCTGAATAACCATTATATCGAATGAATACAGCGCGTTGTTTTCTGGAAAAGCGACAAAGAATGCGATGTAATATTCAAACACTCATAATAAGTCTGTTAGTTAACTGCAACGGTAGAGTATGTCGGCTGCTGGACTTCGGACCGCATAACACATACGTGGTTGTAAATGAAAGACGCGACGAATTACGTTGCCATAGAATTCATCTACGACCTGAAGCTAAATCGCCTCAAATACGAGATGGACTTGAAGATTATGAATTCGAACTCAAGTCTCCTGATGCAACTGTCTCGCCAACTCAGCGTGCAACACCTCATAGTCATACACTTGTCGATTGCCAGACACAAATATAATTGTTTATTAAACTCTTGTTTATTCATAAAAAAACTTTTACCATAAAGATTTTTGGTTTGTACAAGAAATGATCCAACATACAATATTAAATTAATGAATAGATCATTAAAATAGTGTATATAAGAAACGTGGAGACATGGAGGTTGGTTAATCCATTTAATTAACTTCTTTAGTAGATAGGTTTTATTTTATTTTGTATGTACCTGAGAGACAAGACGTGGGTGGGTGAGGGTTGACAGGCAATGAACTAAATTCTCGGAGGGTATATGAGGATGTGGTCTGCGGACATGATGGTAAGGTGAATTAGGGTGCGTCTGAATGATCATGAGGTCGATTGGAAGTTTTATTTTGAGCCGACGGAAGCGTGGAGATGGAGGAGGATTGTCATGGGTCGTGCTGGGTCGTGGGGTTTGGGTGGAAGAGGGCGATTTAATTAGGGAGGTTATGGAATTGGAGATGTAATTCCTGGGAAGTTTGACGTTATGGCGGATGACGGTACAACGTAGAGTTTGTAATGGTGTGTAGTATTGTGTTTGAACTCATAATTTTCTTATAGAAAAGGGCATGTTGTGTATATTTAGTATATCGTGGTTTCCATGAGTAACAAAAGATATTAGAACTAGTAATGTGTTGTTCCAACATGGACGATGTGTGCTTATTTGGTGTATTGATCATTATTTAATTATAAGCATATACTTAGAGTTTCGTTGGGGTCATCCACTTTTCTTAGCGCTATCTCAATCCGAGCTTCGGAAGTAGAAAACTCGATATTACTAAACTTATAGTACGGTAACCATAACGATTTAAACGTTATGCATTGTGCTCATTTTATATACGCTTCCACTTTCCTATTGTTTCTAATCTTACAAGTTTATTTAGTTTGTTTCTCTGAGTTATTGTTTTTTTCTCTTTTCTTTGTTTTTCGTTTTATTTATAGTCACAACAGCAAAGTAGTCATTAGCGGTTTATACAAAATTAGAATAACTAATACATTTTGATCTTTAAATTAACAATTTTATACAATTTAACTTGATATTTATGCTTTTATAATAGTTTACAATTTATGGTACAATTTAGGTTTTGAAAAAGTTATTAAATTATCTTGCGTATTTTTCCCTTTCACAAACTCGTTGAAATCATTTTCTTTTAAAGTTATTGTTGTTAGAAATGCCATTGCATTTATCTGTTTAAGGATTAAACGATCTGTGGCAATTTCTTTGTGTGTTAGATTCTTCAGACGTCACAAATTTGAAGTTCAATTCGATTCATTATATAATAATTAAATATAAGTATGTCAGTACGGAATCTTAAGTTTAGCTGAGTTATGACAACTTTCTCCAGGTAATCGCTATTCTGTCAACTCCTATACACCACGATCTTAAGAAAATAACATGTGTGTCACTAGACCTATACTTCTTAGCGCTATCTCAATCCGGTCTTCGGAAGTAGTACGCTCAATATTACTAAACTTATTTAATTACTTTTCTATACAGCTTATTTGCAATAAAAACGATAAAAGCGGAAATCCCATTTGTGAAGCTGACGAACACCGCCCATTAAAATAATCGTAGACCTTGACTTGTTTTGTGTACTGCGAAGGGTATTTATGAGAGTTCCACACGTGAATCTGACGAGCAGTGCGACTGGCAACTGGCAGCTGTCTGTTCCATTGGCTGTAAATTTACCTAACAGAACCTACGCGCCAGTGAAGAATTACGCGCACTCGATTCCAAAAGACAGATCAGCGCTGCACATAATTAACCGTCTCCGTAGATTTTAGGACATTACATTTGCACACTTATTCTTGCTTAAACCATTCATCATTCTAAATTACCCATAATAAAAATGGTTAAACTGTCTTGCGCAAGCCTTTTCATTTACTCACAACTAGCACAACCCACATCCTCCCTAATTATCTCAGCGTATTCAATCCTTCGCCTCCCTCTTATGTTCTTACCCCACACACTTCCCTCTAATGATAATTTTACAAGACCCTCATGTCTTAAAACATGGCCTATTAATCTATCTCTTCTCTTGGTCAACGTCCTCCATATTGTTCATTTTTCACCAATTCTGTTAAGATAGAACCACATTTCAAAGGTTTCTATTATTTTCCTTTCCACGAATTCCTATCGTCCACGTTACGCACGCATACCGACATTTTTAGCAAACGATTTCCAAATATGCACATATACCCGTAAGCAAATCCCTCTTTTTCGCGAAAGCCTTCCTTTCCTCTGCTATGCTACTCTTTATGTCTACTGTACTTCTACCATCCCTAGTTATTACGCTTCCCAAGCAGCAGAACTTCTTAACTTCCGTCAAAATATCCCTTCCCAATCTACCACCCATTGTTATTCCACTGTTTCCCATACTACACTCCATCACATTTGTGTCCCTCAATTAATCCTCATATTGAACTATTTGTCCACTGCTTCGTTCATGCCATTTATTATGGTTTCCAAGCCTTCTTCCGACTCCCCTAATAACACAATATCGTCGGCAAAGCGTAATGTTCTTATTTCTTCTCTTTGCAGTAGGTTTCCCTTTCATTTTTCGTTTTAACATTCTTCAACGCCTGTTCTATATATAAGTTAAACAGCGTGGGCGGCAGACTGCATCCTTGTCTTACTCTTATATTGATTACGACTTTCATTTCGTGATCTTCTATTCTAATTACTGCTCCTGTCTTCTGTAGAGGATTTGTATTAGCCTCCTTTCTCGATATTTTATTCCAGTGCTCTTCAAAATCCTTAATAGTGTGTTCCAGTTCACATTTACAAACACTTTTTCTAAATCTACAAATTCCATGAACCTAGGCCGGTATTTTCTTATCCAATCTTCTAAAATTAGTCGCAAAGTCAATATTGCTTCTAAAACCAAATCGATCGTCTATTAACTCGCATTCTATTTGAATTTGCATTCTCCTATATACTGTTTTCGTTAATATTTTGCATTCATGAGGTCCTAAACTAATTGTCCTGTGATGGTCACATCTATCAGCCCCAGTCTTCTTTGGCATGGGTATAATAATGTTTTTACTAAACTCTTCTGGTATTCTTCCTGTTTCGTAGTTTTCGCAAACTATCCTCAACAGCCATGATATTATAATAGCATGAGAATACTGTTACGATTAATGCCACCAAGTCAGAAAGATAAAGTCATGTAGTTATATGTGAACGGTAGATGACGTCACAGGCCTTATACACAAAGCTTAAAAAATGATAATAAAGATAATGTAGAGTTGGATTCTGTGTATAAACTAATTATTTCCAAAAAACAACTACATAGAAACGTACGTTGTTCGTGACTTTGCGTTAAATCTATTTATATCACTCTCGATGCGTCTTCTCTGCTTGCCCCCCCCCCCCAAAATCTCTCTCTCTCTCTCTCTCTCTCTCTCTCTCTCTCTCTCTCTCTCTCTATCTATCTATCTATCTATCTATCTATCTATCTATCTATCTATCTATCTATCTATCTATCTCTATCTCTCTCTTACATGGGTTTCAAGTTGAGAAAACTTGGCGTGGGTGGGAATTCGTCGAAGAGGAAACTTTTCTTGATACAAACTACGGTTACTTCTCCCTTTGTGACCCGTTTCGCCGTAAACAATAAAGAATTGTATATTGAATTGAACTTTCCATCAATTCCAGGAAAAACAACAACAATTGCTTCTTCAATCCGCTGGATTGAAAAGAAACCGTGACTGTTGAACTGCAGTCAGCGACTGTATGATTGCGACTGAGCTTCCTTCCTCGCCCCTGCCCCTGTCTTTGCCCCTGAAACGCAGCCCTTGTACAACGGATTGCCTACCATAAAATCATCACGTGTAATCGTAATGGTAATTATTTTTTATCTGTACTCAAGCGGTATTGTTAACCCTTTCGCGGACAATATGCAGAAATGTCCCTATTTATCAACGTAAAATTGACTGCATATGCAGTTCTGTCCGCGAAAGGGTTAACAACCTGTATATTGAGGACTTGCTGCAGCCATGTGGTAATAATTAACTTTAATTTTAGAAGTCTAGCATTGGCAGAACTTTAACAAAACATAAATCTATGAAAACACTAATAACAATGGACATAGGCTAGTACAATTTGCAATTGAAAATAATTTTAATGTAGTCAGTACCTGGTTCCGTAGGAAAATTCACAAGGGAACATGGAAAATACCGGGAACTATTGACACCAACCAAATAGATCATATACTAGCATCTAAGAGATGGGCTACTGATATCGAGAATGTGAGAACTTTCCGAGGTTCGTGCTCTGATTCAGACCATTATTTGGTCGGAGGACGACTGAAACGAAAAATCTCCCTGGTGACAAAAAAGAGGAATATATATATATATATATATGGGATGTTGCAAAACTAGCCGAAGGAAATATGAAATTGGAGTACCAAAGGGTATTCAGTATGAAATTACAAGAGCAAAAATCCACTGAGGATATTCAGACCAATTGACTTAACATTAAAAATGCAGTTATAGAAGCAGCAGATATTATTTTAAGCCAATCTGAAAAGCAAAACAATGAGGATTGTTTTAACTGTGACTGCCATAAGGCTGTTCAATTGAAAAAGAAAGCTAGACTGAAATATTTACAGAGGAATACTACAGCTAATGAGGAAGAATATAACTGTAGAAGAAACCAATCTGCTAAAATATGGAGACAAAAGTAAAGAACAATGGTAAAAAGGAAGGTGGAGGAGATTATAGAAAGTCAAAGTAAAAATGACACTAGGAAACTATATAGGAAAATAAAATTCCCAAGAATATAGACCAAAATTAAGTGCATGCAAGAATGATCAAGGGGGACTACTAACTGAACATCAAGAAATATTTAATAGATAATGTAATATTTTTAAAATGATTTAAATAATGACGACGCAAATAAGAAAGACTTTTATTACTATCATACAGACGAACCTGAAATTGAAAAACCCAAGATGGAAGAAATAATGTATGTGATTAACAACCTTAAAAACAACAAGGCTCCTGGTTCCGACAGAATTACAGCAGAAATGTTACAGAGTGGTGGAAACGTATTATGGGAGAAAATTTATAAATTAATAAGGAATGAAGAAAGAATCCCGGAAGAATAGACTGTTGGTATTATACAGCCTATATTTTATAAATGGGGACAAACTATTATTCTCTAACTATAGACCTATAACCTTCCTAAATGTAAGTTATAAAATTTTGTCTGGGGTAATTTTCAATAGATTGGTGGAAATCGTAGGTGATTATGAAGGTTCTTTTAGACCCAACCGGTCCACAAGTGACCATATTTACACTTACGACAAATTAATGAAAAGGCTTGTGAATATAATATTGAATACATAATTTATTTATTGATCTACAACAAGCCTTTGATAGTCTAAACAGAGAACAAATGTTTAAAGATATGTTGCTCCTGGGGATACCATCCAAATTAGTGATAATGGTTAGAGGTACTCTGGAGGGATCCAGAGTAGTGGTGAGAGTGGACAGTCAACTAACTAAACCGTTTGAAGTAGAAGACGGAGTAAGGCACGGAGATGCGATGCCTTGTCCACCTTGAAATGGCTCTACAAAGGCTTAATATCTACGGACACATAGGAACAGATATCTGCATATGCAGATGATATTGATATTATCTCTAGAAATATAGATGAATTAAGACAAACGATGGCCATAATAGATCACTGTTTTAAGGAAAGACGGCTTAAAATTAATGAATAGAAAACTAAATATATGATGGTTACAAAGAAAGAATCTAGTACAAATAATATTAAATTAAATGATTATACCTTTGAACGAGTACAGGATTAGGCTCAAAACTTAACAGTGAAAATAATGTGGGAAGTGAAATAAAGCAACGTATTATTAATGGTAACAGAACTAATGAAATCCAAGATGTTAAATAGAGACTTGAAGTTAAAAATTTACAAAACACTTATAAGAGCTGTAGTGGTATACGGCTGTGAAACGTGGACCCTGAATAATAATGATAAACACTTACTCAGAATATTTGAACGCAAGATACTGTTGAGAAGGATATATGGACCATGGACCTGTATGTAAGACTGGAGAATGGAGAATTAGAACCAACAGAGAACTAGAGCAGCTCATGAATAACGCGGAGCAGACGGTTGGCAAGGATGGGACACGTACTTAGGATGGAATGGAAGGCAGTCGGGAGGAGGAAAAGATGGGTAGATGACATTGAGAAGGATATACACGCCATGAAAGTAAGAGGATGGCGGAGATTGACACAGGAGAGGGCGGAATGGAAGAAAATTGTTAATAAGGCCAAAACTCACAATGGGTTATAGTGCCAATAAAAGAAGAAGATAAATCACTTGGACTATGAATTACTAGAGTTAAAATCTATTTACGGAATCCATACGAAACGGCCAGTATTATAACTTATTTCTCGTGAAGTTATACAGTACGCAGTCACAGGAAACAAATTATAGTTCTTTTTAAATTGGAGCCGATTTGACCTTCAAGCTCTTCCAGGGAACGTTGACACATATCACATATTATTGTCCATGCATCTGCGTGTTGTCATGATTCTTGACTTTTCATTTGTGCCTTGTTTGTCTATTTCTTTTATCTCATTGGGTGACATCTCACGATTAGATCTAAGAAATCTGCCGCGAAATATGAGGGATGTTCACACGTTAGTGTAGTCTGCCGATATTTATCTGCCAGCGGATATCTGTACTATTTTAGTGATCGCAAGGCATTGTCGGTCAGTAATAGTTGCCGCAAGCACTAAAATCAATCTGTTGAAAGTTTTGGAGAAGTATATTTCTATTAATTACAAGAGTAAATGATCGGTGAATGAGCTACACTACATTGAAAACATTAATAAAAGAGTGGTGGTTAAAATAATGATAAAACATGTAAATTTTTGTAACTAAACAGGTGCGATAATAAAGAGCATCGATCCACAAATAGTCGTAGAAAACTGGAGGGAAAACAGACATAAATAAAAACGGTGTGGCTGTATTTCAAGAATTAATAAAGCAATTGAAATAGTAGGTTAAAATGTGTTCTCCATTAATTCAAAATTACTTGGGAATAATACATTGTATGTAATGTTTAAATTATTGCAGTTCCATCATTTTATTTAGGAAATAAAGGAGGTGTCAAAAATATTCAGACTGTAAATATTGAGCTGTGAAATGTGTTCATTTAAATGATAATGCTTTTAAAGCGTTAAAAATACAACATATCTTGATGTCAGTAAGTGAAATACAATATTAATAAAATGCCTTCACTATACATTTTATCTCAATACAACTAATGACCTTTCTTTGTTTAATTTTTAATGCTAAAGCAGACGTTTGTAAAAATTTAAATTGACAAAATGTAAGAATTTTTTTTGAACCCAAAGTTGCCAATACAACTACATAAAGATCTCTAGTTGATTATTACTAATAGACTTGCTGTTCATAGTTACATGACTCGATTTAAAAATCATTTCTATGTATAATTACGGGATAAACAGGTCAAAAGACTACTTTATTATAAAAAATTATCAGAAATTACCAACACAGTTAATATTAAGAAGTTAAAAAAATATACATCAAAGTTACCTGACTTTAAAATTTAGAATAAATAAAAATACGGCCAATAAGTCAGCAAATAAATTTATCACTATTTATTCAAAAGCGATTTCGTCTTGTTTCTGAGACTTCCTTAGGCGTACTACAAACATAATATTACGAAAAATTAAATATGGGCTCTATTTTACAATTTTTTAAATTATACATAAAAACATGGTTCAAACTTTCGAATTTAGCAATTGATCATATTTACTCCTTAACTCCTTGTAGTACACCTGATGAAGTCTCAAAAAAGAGAAGAAACGTCGCTCTTGAATAAATAGTGATCAATTTATATGCTTTCTTATTTGCCGACTTTTTAATAATTTAAAAAAATATTTTTTTATGATTCAGTGGAATAATTTAAATAACAAAATTTTATATTTCGTTGTTGACATTCAAACT
This sequence comes from Eucriotettix oculatus, assembly GCA_034510155.1. Lineage (NCBI taxonomy): Eukaryota > Metazoa > Arthropoda > Insecta > Orthoptera > Tetrigidae > Eucriotettix > Eucriotettix oculatus. Next base: position 6,531,422 of record CM067378.1, read on the forward strand.
ATATTATATTTTTTAATTGTAATAATAATAACAACCTATTCTGGCTTATTATAACCAACAATTGACACTATAAAACTTAAAAAAAGAAGGGATAGCGTAGCTGTAACAAATTTGACACGGAAATAAATCTGTATTTGACAGATAGACGACCGTCAGTTCGACAGCTGTGATCTGTACGTGAAGATGCAACGCCCAGATTTGATCGTTCAGATCAGTCTGCCGCTGATATCTGCTCGTGTGTCGTGAAAGCCATTACAAGACCATTGCAGACCGATGAAACGATGAGGACAATTCACAGTCACGTATTTTAATTAACGAACGCTTGGAATTATTTCCACAAAATGCTCATATGTTATTAGAAAAAAACATTTGAAATTTACTACACATGCCATTTTTATCTTAGAGCAAAGCTACCATGTAAATTACATAATTATTATTCCTCTGTATAGTGATTATAAATTAAATTAAAAAATCCGTGGCGTTTATTATGATTATCTTTATTAAACCAGCCCATTTAATAACAATATATATTAATCCAAAATGCAGAATATTTTGCAGAATTGATTGCAGGCATAGTTGCCAAGTATGCTTCGATAATTAACTGTGTTTGTACTTTTAAGGAAATACTGGAAACAACTCTACATAACTGATTTTAATTACATGGTATTTCGTTATTTTCATACCCATAGACTGTGATGAGCGCATCGCAGCGAGATCTTAATCTTTCATTACTATAAAGTTTTTTTTTTGGGGGGGGGGGGGTTAACAGGCTACATGAGGATGATTCTGAAACAGGCAACTCCTCTTTAATAGCATATGAAGGGAATTGAAAGGGGGGATGCGGAAGGTAGAGCAAGGTAGTCAAGGACTAACTAGGGCCCCCGGGCTATTGTTTAAGGATCCTACCCGGTGTTTCACCTAAAGAGATGCAGGGAAAACCCTATAAAAACCTGCATCAGGTAGGTCGGGCATTGGGTACTATTCTCACGCTCTTCCGAATGACAGGAGACGAGTTTCCTGTGGGGTACCACTATCCATTACACTCTTCTATTTTCTTAAAACGACTGCTTATTCTGAGACATTTTGTACCTCACAGTTTCTTTACGATTCCAGAACCGTTGACTTTTTCTTTGCTGACGCAATCCAAACGAATCTTCTTATATATTTTCCGAACTATTGATGACATTATGCAGACTATGAGAGAAAGATGGACCAAAGCTTGCCTTATATAAGCGGCCGTAGAGATTCGTTGAGCTCGGAAAATTAATAATTTTTAAAAAATCCATTTTTAATACTATGAACTTCTGGATTCCATTAGGCTGTATTTCTGAATAATCAACAAAATGTGTTGATCCCGAAATTCTAAATCAGTTACTATTTCAAAGATCAATAAGAGTAGGGGAGCAGAAACAAAGGGGGAGCGGTGAATTTTCCTGTAAGTAAAGTGGACGACGCAAACAATAAACGGCAAAAGCTTTCTAAGAAGGTAGCGATCGAGTTTACTTCCTCTCTCTTCTCGGAAAACGTAAAAGGGTATTCTGTTAAAATAGTCTATAGAAAGGGAGGAAGTCTTGTGTTTTCCCAAATAAAGCAAAAATCTCTCAATTTACTTATCTTTAAGAGTGTATTTTATCAATAATTAGTAAACGTAATACCCTTGGTATTCCGTATAATTTTGTACTATTAGTTAAGAATTGCATGGGCTCAGTATTGATAGGATCATTTGAAGTTTTTAAATTGGTGACGGTTACTAAAATACATTAATGTGCAACACTCTGATAGAGGTTTATTCTCACGAGGATTAATCTATGCCAAGTGGTCCAGCACTGGTTGACGCACCTTCTCAAAAAATATTAATATATATTTGGCGCACTCCGTCAAGTTTATTTGAAACGGATATATCAACGAGGTCTTGGATAATTCAGAAATTCGTAGATACCTGCAAACGTGAGAAACGACATGAGCCTAACAATAAAAGCGGCGGCCTTTTTTGAGCTGGACACGATATAAATAAAATAAAAATAGTTTTGAACTGCAAACAAAATATTATTTTTTTCTGAGATGGTGCGGCAACCAATTCCTTTTATTCTGGACTACTTGGCACGACGAGTGTAAAAACTTTCAATTTCAATAAAACTAAATGAAAAACTAATTTTATTGAAAAACCATCTTCAAAACTCACAAAACAATATTATAAATTAATTGACACTTCCTAAATTCACAATAGAATATTCATTGATTTGACGATATTAAAGAAATATAACAATTGAACTCTTACCTTTAAGGGCAACATTGGGTTCCGTCGGAAATGAATGAAAAACTGAATTATAAATTTTCATCTGACGCAACATTAAAATGAGTATAAGCAAATCCTTACCTTTTTTCAAAATTTACATAACTCAGAACCAAATCTGAATTTTTAACAATAAAGTTTTTATAGTACCAGCTATATGCTTGCAACAGAAACCATAAAATTGATCACGTGACTGAAATTTTACAGTATAAAACTAATTGAATGCTAATTCCATTTCAATTTAAGAGTTTCACTTAATTTATAGTTTAATGATCTCATCTTCCCTTCTCTATTACCAGTTTATGGATGTTTGACCAAGAATTTCACTTTGTAGCTACTTTTTAAGTTACAATATCGGCTTTATTGAGTCCACCACTCAAATTCACTGCTTTTGCTGATTTTTCCCCATTCAGATGCGTTACAGGCTTTAGCATCATTCCAATTTTTTATGGCATAAGCTTTGCATACTCGTTTGCTCAGCTTTATAATACTCATCAATTCTTGTCACCTTCTCTAGAAAGTCTACTCTCTGTTAGCAGTCTCCCCTCCTTCCATTTCAAACGCATTCTCCTTCACTCTGCGATGTGAACACTTTCAGTTCTATCAAAATCTGCTGTAGAATTCAACCAATCGTTACGCAGAAACCTGACTGCCTTGCTAAGATGGAACCCGGTATCCTTATTTTAAAGATTGTCCCAGTTTCTAATTCTGACCGACTCCGCAATCAGACTGTTTTACCAGCTATCATGAGAGTGTGTTCAGCCACGGTTGATTTGGTGTGACGTCAACGTGAATTATTTGAACAAATAAACTGAGTATAATCTCAGACTCTGGAATATATATGATTCAGGAATGTAATTTTCTATATGGTTAAACTAATTTATTACAAATGAACATTTTATTAAGTATGACATGTGATAAAGGAGTCAATAGTAAGATAAACTAATTTTTTTCTGATGTTCTAGTTTTTGCCTTCGTTTAGCTTGTAGCGCAGTAGAACACTGCCCAATTTCCATAGAATTTAAATTATATAAAAGGTTTGGCAAGAGCATGTCGCTGTCCAGGAAGAAGTGGTTTTTCCGGGTGCCAAGTTGGCGGCTGGATAAATGTACCCGAGTGCGGAGTTAACGGTAAGATTGTTTTTCGCTAAGAGGCCGTTCACCTGTCGGGTTTTCCGAGGGACACATACCCGCATCGTCATCAAAAATCTCCCGCGCGTGACGGAGAACTCACGATGATTGGCAGACAACCGTCACGTGAGAGAGTTTTATCCCTTGGAGGGGCAGAGATACGAGGTTATCTAGGAAGGTGAAGGGCTGTAAAAGGTGAGACATTGACAAGTGGAGGAAGACAGTATAAATTATTGACAGATCAGTCACGGAAGCAGCGGAGAAGTATACCAGGTTTTGATCAGTAGAGGAAGCAGCAAAGAAAGGTATTAACAACGAGGGAAATAGGAGGAAAAAGCTGAGTTTTCCTCAATTCCGGTAGCACAACGTTATGCTCTTATCTACCGGCCGCTTCATGTTCAACTAGAAGGAAGTTCCAGTTGCATCTGCATCGAGACGCACATGAATACAAAACAGGTTCGTCAACGAACAGAATATCTGCTACACGTGATCACCCAAACAATAGTTACCCCTCAGAATTTTGAAACAGTCCCCCTTTAATTCTTTATATTTGTACTTGTTTTCTTCTCGCAGGACTCATTTAAAATTATTGTGTTTTCAAATAATAAATGTACATATAAAATATCCAAAACTGAGATTAATTAAATAGTTAATTAATATCCCCCATCACTTACAAGCTTTACCTAGTAACTCTTCCTATTCATATATGTAACATAATGGAAAAAGGGGTAATAACAATAACGAACGTCTCAAAACTTCAAACGAAGAAAATGATCGCCTTAAAAAGGTTGATTCATAGTCCAAGACACTTCAGGCGAGGTTAGGAAAGAATTTTATGGCCTCCAACTGACATTTCTTCCGTCTTCTTTTTGCTCGAATTGTGGGTGTCTAGTTTTTGACCGCTGTCCGACAGCCATTGCCTCATTTATTCCTTGGGTCAATTCCTTCATGAGTTTCGCGATGATTACCACCTCTAATAGTTATAAAATTTAAGAAATTACATTCCACAGAATACGAGTGGGACGCCTCGGGCGATGTCGTACAGTTTGGACCTCTATCCGGTTGGTACATGAGGCTCCTCTTCCTAACGTCATCGGCGCTTCTAATATATTGCCCCATCTCGCACCCTTCCCGACGTCTAAGATCACTATTGCGCAGTATCCCTTTGCTCTATATCTCTATCTGCTTTCCTCAATGGACTCTCGACCTTTTTTGGCGACCACCGTCTACCATGATTTCAAATTGGTTATTTTTGGACGAGATCTGTTCAACTTCTACATAACTGTTAATTCGATGACAGACGATTCGGTCCAGTAGGTTTCCTGTCTTATCAATTAAGCATATCGGCCACTATGCAAATAGGATCTCGCTTGACACTTTTGTCTTCGACTGCAGCATATGGGTCTGCTAATGTTCATCTGCGCAGGAACGTGCTGTTTTGTTGCCATTAGATGTATGCGGTCAATAACATGTCTGGTCGCTCGTTGATCGCAGCTCTGAGTAAGATATTGGGGATTTTGTCCAAACCAATGGTCTTACTGTTTCCTTGGCAATACTGAAAGCAATTGGAAGTGTAGTGCCGCCATCTTTTTCATCGATTCAGTATCCTGTTCAGTGAATATGGATACCTCCGTTATGGTCCTACGCGGGCGTTCCGAAGGATTCGTTTTTTTAAAAAATGTTCCTATATATATATATATATAACTATGCATTAGGTGTTCAATTGTTTGGTCGCCGAAATTACAGGGGCATGATGCGTTTGTTTCTATTTTAAATCTATTTAGGTATGCTTTGGTTTTTCCACGTCGTGTTACTATTTCTGCGAAGTTTGCCGAAAGTGGGATTATTTTTAATCTTTTATTTACATTAGGCAGGAACGATCTGCAGTGCTCACCTTTTTTTGTTTTTTTCCCATAGGGATTGCCATTTTATAACGGTTTTGTTTCTTAGTTGACTTTTGATATACTTCAGAGGAATGTTATTGTATGAGATGTCGCGGTTTTCATCTTCTGCTGCTTCGTTTGCTAACTTCAATCTCTGCATGGCCATTGTTGCAACCAACGAATTTTGTCCATTTTTTAATTTTATGTAAATTGTTTCTCATATCATATAGCCGGGGGTGTGAATAGTTGTTGGTGTAGTTTATTGCATTATTTCTGTTTGTATAGATGGCTACTGTTTGGTCTTCTTCGTTGCCTTTTTGATTTGTTCCATTGCCTTCAGAATGGCCAGGTGTTCAGCCTGGAGCTAGAACACTGATTTGCGAGTTTATATTTTCCGGTGTATGTCAGTTCATTCTTATTGAATACAGCCATACCGGCGCCCACTTTGTCTTTGAATTTGCTGCCGTCAGTAAATATTTTAATATTGCATTTTGTCTGATCATTTATTAGATACAGTTTTATTTTTTATGCCTGATGTTATTATTAGTGCACAGGGATTGGCAAACCGTAAATATCCCTGGCCGCTATTCCCTGCTTTTGTTTGTATGGTTTTATTTTTTTCTTGTATTATTAAATCTATTGGTGGGACTCCAGCCATGACGCATGATGTTTCATATAACAGGGTAAGCTTTAGCTATTTTAATGTTCATGAAACTTTCAAACTTTCGAATACGTCTAATTTTTTATTGTTCAGGTACAGGTTGATATTGTTTATACGTTTCCTTGTTAGTAGCATGGCCATGGATTTTTCCTCGTTGAACTTTCATTTGTTGTTCATAGTCCATTGGGTTATTTTTTCTAAGTCTGCATTAGCAAATACTAACGCTTCCTTTGTTTTAGTTGCGTGCGTCAAAATTGCTACATCGTCT